>OY776676.1:72831841-73431841 GCA_963675555.1 Leptura quadrifasciata | reverse complement strand
ATTCCTCAAGTTGAGACGGCTTCCGTTTCCCGTCATCGGGTAGATGAGAACTCTCGTGCGTCGGGCCTTGGCTGTGATAGCGTCCGTGTTCTGCCTCCACGTTAGGCTTCTGTCCATGACCACGCCAAGGTATTTGACGGTGTCGTGCCATTGGATGTCCTCGCCGTTCATGGAGACGTGTCCGGTGGGAATTTCTTTCCGCACTTTTCTGAAGAGAATGGCTTGACTCTTGTCGGCGTTGACAGCGACTTTCCATTTAGTGCACCATTCTTCCAGGAGTGTGGCCGTTTCCTGGAGTTTTCTGGTTGCGTTCCTGGCTTTCCAGGATCTGGCAATTATTGCGGTGTCATCTGCATACAGGGCCAGGGCTGTGTGGTCGGTCCGGGGAAGGTCTGAGGTGTAGATAGCAAACAGGTGCGGTGACAACACCGAACCTTGCGGGACTCCCGCCTCCGCGGTCCTGTAAGTGGAGAGTTGGTCCGAGATTTTCACCCTTAGCTGTCTGCGGTGCAGGTAGAATCTCACTAGTTTGACGAGTTCGATGGGGTAACCCATACTCATCATTTTAGCTAGGTGGCCGTCGTGTCAGACCCTGTCTGGCAACATCTAGGAACAGCGCCGCGGTGACTTGACGCTGGTGGAACCCCTTGGTAATCTCCTCGGTGAGGCGAAGTACTTGGAGTTCGGTGGAATGTCCTGTTCGGTACGCGAACTGTTCATCCGGGTTGATGTTCAGTTCTTCTGTCTTTTCTGTTAGCTTCTTCAAGATGACCCGTTCTGCAACCTTGCTCATGGCTGGGAGGAGGCTGATGAGCCTGTAAGAAGACGGGAAAATTAGTTCTTTACCTGGTTTAGGGATCATAATGACGTCGGCCTTTTTCCACCTGGCTGGAAAGTGCCGTAACCTTAACATCGCGTTTACGATGTTGACTAGCGCCGCTACTCCTTTCCTGGGCAGCTTTTTGAGAGCGATGTTTCCTATCTTGTCACATCCCGGAGCTTTTCTCGGCTTTAGGCTCCTCAGGATTTCCTTGACTTCCTCGGGGGTATTCGGACTGATGTGGTCGTCATCTGGCAGGCGGCGGATCCTTCGTGCTCTGCGTTCGACGTCGTCCACCCAGTCCTCGTCCTCGTCATCGAGCTCGTTCTCTCTGCACTGCAGTTCTAAGCTGTCGGCGAACGCCTCGGTTTTTTCCTGGTTAGTGTAGACTATCCCTCGCTCTCCGTGAATCGGGGGCATAGGCTTCCTTCGGTTTCGCAGGGCACGTCGGATGTTCCACATGCTTCTGTCCTGTGGGTCCAGTAACTCAAGGTGGCGTTGCCACCCCTCCTGACGGTGCTCTTGGAGGGCGGCTTTCACTCTTCGGCTGAGGACATTGTACTCCCTTCTATCGGCGGGAAGCCTTGTCCGCTGAGCCCTTCTCTTGGCGCTTCTTCTGTCCCTTATCAGCTGCCTGGTGACCTCTAGTAGGTTCGCCGTCGGTGCTGGGTGTCTTCTTACTTCTATTTCCGTCGTGCTGGCCCTTAGTGCTTCCAGGATATACTCCTCTAGGGTAATGATGGCCCTCTCAACGTCCTCCACGGTTTCTAGCCTGGGAATTTGTGCAATGTACTGCTGCAGGTGCAGCCGGTACGATTCCCAGTCCGTTCGTCGCTTCGTGAAGGTGGCGTTGTCCTCACCCGCCTGTCCTCCTAGGGTTAGGAAGATCGGGTTGTGCTCAGTAGATCCCTCCGTTCTGGTGGTAATCTCTGCCTCGAGGGTCATCTCCTTTAGGATCGCGATGTCCAGTACGTCTGGCCTGTGTCTGCCGTTGTCGAAGGTGGGCTAGTCCGGTCCTACCACCAGCAGTTCGCCGGCGTGCTGTCCTAGGAACCGCAGCTGTTCTCGTCCTCGAGTGTTGGTTATGCCGCTGTTCCATTGCTGGGATTTGGCGTTGAAATCGCCAATTGCGACGACCTGTGTCCTAGCGGGCAGGATTGCGTCCAGATCTCACTCGGTAAGTGTGCTGCGGGGTGGCTGGTAGCATGAGACCACTTGTATGTCGCCATTTCGCGCTGTGGACACTACTACGGCGGTGGCATTCATATTTTCTAGCTCAGGCAGTACTATCGGATGGTGGGCTATGGTTTTCTTCACCAGTAGGGCCAGTCCATCCTGTAGGTGTATTATCCTGGGAAGTTGATCTCCTTGGCCGGGGTCATCTTGGTTTCCTGCAGTGCCATGACGTCTATGTCGTACCTGGTCAGGAGCTCTTCGACTTCAAGTCTCCTTTCTCGCAGGCCGTTTACATTTCAGGCCGTCATCTGCAGGAATTCCGGTTTAATCTGTAAAGGCATTACAGATTAGTTAAATTTGGCATTTGTGCAAAAAATGCGCTCATCGCTGAGCACATTTGTTGCATCTGTGCGAGCACCGCTGTGAGGTTTTTGGCCTCTGACGATGCTTGTTGTTTTGCGGCAGGGACGGTGTTCTGTCCTGCCTTGCCCTGGGCTACTCTTGCTACGCCGCCATTATGTGTTGAGGTCATCGTCGGCCTCTGTACCGGCCTTTGGGTAGTGCTAGCTAATTGTTTGGGGTATTCTGGACACCCCCTGTAGCTGGCCGGGTGGGCCCCCTGGCAGTTCGCGCACTTGGCCGGTTCGTCTGCCTTCTTTTTGCACTTCGTCGTCCGGTGTGCCTCACCGCACTTCACGCATTTCGGCTGCGCGGTGCACCTGGATTGGTCGTGGCCGAAACGCTGGCAGCGGTGGCACTGGGACGCCGCTACATTCGCTCGCTGTCTCTCAGTTCTTGAACAGCACCTCGTCACTTGGAGTATCTTGTCCTGGTCGTGTGGAACTAGGACAAGCATGAGGGGCACCTCCTGTTTTGTCCGTCTTGACATCATTCTCTGCACCGCGGTAGGTACGAATCCTTGGTCCTGGAGGTCTTCTGCCACCTCTTTGCAGGTAACGCCCCTCGGGATGCCTCGAATGACCGCACGTAGCTGCCTTTCCTCTGGCAGGGCGTACGTGTGGTACTCCCTCTTTTCGTTTGCGAAGATTCCCTCCCCGGTAACTTTGGCCTTGTTGAAGTTAATTCCGGTTTCCGTTAAACGACGGCTCATCGTTGTCCATGTTTCTTTGTTTCGCAGCACTACCGGGGGTATACGCTGGCTTTTTGTCTTAATTTGAGGTGCCTTGGTCTCCTCTTTTCGGGCTTTTTGCAGGGGGTTACTAGCCTCCTGCTGGGGGGCTCTGGATCCCGATCGGCTCCGTCTAGGTGACTCGGACTCGGGGGGCACTTGAGGGGCACTTCTGCCACCTTCTTTGCCGCCTTAGGGGCCTCCTCATCCGAGTCCGTATTGGCAGCGAGCGGATTTTTTCTCTTCCTTGTTTGCGATTCTCCCCGAATCGCACGCAGAAGCTCTTTATGCTGGGTCTTCTGTTCTGTCTGCATCTGCTCCAACCTTTCGGTGAGCTCGTCTATCTTTTTCTTGAGGGCATAATTTTCCTCTGTGAGACGTCTTATCGTCTCCTTGTCATCCCTTGGGGTTGGGGTGGCCCCTTGGGAGCTACCGCTCTGGGACGTTTCGTCCTCGCTGTACTCCATGTTACCGTCCTCCACGGTAACGTCGTTGTCGGTTCCCTGTAAGGGAATACCTATATTATTATGGAAAAAAGTTATGATTAGTAACAGAAAATGATGTCTCCAGTGGAGGGAGACTTTATTTATTTCTTCAGTTCACCGTCTTGAAAAAGACGTGAGAACTTCCTCTTCAACACTGTCGACGTCACTGACTGTGGGGCTTCCACTTCGCTGTGCTCACTGAAGTTCGGTATACGTCCGTACGCTTTCACTTCTCACTGCACAATGCGACAAACGCTTCCACGATATGAAAGGGTGAAGGTAGCGTAGTCGTTTTCAAGGTTGGAGACAAAGTCATGAGTAAAAGAAAAAGGAAGGTACATACCTTTATGCCGTCTTGGTCAGGCCCGACGAGAATATTGAAAAAGTTTTCAGACGAAGTATATCTCGTTCAGAAGGGAAACGTAACTACTAGAGTTCATGTAAATGATTTGAGACCAGCCACGCCAGAGGAGCACAATGTGATATTCGAATCTTCAGATGAAAAAAACGCTAGTACAGGCGGAACATCACTCGATGGAAATAATTTCCCGTTCTCAGAAGATTCCACAGAACCTCAACAGCCAGAGCAGACTGTAGTCCAAATCCATGCACCACCACACGATGTTTCTACTTCTGATTCCGATTCAAGTTCTGGAGATTCCATTATATTTTTAACCTAGGCTAAGTCTTAACTTAGTTCTGGGTTTTTTTATGTCAAATTTTCATACCAACTTTTTGTCACATCAGGCAAAAGTTGGTATTTTTTATGCAATTTCTATGCATAATTTATTATTATAGTTATTTCCTATAGAGGGGATTGTATCGACCATACAAATCTTCCAAATTTACTGAAGCAATTCTGACTATGTCCGGCAGAGTTGGTAATTTTTATAGTTTTTTAACTTCAAAATATATATATTAAACATATACATCTGTAAGCAGAGTCCGACCCAAAGGGTTTAAACAAATATTGCATTGGCACGCCATGGAAAGATGACACCTCTGACACAATGGAGCGATTCAGACGAATCTAGCAGCTCAAGAGCGAGGGCCTCCACATCTGCTGAATGAGCAGATGTGACGATCCGATGGATCCAGATTCTGTCGCAGTTTTCTCCTAAGAAGAGATTTTAACAACACGGAAATCATTTCAATTAGCATTAGTCTACAAAATTTCTATGTTCTTATTCCCAAAGACGACGATGTGATATCGGTCGCAGCTTCCACTTTATGCCCAGACGGGATAAAGCTCATACCTATTTAACCAGTATAAGTTAATAAAATTTTTATGTTGTTTCATGTGATGATAAGATGATACATCCGCCCTCATAACATCTGATACAGTCTCAAGACTAAGCACAGTTACCAACTCCTGTGTTCAGAGTATGTCATCTTGGTGTCAATAAAATGATCTTATATTAAATAGTTCTAAAACAAACTTCTTGCTATTTAAACCAGTTGGTACTAACATCGATTACAGTGTTTTAGTAAAATCAGAAAATGGAAGTATAGGACAACAACACGAAGTGAGATTTTTAGGGTTATGGATGGATAGTCACCTATCTTGGGAAGTTCAGGTTAATTATCTCTCAAAGACACTGGCTAGTAAAAACTATTTAATTAGGCAACTTAGATCGAGTGTAAGTACCTCCACATTAAGAACATTCTATTTTGGGAGAGTTCAGTCAATACTGTCATATGGTCTTGTATGCTGGGGCAATTGCTCTGGTATTTCTAAATATTTGTCTTACAAAAAAGAATTATCCGCTTTATGTTTAATATATCCTCCTTGAGCTCATGCCGTCCTATTTTTAAAAACAACAGAATACTAACCATACATTGTGTATATATATATATACCAGTGTTTATGCTATGTAAAAAAAATGTAAACCAATTTGTTAAATGTAAGGATGTCAATAATTACCGTACGCGGCAGGCCAACGATATTTGCCTTCCTCCTTACAGACTGTCACAGGTGGGTAATGGACCACTAATTACCGCTGGTAGGATCTATAATCACCTTCCAAATAAATTCAAGGCGTTAACTAGCTTCAATCAATTTAAGATGCTAGTTAAAAAATTTCTAATAGAACAGACTTTTTATTCTCTGGAAGAATATTTTAAATATAAATAACGTAAGATAAATTTATTTATCTGTGATCTTTGTTGTTTGTTATTATGTTATGTGTATATACTCGTATATGTTTTATTTTGTATCCACTTGTATATTTATCTATGTACCCATTTGTCTGACGAAACTTTTAAATATTGTATTATAAAGCTAATTGTTTTTTCTAAATATTTTTGACATTATCCAAACACTTGTATGAGTCTATATGGAAATAAATTATTATTATTATTATATTACTGAGCAGTACCATGTCAACACCGGAAACGTAGAGCTAAGTCAGAGCCATAGAACTAAGTCAGAGCCGCAGAGCCAAAAGCAGTCCAAGGACTACCTAACCTGATCCACAAGGCAGTTCGACACCGAGGGTGATCCACAAAGCCAAAATCCCAAAGAGGAGCAGACGCCAGCAAGAGTTAGTGAAAGAACACTAATGAAGTTCAGTGCTTCGAAAGTGTTTTTATACCATTTTTGTTTTCAAAGTTTCCATATCATTTATAAAAATCTTCATGATTATTAATTTTTCTTTTTTTTATCCCATTTTTGGATATAATGTTTAAAGTTTAATAATCGAATGCTGTGCATCGATACATGATAAAATAGACTATTGCCATTTTTAGATTTTGCGTCTATGTTATGTTTCAGATAGGCCAGTCAATAACCGAGTACAACACATGGGAGACTCCATCCAAAGATTCATTTTTCATAGCCATTTTTAAATAAATTAGCATTGCACAAAAAGTTCACTAAAAGAACACGGCAAAACCCTCGATGAACTTTTTGAAACTGTAACAAAATTCGAAACATTTCGCATGCGGCCTCACGTAAAAACGCCGTTGAAAGAGGTTATTATACATTAAATCACATTTTCGCCCTACGGAGCGTTTTTTATGCAAAAATATCAGAAACTCACCAAGGAGTGTAATTTTAGAAAGTGTAGTGTAGTAGTAAATGTCACTGCACAGGGACGTAATGTCGCCCCGACCACAAAATTTAAAAAGTATAATGAAAACCGACTTTAACTTCAGAAATTTTGAAAACAAAAACCCTTTTACGAATCCACGTTGTGCAGCACTGCAACTCATGCGTTATGTTAAACATGAGGATAAGTTATCCAATCTCTAGTCAAAGCATTTCGAGAGTTTTGGCAAAAATAGCTCTCGAGGGCGTCGAGGGTGACCTTTCACTTTGTAACCATCAATTTTGGCGGAAAAACTATGTGTTTTTCGCGTATTTGCCCTAAACCGGTTCCTCAGTGATTCGGTGTCAGAAAAGTATAGTGAACGTTTAATATCCATTTTGGAAAATATAATAAAAGTCCTTCAGACGTAAAAAGATGGATCGTCCGTCCACATTGACGCCAGGTTGACGTTAATATAAGCCCACTTTAAATTATACAAATTTTAGTGCCTCTTATTCACTGGCCACAACCGTATGTGTTATAAACAACATTTTTTTGTTAAAGATCCTTAAAACATATTAAAATTTTTCATCGGTGCAAATATTTCTCGAAGATAGTGACCTTTGAATTTTAATTACTATGCGACCATAATAACCATTGTTTAATTGTTGTATTGAACCATTTTGCTTTATTTACCAAAATAATCCTCAAAAGTTGCCATGGCAATTTTTTGGGATTGTGTTCGGAAAAGACTTATTTTACGGACTCAAATGAGTCCCTAAAATAGCTATTTTACAGTGTATGTTATTCGAGACATTTGAAAGTTTCAGGTTAAAAAAATCATTCGGTATAATAAGATTATGATACAGCTGAAAAATAAACGGTCATCCGATTATTGAAATAATCGATGTGTTTACTTCAATTGTTGTAATCACGTGCAATTAAACATTTTTTTTGTTTGTTTTAATAACACCAAAAATAACTTTTTATCTCAAAATATTTTCTTTATTTTATTTAAATGCAATTTATATTTGGTACAATGCTGATTAAAAGGGGTGTCTTTAACTATAGTACTAATATCGCAATATATTGTATTCGATTCGATAAATACGTAAAATTAAAATATAATTGTTGATTGTCGAATAATGTTTTTATCTGATGTAAAATAAACTAGGATTACTAGTGACAAATACAATTAATAAAAGTGATGCGTTGCGTTGGGCATTTTCGTAAGCTACTTGTCAATTGGTTTGACAAGCCTAAGCAGGTGTCTAGAAACAGTGTAAAGGTACCAAGAAGTAATATCTCATAAATTTTTAAGTTTAGTATTACCATAATCTTAACATATGTTTATATTTAAACCTTCTATTGTATTATGATTAGGGTTATTTTAATATTTACGCCGTATCTCTTACTTGAAGCTCCTAGAATGTGATAAGACATTTTAGTGCCCAATATTATGCTGTATGTATAACATTGTTTCAAAGGAATGCAAATTTTACGACGAGTTTCCTGTACAGAATAATACATAATGTAAAGTTAGACTAAATTAAAGAAATTTATATCAGACATTGAAACGAGTGCTGTTAACCACTTTAATTCATACTTACATATGTAACGTACTTAAATATGCAAATTATTTTTATACTAGAGCAGGTGTATATTTTATAATTCAATTTTGTTTTCATTCGGCTTGACAGCAAATATCTTTTTTTTTACTCTTATATGTCTAGAATAATTCATTTTTTTATTATCTGAAGATGAGAAAATAATTGTCAGAATCGTATAAATAAGTATTTAAAAATGGTAAACAAATATGTTTATGAGGTATGTTTTCAGAATTGCTGTCCGACAACAATGTTTGTCTACGACTGTTTTATAATATACCAATAATTATAATAGTCGTAATTCTCTGCACAACAATTACTTTGCGTATATCATCATCAATATGTCTCGCTAAATACTTGACAATATCTGTTTCGGAGAGAACAGGCTCCAAATAACGAATTACGTAGTACTTCCTTATCAAATACTGTTCACGCGAGTTTCCATACCTTTCCCTGAACTCGCCATTAAATAAATCATGACGTACCTTTTGTTGGTTATACTCGCCACAGTAATTTGATAAGAATCTTAAACTCATCAAATGTCTCATATCTCATTGAATACCACAACTCCGCATCACTTTTCATTGTGCATTGAATAATGGCTTTAATACTGATATGAGCATTAAATTTTTCTTTATTTTGTTCCGTCATATTCGCAATTTGATTACTAACACTAACCTTGTGATCGTTTAAATCAATCTTGATCTGATCAATATCTACTCTGGCTTGATTTAAATACTCGTGTATTTGGCTGAGTATTATATTTGTTTCTTTTATTTTTTAAACTTACGATCCATTTTCATGTTTTGTTGATCCGTCTTGGTTATCATCTTAGTGATTTGTTGTTTCGTCTCAGTCATCATCTGGCTAAGAGATATCATGTCAACTTGTGCATTCCTATTATCCCCATTTTCCCCTGAATAGGTATGTCCACAAAAAATTAATTTACATTAAAATTAATGAAAAATAGAGATTTTTACCCAATAATAACAATATTAGAACTGTGTCTGAAAAAGTTAATAGACCATAGAAATTGCTTACTTTACTTCAGTAAGATAAACGCATATGACGTCAGATGCTTGCAAGCTCCGCAGGCGCCAGATCGTCAATACGCTGCGTTAGGTTTATTCCGTGTCGTTATTGTCGTTCTCGTTAAAACAAAGTTTGAATTCACGGAAGTAACAGTGCCTTTACTATTTAGAACATCAAATAGAGTTTGTTTATTGTTGTCAAATGTGGAGGAGGATTTCCAGAAAGAAGATTCACATACTCTTCCGAATGTAGATGTGATTATGATATTCGATTTTCTTTCAAAGCATAGATAAATACGATCATGACAAAGATCATGATATTCGCAAAATTAACTACATCACTACAGCAACACCTAGAGTATCGAGCGCATATCGAATTGCAAGCATGTAACGTCACTCGGTAGGGGTTTATAACACCCATAAATCTATAATTTCCAATTAAAAACTAAATTTTATGGACAGACCTATTGTCTTGTGATTGTAAGCAATAATATCACCTACATTTTCTCGTGCTGCTTGAAGAGCTACCACATCTGACTCGTTGTCTTTTTGTAAATTAGACGTTACAACACGATCCACAGACATATCTGTTTGTTGTTCCCTAATTTTCCCGGCAATTGTATCATTATTCTCCGTCATTTCAGTATTAATCACTTTACGTGTGCGTAATTTCATATAACCAGAAGACCATATCTGAATATTCAGTTTGGTACTAAAATTTGAAAAACTTGCTTAAGCGTTCTGTGATTTTTCAATAATGCCCCACGTTTGGGCATATATGCTATGATATCTCGCCTACATGAAGCTAAAATAACACACAGTATAATTTCTAAATTTAATTCTCAAGGTCGATAGTTCGGAATCAATGAAGAGAACACAACACACGAACAATAAAACAAATGCAAACCAACTGAAAAATATATTGCGAGAACGGTTATTTCATACAATGAAAAGATCCCTATCTAGCTAAATAAAATAAATATGATTCTAAAATTAAATAACATTTGTTTAGGTACAAAAGTGAAGTCAATTGTAAAAATTTTCCAATTTAAAATATTTCTAATTAATTTATTGATTCAATTTATACTAAAATAGTGAACATAAAATTGATATTTAGTTTGTTACTTGTCACAACCTTTTAAGTCCTCGTAGCGCAGTATTACTTCCAGCCGTACTGTGTCACTTATCTGCGACGTCCAGTTATTAGCTCCTAAGCTCTTTCATCTTTCAACTGATATACTGTTTTAACCAGGAACCGTTTTCTTGACCTTAAAATAAATTTTAATTGTTTTTCTTTCCCCTAGTTGCCAAAATCCTAAAAAAAAATCGATTTTCATTCTTTCTTCCAAATTCTTTAACTACTTTTCTTTCTTCGTTTTACTTTCCTTCAGTTAAACCTATATCAATCTATTCTAGCTATTTTATTCCAATATTCTTATCTCTCCAAAATTTTCTTCCACTTCAAGTTTCTTTTTATTTCCTTTATATCCCCTATCAACCTCCAATTTTAAATTTTTCCACAATCTTCTTTATATTTTTCCTCATATAAAATCGCAAATATCAACTTGAATCTTTCGTGACATAAACTTAACAAAAAAAATTGGTTTCTTTCTATTTCATCCAATCATCACGTACTATCGAACAGAACCAATAAAAGAAAACAGAAAACATGCATGCAACCCTCTACTCAGAATAAAATGCGTTTTATTCACAATGCACAACTTAAATTGGCCTGAATGTATTCTTTAGCTTAAGTACAAGTACTCCTTTAGCGATAGATGTCACCACGCTCTAATTTACTATTCAATTACCACTTCTAAGCTTTTCGCCAACGGATGGCTCCCACTAGGTAAATATATTAATTCATTAAAATAATTGTGTATGCCAGGGAAATCTAAAATATAAACTATTACTATAATTAGCGTATAAAAATTGTTTACGAAATTATAGTGTAAAGACCTGGTTGGAATATTTAGGATGTGTTTAGCACACCTTTATATTTCTATTAGGTTGAGTTACCCACCAGGCGCGTCCTCGGGTGGCGGATAGGGGTAATCCATGATGAGTGTCATAAGCGGATTCTCTGGGACTAATATCCTGGTCGGATCTAGCGAAAGCACTCCCGTGGACCAGCTCCCACGTGTTTGTGCCATGCGTGGCGACCCGTGTCGTCGGACGAAGGGTGCCTGGTGATTGAGAAGGCCGTCCTGCAACACATCACTTTGGTCCGGAGTTCGGCCAGACGGGCGATCGAGAGCTAACCCATTCTCGATCAACCGGCTGCGTCGTCCCGTCAGAGGGCCGGCGGGGTGAGTCTTTGGGGGCAGGGGGATACAGACCCGAATGATGATTGGCCTCATCATTCGGGGATGCACAACTGTCTCACGACGTTGCCTGTCTCTGGGGGCTATATCCACTTGTTAGCCCTGATGATCGCACGGGCTTGCCGTGTGACATCCCCAGCATGGGGCTCCGTGGCGAGTGGGGAGCTATGTGGATGAAATAAAACCAACCAAAGATAAGCAATCAGCTAAAAACACTGCGGCAGAGCGGCAACATTCGCCGCAAAAACCAGTGGGTGAGCAGCAGCGGAGTCACAAGGCTCACCGCATACGGTCCCCCCATAGGGAGGATGCAGGAGGAGGAAATCACGCGAAAAGGCGGACTGCGCTGCTGCTGCAGAGCATACCTCAGGCCGACCACCTCCCCCAGCACAGCTCAAAGCAAAGGCAGGGCACCCCCCCGGTGTGCCTACCCCTACAACGGATTCACATGCCCCAAATGGGGCCGGGCACCCTAAGAACGCTCCGTCAAAAACACAGAGCAAAGTAAGCAAAGTACAGTGCAATCTGCAACACAGCAGGGCGGCGACGGCAATACTGTGACGGCACCTTGATGTGGAGCAGGACACACTAGCACTAATTCAGGAACCCTGGATAGTTCAAACTAGGATAACAATAGGCCAAGGACAGCCATCTACGTTCCTCGGCATATCAAAACCCAGTCACTTCAACACCTCTCAACATCTGACCTAACGGCCGTGAAGGTGGAATGCTCAGTGGCAGACAAACCAAGAAATGTTATCTTGGCATCAGTGTACCTCCCTCAATACTCGGCCACTCCACCAACAACAAGGAAGATGGAGGACCTGATAGCACCCTGCCGCAATCATAACTAGGAATGAATCATTGATGCCAACGCACAGCATGTGACCTGGGGCAGTGAAGACAACAATGCAAGAGGTAATCGCTTTATGATTATATTACCGGTAACAACCTTAGCGTAAGTAATAGGGGCTATACACCGACATTTATTAACAGTAGAAGACAAACTATAATAGATATAACACTAACAACGTGGCGTATATCCAGCCTAATCCAGAATTGGTATGTGTCTGATTTTGTAACACTATCAGACCACCAACGAATAAACTTTGAAATCAATCTCATTAAGGCACCCAAAAAACCATTCCGAGATCCCCGGAGAACTGATAGAGATAAATATCGATGTCAACTCAGGGAGAACTTGGAAGGGGTTAATTAGAGGGTGCCCAGAACGAGTGGCGAAATAGAGCAATATTTCAAAATATTGCAAACAGCCACGAGACAACCTTTTGAAACATCCTGCCCCTTGAGGTCCTCGCAACAGCCCAATGAGGCCACCAAGTGGTGGTCTCAAGGGCTGACTGACCTCAAGAAGGAAGCTAGGATTTCGTTCAACAAAGCAACACTGACAAGACAGGAATCCGATTGGGAATCATACAAAACCAATCTGAAAGGGTTTAAGAAACTAGTCAGACAGAGACAAAGAAATGCGTGGAGAACCTACTGTGAGAAAATCGAAGATTACTCACAGATTGCTAGGTTATGCAAAATCCTCGCCAAAGACAGAGACTGCATATTAAAAAGGAGTGATGGTATAAGGACCAGCGACTTCCATGAAAGCCTAGAGTTACTCATGGAGACTCACTTCCCGGGATCTGTAATAACAGAACAGAAGGAATGGCTAAATGAAGTCGACACCCAACCCTCGGATTTGAATTGGCAAATGGCCAACCAAATAGTGAGTGAGGACAAAATAAGATGGGCAATACAGAGTTTCTCCCTTTTAAGTCACCAGGCATTGACGGTACCTATCCCGCACTACTGCAATGGAGACTGGATGAATTACTGCCGCATCTGGTTGGAGTACAGCAGACATGGAGATAAGCAGAAGTTGTGTTCATCCCAAAGGCAGGGCGGATGGACTATACCACCCCCAAAGCCTATAGACCTATTAGCTTAACCTCGTTCTTACTCAAGACGATGGAGAAGCTATATGAACGATACATTAGGGATGTTGTAGTAAAAGACAACCCTTTACATCCTAACCAGCACGCATACACCCTGTGAAGATCCACCGACACCGCCCTCCATGCAGTCGCGAGTCAGATTGAGAGATCCTTGGACGATAAAGAGTCCACCCTAGTTGTCTTCATAGACATAGAAGGTGCGTTCGACAGAACCATCTTTCCAAAAATTACAGCGGCCCTAGTGGAGAAGAATGTCACTACGATCATGGGAAGCTGGATATCCAACATGATCTCGAAGAGAGCTGTACAAATCAGTGTGGGAGATGCTTCCGTACGAGGAATGGTCGCGAGAGGCTGTCAGCAGGGAGGTGTAATATCACGACTGCTATGGAACCTCGTTCTTGACAGCCTCTTGTGCTGCCTCAATTCAGAAGGATTCCACACAATTGCCTACGCAGATGATTTAACAATCATGCTTAGCGGATAATTTGAAGGAGTTTTTTGTGAGAGAATGCAGGGGGCTCTAAGAATATTTGTCAATCAATCCCAGGAAAACGGAGATTGTTCTCTTTACAAGGAAAAGGAAACTAGGAGCATTGAAGGTGCCTGTCCTCTTGGATACAACACTAAGTTTCGCATCCGAAGTGAAATACCTTGGAGTAACCTTCGATGCCAAACTAACATGGAATCTTCACACAGATAGAAGACTAAAGAAGGCTTACATCTCTTATGGGAAGTGCCGCAGGCCCGTGGGGAAAACCTGGGGAATGACACCCAAAGTGGTCATGTGGATATACACTGCCGTCATAAGACCAATAATAACCTATGGAGCTGTGGACTACAGCTAAGGTCAAGCTCAGCCAAATGCAGAGAGTTGCCTGTCTAAGCATAACCGGAGCTATGCAAACAATGCCAACGAGAGCTATGAAGGTAATGCTGTGTCTGCCACCACTAGATATATATCTAGGAGAAGTGGCTCTGACAACAATGAAACGCCTCAAACCCGTTGGCATACAACCAAATGTAGGCTGTGGAGAGGCCAGAAATCGCCTGTGGAATAAGGCCGTCCGAAATACGCCTCTTCTGCAGGCGTGCACCGATGGCATTTGTCCCCGGTTTATCCTTGACAGACCCTATATAATATAGACGAATAGTGAGAACGAGGCTGTTGGCGAAGGTGTGATCAACATCTTCACAGATGGATCAAAAAAATGTTGGGGCAGGATGTGGAATATATTTCAGAAGTCTGCAAATTCAATATAAATGAGCTATAGATGTGCGAGCCAGCGTAGTACAAACGGAACTGGCGGGCATAACCATAGCTGCAAAAGAAATTGTCCGTAGACAAACTACAATCATTACTAGCCCTGAGAAGTTACAAAATTGCCACAGGAGTACTATGGGAATGTCACCAAGCACTTGTGGGTGCCTCCAGCATGAATAACATACTGGTATGCTGGGTGAAAGGACACGCACAGTGTAGTGGCAACAAAGTAGCCGACAGACTGGCTAAGAAGGCAGCAGGCCTAAGTATCTTTGGACCAGGCCCGGCCAGTCTGTTACCAATCACGGCGATAATACAAATAATTAAAGACGACACCCGCAATGAATTCAAGAAACTGTGGGATGAAACACAGCTGTCAGCTTGCTAGGGAACTACTAAAATATCCCAACAAGAGTACAGAAATCGACTACCTGGCAATGTCCAGGAGGAACCTACGTTTTATAACGGGAATCCAGACTGGACACTGTCCGTTAAGGAAACATCTCCATAATATGAAATTAAGTGAATCACCTCTCTGTAGAGGCTGTGAACAAGAAGATGAGACGGTTCAATATGTACTCTGTGACTGTCTCATCAGTCAGAAAATCCATTGTGGGAGAACGTTGGCCTACTTTGGCCGATGTAAGGGAGATGCCCCTAGGTTGGTTGGTTGGAGGCCTAGGCGAGGGTCTGCCTACAGGGAGGATGTATAAGGGGCCCAATGATGCCTAAGTGTTGTGATTCAATAATTTTTATTGACCACCCTCCCAACCAATTCCAGATAGAAATAGAGATAATGTAGAGATAGTTAGGCCCAATTGTATACAACTGGGCCTTAATGATCGAAAGTCCATAAAAATCGATTTCATTTTTAACATTTCACAGGTTGGTACTCTGACAACCGAATTGTCGAACTGTCAGTTTATGTCATTTTCCCTTGTTTTTGTGAGTTGAAATGGTTATAAATATTACCCAAGCACCTTAAAGTTTCCTCTTTCGATAAAGAAATTAAGCTGAAAACTTTACAAGGGATTAATTTAGTTAAAAGGCACGTGGTTGCTAGTCGGTTTGATATCGGATCAAAAACTAAATTTAGCTTAATTCTCAATTATTATTTTGGTTTGTTTAATTGAAATTTCGATTTATAATAATAATAATAATAATAATAATAATAATAATAATAATAATAATAATAATAAAACGGCAGGAGGGGCTAACTTCCATCTATTAAGCCTTTGGTGAGTAGCGCCACCACTTACTCCAGCTAGGGGTGCGAAACCGAACCGGCAGCCCTAGTGCACCCGGGAGGGGAAAGCATCTTCCCCTCTGGTGTCGGTCGTGGGCCTGCTGGGCTAACCACCCACAGGCCCTAATCTTTGGTTCCAATAGGCCGAAGACAGGGCCCCCACGATCGACCCCGTTCGGATAGGGGTCAAGGGCAAGGTGGTGGGGCCCAACCGGACGGGCCGCCCGTTGACGAAATTGGCAATGTCCAAGGACGCTTTGAGTGGACAGATGAGCTGAGGGATGAACTTCTGCATTGCTATGAAAGCAGTGAGCCCGCGCGGAGGGGATACATGGCGCGGATGCATGCTCTGTGGTGTGAGAGGCTACCAGAGCATAGCGCCTTCACGCCACAAAATCTGCGTGACTATGTATCCCACCTTCGTAGTAGGGGCTACGTGAGGACTGCTCCTGGACCGGTGAATGAGGTGGTCGAAGGACCGCCACATTCACCGGTTGAGGACGTAGTTCTCCTCGTTCCGCCAATACCAGAGGGTCTCAGTACCAGAAGGGGGTTACACCGTCTGAAAACCCCCGGGCCACAAGACCTGGCCAGAGTGGACACTGAACTTCGCACAGCGCTACCAGAAGAGGCTGACATCTGGCACATAAATTGTGCCGTGTATGCCGCTGCTCAACGCTCGTCTCAGGTGGAGAGGCGAAATACCTCTTCCCCACAGGAGAGAGCGCAGCGGCGCATACAAAAGATGGAAGCCAAGATCCGGTCGGCGAGGCAACACGCATCCCGTATCCAATGTGTGATGGACTATATGGCGGCCAACAGGCCGTTCACGCCTAAAGTGCGTCGATTAGCCGCCAATTTAAGACGCGCCCATCACACACTTAATGAGGCAGTGCTGCGAACCACCAAACAGCACTGTCTCGACAGGATACGGATGCTAGTGACTTGCAAAAAGTCATTAGTGAGGCGGACGAGAGGGCTTGCGGAAAATAAACTGTTCCGCGAAAAGCCCTCGCGCCTTTTCCAACCGCCTCCGCGTGTTGTAGAAAATCCGCCGACTGCAGATCAGGTGGAGAACTTCTGGAAAACGCTGTACGAGGAGAGGCTTCCACTCAACCGAGATTCTCCTGCCCTTGCACATTTTGAAGCCTTTTGTCAAAGGCTTCAGCGACCACAGGAAGTGTGCGAACCAATAACCCCAGAAGAGGTTCGTAGGGCTCTTGAGGGCTCTAAGAACTTTGCTGCTCCAGGTCCCGATGGGATAAATAACTTTTGGTGGAAAAAGTTATCGAGCACCCACCACCATTTGGCCAGAATTTTTAATTCCTGGTTAAATGGGGAGCAGCAAATCCCTTCTTGGGTTGTTGAGGGGCGGACAGTGCTGATCCCCAAGAACGGAGATTTGTCCAACCCAAAGAATTACAGACCGATAACCTGTCTAAACGCATGTTACAAGGTGTTTACACGCATTTTGTACATGCGGGTGCTCCACGCAGTTGAACCGGTTTACGAACGGATATATGAGCAACGAGGGTCGAAGAGAGGTGTCGCTGGCTGCAAGGAGAACCTGTTGATTGACAGATGTGTCACGCAGGACTCCATGCAGTATAAGCGGAACCTCTCTATGGCCTGGATCGACTACCGCAAGGCATTCGACATGACATCGCATGAGCTCATTGTTCACTTGCTCCGATGTCTTGTGGTACCCGGTCCCGTAGTGAGATGTATTGAAGAACTGATGCCGCTCTGGAGGACTCGCTTTACCATAACATCGGGTAACGATAGAGTCCAAACAGAGTCGGTAACATTCAGAAGAGGAGTATTTCAGGGAGATTCCCTCAGCCCCCTTCTGTTTTGCATCTGACTACTGCCATTATCCGTCTCGCTCCGGAAAACCCGTGGCTACAACTGCGGTACCCCCGGCGACAGGAGGCATAAGGTCACCCATCTATTTTATATGGATGACCTTAAACTTTATGCCTCTGGAGAGAGGGATCTCCAACAGTCCCTTAGGGTGGTACAGGAGTATACGCAGGCTGTCGGTATGCAGTTCGGGTTGGACAAATGCGCACTGATCCATCTCAAGAGAGGACGATGCGGTGACTATGGAGAGGACGCGCAGCTCGTGGACGGAAGCATCTTACACCATCTAGATGCCGGAGAGTCGTACACTTACTTGGGTGTCGAGCAACGCTCCACCCAAGAAGTGAGTGTAGTGAAAAACGCTCTCCGCGGCAAGTATCAGCACCTACTCCGACAGATCTGGTCTTCAGAACTGTCGGGGAAGAACAAGGTGTCTGCTACAAATATGCTTGCCGTTCCGATCCTTCTCTACTCTTTCGGAGTAGTGAAGTGGACTAGAGAAGAGCTGCGTCAACTCGATGTAGTAACCCGCAAGAAGATGCATCTCAACAGGAGCTTGCATCCTAAATCGTCCGTTCCACGGTTATATCTCCCACGACATCGGGGAGGCCGTGGACTCTTGAGCTTGGAGAGTCTCCATAGCAGGATGGTTCTGGAGGGAGCATGTAAGGTCATCAGGAGTTCGGATCCCCTCCTCTGCATGGTCCGAGACCATGAAAATGCAGAGGTAGGAGCTTTTCTCTTTAAGGCAGCACGGAGAGCAGCCGATGAACTTGGTCTCATCTTCGACGTCGAGCGGGTAAACCCCGACTCTGTCACCGAGTTGGAACCCGTTCGACTAAAAGCCCACATTAGAGCTGCAGAACACAACATCCTTCTGCAGCTCCATAAGGATAAGCCATTGCACGGAATCTTCTATAAAAATATAGAAGACCTCGGCTTATCCGAAAGGCTGACCTTCGCCTTCTTAAGGTCAGCTGGGCTGAAGTCTGAGACCGAGGGATTCATAATGGCTTGCCAGGATGGTGTATTTAACACTCTCGTCTATCGACGTCGTGTCATGGGTATGGAGGTCCCTGATGTCAGCTGCAGGGCCTGCCGCAGGGCGCCGGAGACTGTAATGCACTTACTGTCGGCTTGCCCGACATACGCAGTCTCGGCCTATATTCATAGACACAACGCAGCATTACGAGTGCTTTACTATCATCTAAGGCACTCGTATGGGATAGACGAAACACCAGTGCTGCCTTACGTTCCGGGGGATATTGAGTCCGTTGTGGGGAATGAGAAGTGCCTAATTTATTGGAACTACTCGTTTCCCACCGTCAGGCAAATACAAGCCAACAAGCCTGACATAGTACTCCTCGACCACCAACTCAAGACAATGTATGTCGTGGAATTCTCAGCTCCCGCTGAGAGCAACATTGTCTTGAAAGAGGAGGAAAAACGGACAAAATATCGAGATTTGCTCTTCGAACTCCGCAGGCTTTATCCAGGCCATTCTGTTAAAATAGTGGTACTGATTATAGGAGCCCTCGGTGGAATGAGACAGACGCTGCTTTCAGAACTAAAGATCATACCGGCATGCCGAGATTCGGCAGAGATCTTAGCCGGCAGAATGCAGAAGGCTGTCATCCTCGGTTCATTACGTCTACTCAGGGCACACGATTCGCGGACCCGGTAGTCACTCACCCCACGGGCGTGGGGAGTGGCTATTGGTATTACCAGCTCCCCTCTGTGAGGGTCGGAGCCACAGAGTAAGGTGACTGGTTTTTTGTAAAAAAAAAAAAAAAAAAATAATAATAATAATAATAATAATAGATGGAAGCCAAGATCCGGTCGGCGAGGCAACACGCATCCCGTATCCAATGTGTGATGGACTATATGGCGGCCAACAGGCCGTTCACGCCTAAAGTGCGTCGATTAGCCGCCAATTTAAGACGCGCCCATCACACACTTAATGAGGCAGTGCTGCGAACCACCAAACAGCACTGTCTCGACAGGATACGGATGCTAGTGACTTGCAAAAAGTCATTAGTGAGGCGGGCGAGGGGGCTTGCGGAAAATAAACTGTTCCGCGAGAAGCCCTCGCGCCTTTTCCAACCGCCTCCGCGTGTTGTAGACAATCCGCCGACTGCAGATCAGGTGGAGAACTTCTGGAAAACGCTGTACGAGGAGAGGCCTCCACTCAACCGAGATTCTCCTGCCCTTGCACACTTTGAAGCCTTTTGTCAAAGGCTTCAGCAACCACAGGAAGTGTGCGAACCAATAACCCCAGAAGAGGTTCGTAGGGCTCTTGATGGCTCTAAGAACTTTGCTGCTCCAGGTCCCGATGGGATAAATAACTTTTGGTGGAAAAAGTTATCGAGCACCCACCACCATTTGGCCAGAATATTTAATTCCTGGTTAAATGGGGAGCAGCAAATCCCTTCTTGGGTTGTTGAGGGGCGGACAGTGCTGATCCCCAAGAACGGAGATTTGTCCAACCCAAAGAATTACAGACCGATAACCTGTCTAAACGCATGTTACAAGGTGTTTACACGCATTTTGTACATGCGGGTGCTCCACGCAGTTGAACCGGTTTACGAACGGATATATGAGCAACGAGGGTCGAAGAGAGGTGTCGCTGGCTGCAAGGAGAACCTGTTGATTGACAGATGTGTCACGCAGGACTCCATGCAGTATAAGCGGAACCTCTCTATGGCCTGGATCGACTACCGCAAGGCATTCGACATGACATCGCATGAGCTCATTGTTCACTTGCTCCGATGTCTTGTGGTACCCGGTCCCGTAGTGAGATGTATTGAAGAACTGATGCCGCTCTGGAGGACTCGCTTTACCATAACATCGGGTAACGATAGAGTCCAAACAGAGTCGGTAACATTCAGAAGAGGAGTATTTCAGGGAGATTCCCTCAGCCCCCTTCTGTTTTGCATCTCACTACTGCCATTATCCGTCTCGCTCCGGAAAACCCGTGGCTACAACTGCGGTACCCCCGGCGACAGGAGGCATAAGGTCACCCATCTATTTTATATGGATGACCTTAAACTTTATGCCTCTGGAGAGAGGGATCTCCAACAGTCCCTTAGGGTGGTACAGGAGTATACGCAGGCTGTCGGTATGCAGTTCGGGTTGGACAAATGCGCACTGATCCATCTCAAGAGAGGACGATGCGGTGACTATGGAGAGGACGCGCAGCTCGTGGACGGAAGCATCTTACACCATCTAGATGCCAGAGAGTCGTACACTTACTTGGGTGTCGAGCAACGCTCCACCCAAGAAGTGAGTGTAGTGAAAAACGCTCTCCGCGGCAAGTATCAGCACCTACTCCGACAGATCTGGTCTTCAGAACTTTCGGGGAAGAACAAGGTGTCTGCTACAAATATGCTTGCCGTTCCGATCCTTCTCTACTCTTTCGGAGTAGTGAAGTGGACTAGAGAAGAGCTGCGTCAACTCGATGTAGTAACCCGCAAGAAGATGCATCTCAATAGGAGCTTGCATCCTAAATCGTCCGTTCCACGGTTATATCTCCCACGACATCGGGGAGGCCGTGGACTCTTGAGCTTGGAGAATCTCCATAGCAGGATGGTTCTGGAGGGAGCATGTAAGGTCATCAGGAGTTCGGATCCCCTCCTCTGCATGGTCCGAGACCATGAAAATGCAGAGGTAGGAGCTTTTCTCTTTAAGGCAGCACGCAGAGCAGCCGATGAACTTGGTCTCATCTTCGACGTCGAGCGGGTAAACCCCGACTCTGTCACCGAGTTGGAACCCGTTCGACTAAAAGCCCACATTAGAGCTGCAGAACACAACATCCTTCTGCAGCTCCATAAGGATAAGCCATTGCACGGGATCTTCTATAAAAATATAGAAGACCTCGGCTTATCCGAAAGGCTGACCTTCGCCTTCTTAAGGTCAGCTGGGCTGAAGTCTGAGACCGAGGGATTCATAATGGCTTGCCAGGATGGTGTATTTAACACTCTCGTCTATCGACGTCGTGTCATGGGTATGGAGGTCCCTGATGTCAGCTGCAGGGCCTGCCGCAGGGCCTGCCGCAGGGCGCCGGAGACTGTAATGCACTTACTGTCGGCTTGCCCGACATACGCAGTCTCGGCCTATATTCATAGACACAACGCAGCATTACGAGTGCTTTACTATCATCTAAGGCACTCGTATGGGATAGACGAAACACCAGTGCTGCCTTACGTTCCGGGGGATATTGAGTCCGTTGTGGGGAATGAGAAGTGCCTAATTTATTGGAACTACTCGTTTCCCACCGTCAGGCAAATACAAGCCAACAAGCCTGACATAGTACTCCTCGACCACCAACTCAAGACAATGTATGTCGTGGAATTCTCAGCTCCCGCTGAGAGCAACATTGTCTTGAAAGAGGAGGAAAAACGGACAAAATATCGAGATTTGCTCTTCGAACTCCGCAGGCTTTATCCAGGCCATTCTGTTAAAATAGTGGTACTGATTATAGGAGCCCTCGGTGGAATGAGACAGACGCTGCTTTCAGAACTAAAGATCATACCGGCATGCCGAGATTCGGCAGAGATCTTAGCCGGCAGAATGCAGAAGGCTGTCATCCTCGGTTCATTACGTCTACTCAGGGCACACGATTCGCGGACCCGGTAGTCACTCACCCCACGGGCGTGGGGAGTGGCTATTGGTATTACCAGCTCCCCTCTGTGAGGGTCGGAGCCACAGAGTAAGGTGACTGGTTTTTTGTAAAAAAAAAAAAAAAAAAAAAAAAAAATAATAATAATAATAATAATAAAAAGCAGGAGGGGCTAACTTCCATCTATTAAGCCTTTGGTGAGTAGCGCCACCACTTACTCCAGCTAGGGGTGCAAAACCGAACCGGCAGCCCTAGTGCACCCGGGAGGGGAAAGCATCTTCCCCTCTGGTGTCGGTCGTGGGCCTGCTGGGCTAACCACCCACAGGCTCTAACCTTTGGTTCCAGCAGGCCGAAGACTGGGCCCCCACGATCGACCCCGTTCGGATAGGGGTCAAGGGCAAGGTGGTGGGGCCCAACCGGATAGACCGCCCGTTGACGACGTACGCAACGAACAAGGACGCTTTGAGTGGACAGATGAACTGAGGGATGAGCTTCTGCATTGTTATGAAAGCAGTGAGCCCGCGCGGAGGGAGTACATGGCGCGGATGCATGCTCTGTGGTGTGAGAGGCTACCAGAGCATAGCGCCTTCACGCCACAAAATCTGCGTGACTATGTATCCCACCTTCGTAGTAGGGGCTACGTGAGGGCTGCTCCTGGGCCGGTGAATGAGGTGGCCGAAGAGCCGCCACATTCACCGGTTGAGGACGTGGCTCTCCTCGTTCCGCCAATACCAGAGGGCCTCAGTACCAGAAGGGGGTTACACCGTCTAAAAACCCCCGGGCCACAAGACCTGGCCAGAGTGGACGCTGAACTTCGTACAGCGCTACCAGAAGAGGCTGACATCTGGCACATAAATTGTGCCGTGTATGCCGCTGCTCAACGCTCGTCTCAGGTGGAGAGGCGAAATACCTCTTCCCCACAGGAGAGAGCGCAGCGGCGCATACAAAAGATGGAAGCCAAGATCCAGTCGGCGAGGCAACACGCATCCCGTATCCAATGTGTGATGGACTATATGGCGGCCAACAGGCCGTTCACGCCTAAAGTGCGTCGATTAGCCGCCAACTTAAGACGCGTCCATCACACACTCAATGAGGCAGTGCTGCGAACCACCAAACAGCACTGTCTCGACAGGATACGGATGCTAGTGACTTGCAAAAAGTCATTAGTGAGGCGGGCGAGGGGGCGAGGGGGCTTGCGGAAAATAAACTGTTCCGCGAGAAGCCCTCGCGCCTTTTCCAACCGCCTCCGCGTGTTGTAGACAATCCGCCGACTGCAGATCAGGTGGAGAACTTCTGGAAAACGCTGTACGAGGAGAGGCTTCCACTCAACCGAGATTCTCCTGCCCTTGCACACTTTGAAGCCTTTTGTCAAAGGCTTCAGCAACCACAGGAAGTGTGCGAACCAATAACCCCAGAAGAGGTTCGTGGGGCTCTTGATGGCTCTAAGAACTTTGCTGCTCCAGGTCCCGATGGGATAAATAACTTTTGGTGGAAAAAGTTATCGAGCACCCACCACCATTTGGCCAGAATATTTAATTCCTGGTTAAATGGGGAGCAGCAAATCCCTTCTTGGGTTGTTGAGGGGCGGACAGTGCTGATCCCCAAGAACGGAGATTTGTCCAACCCAAAGAATTACAGACCGATAACCTGTCTAAACGCATGTTACAAAGTGTTTACACGCATTTTGTACATGCGGGTGCTCCACGCAGTTGAACCGGTTTACGAACGGATATATGAGCAACGAGGGTCGAAGAGAGGTGTCGCTGGCTGCAAGGAGAACCTGTTGATTGACAGATGTGTCACGCAGGACTCCATGCAGTATAAGCGGAACCTCTCTATGGCCTGGATCGACTACCGCAAGGCATTCGACATGACATCGCATGAGCTCATTGTTCACTTGCTCCGATGTCTTGTGGTACCCGGTCCCGTAGTGAGATGTATTGAAGAACTGATGCCGCTCTGGAGGACTCGCTTTACCATAACATCGGGTAACGATAGAGTCCAAACAGAGTCGGTAACATTCAGAAGAGGAGTATTTCAGGGAGATTCCCTCAGCCCCCTTCTGTTTTGCATCTCACTACTGCCATTATCCGTCTCGCTCCGGAAAACCCGTGGCTACAACTGCGGTACCCCCGGCGACAGGAGGCATAAGGTCACCCATCTATTTTATATGGATGACCTTAAACTTTATGCCTCTGGAGAGAGGGATCTCCAACAGTCCCTTAGGGTGGTACAGGAGTATACGCAGGCTGTCGGTATGCAGTTCGGGTTGGACAAATGCGCACTGATCCATCTCAAGAGAGGACGATGCGGTGACTATGGAGAGGACGCGCAGCTCGTGGACGGAAGCATCTTACACCATCTAGATGCCGGAGAGTCGTACACTTACTTGGGTGTCGAGCAACGCTCCACCCAAGAAGTGAGTGTAGTGAAAAACGCTCTCCGCGGCAAGTATCAGCACCTACTCCGACAGATCTGGTCTTCAGAACTGTCGGGGAAGAACAAGGTGTCTGCTACAAATATGCTTGCCGTTCCGATCCTTCTCTACTCTTTCGGAGTAGTGAAGTGGACTAGAGAAGAGCTGCGTCAACTCGATGTAGTAACCCGCAAGAAGATGCATCTCAATAGGAGCTTGCATCCTAAATCGTCCGTTCCACGGTTATATCTCCCACGACATCGGGGAGGCCGTGGACTCTTGAGCTTGGAGAGTCTCCATAGCAGGATGGTTCTGGAGGGAGCATGTAAGGTCATCAGGAGTTTGGATCCCCTCCTCTGCATGGTCCGAGACCATGAAAATGCAGAGGTAGGAGCTTTTCTCTTTAAGGCAGCACGGAGAGCAGCCGATGAACTTGGTCTCATCTTCGACGTCGAGCGAGTAAACCCCGACTCTGTCACCGAGTTGGAACCCGTTCGACTAAAAGCCCACATTAGAGCTGCAGAACACAACATCCTTCTGCAGCTCCATAAGGATAAGCCATTGCACGGGATCTTCTATAAAAATATAGAAGACCTCGGCTTATCCGAAAGGCTGACCTTCGCCTTCTTAAGGTCAGCTGGGCTGAAGTCTGAGACCGAGGGATTCATAATGGCTTGCCAGGATGGTGTATTTAACACTCTCGTCTATCGACGTCGTGTCATGGGTATGGAGGTCCCTGATGTCAGCTGCAGGGCCTGCCGCAGGGCGCCGGAGACTGTAATGCACTTACTGTCGGCTTGCCCGACATACGCAGTCTCGGCCTATATTCATAGACACAACGCAGCATTACGAGTGCTTTACTATCATCTAAGGCACTCGTATGGGATAGACGAAACACCAGTGCTGCCTTACGTTCCGGGGGATATTGAGTCCGTTGTGGGGAATGAGAAGTGCCTAATTTATTGGAACTACTCGTTTCCCACCGTCAGGCAAATACAAGCCAACAAGCCTGACATAGTACTCCTCGACCACCAACTCAAGACAATGTATGTCGTGGAATTCTCAGCTCCCGCTGAGAGCAACATTGTCTTGAAAGAGGAGGAAAAACGGACAAAATATCGAGATTTGCTCTTTGAACTCCGCAGGCTTTATCCAGGCCATTCTGTTAAAATAGTGGTACTGATTATAGGAGCCCTCGGTGGAATGAGACAGACGCTGCTTTCAGAACTAAAGATCATACCGGCATGCCGAGATTCGGCAGAGATCTTAGCCGGCAGAATGCAGAAGGCTGTCATCCTCGGTTCATTACGTCTACTCAGGGCACACGATTCGCGGACCCGGTAGTCACTCACCCCACGGGCGTGGGGAGTGGCTATTGGTATTACCAGCTCCCCTCTGTGAGGGTCGGAGCCACAGAGTAGGGTGACTGGTTTTTTGTAAAAAAAAAAAAATAATAATAATAATAATAATAATAATATAAAATCCCGTGGGAGTTTGCCAGTTCTTCTATCGGGCGCGGCCCTTTGCGAATAAGGGATACTCGGCGACCCGTCGCAGGGTCAATGTGGCAGAGTGCTGAGGAGGCGGGCACCTGTCAATCAACAAGCTACAGCCCATGACAACAACAATAACAAGAACGAACAGAACGAAGATGGAGAATTACCACCACCAGGCATAGTAGGACAGCCAAACCCACCACTTGGACAGCGCCCAGGTCGTAGAACCGAACGGGCTGCTCCCAGGAGGAATGAAATAGCCGGGAGAATAAAATGGAGCAATGAAATGAATAAGGATGTCATACGCACATACTTGCTCGTTAATGAATGCAGAGACGATCCTTTGCCTGGATGGAGACAAAAACTATTCGCCGAATATTCAAGAACTCACCCTGAAATGAACATCTCCGAACAAAATCTGGCCGATAGAAAGAACATAATTATTAAAAGAAAATACCTAACACAGCTTGAAATAGATGCCCTGCGTAGAGAGGCAGGGGCCCAAATACACAACGAAGAAATACGCCAACAAAATGAAGACATACTACAAAGGAGATCAGTGGATGACAATACACCTCATGAGGAAGAAAATAACGAAGAAGAAGCAGGAAGGATACGCCAGAAGCTACTGAGCAATTTACTGCTATTTCGCGACTCGAACCCTCTCATCAGACCAATAATACCGAGGCTAAAAGTTAACAAAGATACACAACGATACATAAAATCTGTAGATGCCGAATTGAAGTTGAGGATGGAGGAACAACTGGATCCTGAACTAACTTCTATACATACAGCTTTATATGCAGGAGCTGCTACTGTCATAGAACTGAATGGCCAGAAACTTCAAATTCAGAAACAAAATAGGAATATCCAGAAACAAAGAAAGCCGGCCTGGAAGATACGACTCGAAACGCAAATAGATCTACTAAGAACTGAAGCGAACATTATCAGAGAGCACTTAGATGGCAATAACAGCAATAAAGTCAAAAGCAAAATTCGTAAAATATGCCGAAAACGACAAATAGACTTAAACGATCCACAGGTCAACGAAACCCTCACGAACTACTACGACGATGCTAGACAGAAAAGTAAAGTTAAGGGAGCGAGACTGCGGCGATACAATGAGGCTACGAAGCGCAAGCAGCAAAATTATTTATTCTCTAGTAACCAGAAGATCTTCTATCGCAATCTGGAAAGTAACAACCAAGGCAATACAGAACCCGAGAAAATTGATCACAATCGCTTCGGGCAATTCTGGCAGGGGATATGGTCAAACCCTTCGAGATTCAACCAAGCAGCTACGTGGCTCCAAACAGCAGAACGCATTGCGAGTGATCTTCCAGATATGCCAGATACTAATATTACACCTGCGGATGTCGAAGAGTGCATAAAAAATACTTCAAGCTGGAAAGCGCCTGGACCAGACAACATACAGAACTTTTGGCTGAAGTCATTCCCAGCCCTATTTCCACAGTTTGCTCGGGCATTCAACAAAATCCTTGAAGATCCAACAAGATTTCCTGAATTTTTAGGTCGAGGAGTAACTTACCTTCTTCCAAAAAAAGGAGATCTGAAAGACCCGAAAAACTACAGGCCAATCACCTGCTTGTCTGCGATCTACAAACTCCTCACGTCATTGATACAGAGGCAAATCAATGAACACTGTGAGATAAACAATATAATAGGCCCAGAACAGCGGGGATGTGTAAAGAGATCACTTGGATGCAAAGAGCAGCTAACTATAGATGCGGTAACCATCAAACAAGCTGAAGTAAAACGCCGAAACATCAGTATGGCCTACATAGACTACAAAAAGGCATTCGACTCGGTACCTCACGACTGGCTTATAAAAGTGCTAGAAGTATACAAAGTTAGCCCCACCATCATTCGGCTACTAACTTATGCAATGACGACTTGGGAAACCCAGACAAGAATTGGAGGAAGCACTATCTCGAACATCAAGATTAGAAGAGGTATATACCAGGGTGATTCACTGAGTCCATTATGGTTTTGCCTCGCTCTCAATCCGCTCTCAGCAATATTGAATGACACCACCTACGGTTTCCGAATAGATCCCAAACAACCAAGCTCGAGGCTCAGCCATTTACTATTTATGGATGACATCAAGCTATATGCTGAGAATCCAAGACAGTTGAAGGCGCTAGTAGCCAATGTCAAAACCTTCAGTGATGATATCAGTATGGAGTTTGGTCTGGAGAAGTGTGCCGAAATACATGTCACAAAGGGAAAATTAACGCAGCAGCCGGAGAATATCCGTGACTTTGAGCAAATGCTGCCAGAAGAAACTTACAAGTACCTTGAAATTCTGCAGAATAGAAGGATAGACCACACCCAGCTAAAGAAGGAGTTCAGGGAAAAATACAAACAACGTTTAAATAAGCTCCTGAATACTAAACTCAACGCTAGAAGCATGATAACAGCGATCAATACATATGCTGTCCCTAGTTTGGCATACTCATTCGGAATACTAAAGTACTCGGATACAGACCTGGAAGACCTAGATAGAATGACGAGAACTACACTTACAAAGTTTCGAATGCATCACCCAAAGAGCGCAGTTGAAAGACTATACATGCCAAGAACACAAGGCGGCAGGGGATTAAGCAGCGTTCAGAAGATGTGCCGAACGCAAGAGAAGAACATACGCCTCTATTTCTACAATTCAGACAGGGTCCTCATTCGGAAAATAGTGGAAAGTGATAACAGATATACACCGTTAAACCTCAAAGATCGACAACACGAGATAATGATCCGAACGAACGAGGATATTCAAACAGCATGGCAGGACAAGGTACTCCACGGAAAGTATCCCAATGCCTTAAACAATCCGGAGATCGACAAGGAAGCATCGCTCCTATGGCTTAAGGAAGGAATGTTACACCCAGAAACTGAGGGATTCATAACAGCCATTCAGGATAGCATTATCCGTACTAGAAATTATGAGAAGTACATTCTTAAAGTCCCCGGTGTGAACGATGTGTGTAGAAAGTGTAAGGCAGCGGGTGAAACTATCGAACATGTCACTGGAGGCTGCCCTGCTTTGGCTACGGGAATGTATTTGGGAAGGCACAACGAGGTGGCGAAAATCATCCATAGAGAATTGGCACTTAACTTAGGACTCATTACTAATCCACCGCCCTTCTATAAATACACACCTCAAGCTGTTTTAGAAAACGAGGAAACATTGCTGTACTGGGATAGACCAATACAGTCTGATAGAACCTTGGATCACAACCGCCCTGACATCCTGGTGATCAAAAAGAAAGACAAGAAGGCCACTATAATTGATATTGGATGCCCCCCAACCAAAAACCTGCAGAAAACGGAGATGGAAAAGAGAAACAAATATCAGAATTTGGCCATAGAACTTAAACACGTGTGGAGATTAGAGGACGTTCGAATTATCCCGGTCATAATTTCGGCTACAGGCGTGGTGACGAAGAAGTTCTTGAGTTATTTGGAGCAACTTAATCTACCTAAAGGCCTCGTGAAGATTATTCAGAGGACGGTGATTCTCCAGACATGCCATATTACCAGAAAGTTTTTGAACGATGAAGGATAGAAAACCGAAATATCCACCGGATTAATGGGACGTGATGAATTTCATCCCCGTTAACCGAGCAGATCCCCAACAGCAATGGGCCCGGGACAGGCCCGGGTCCCCACAGAGCCGAACCCCAACGGCGCGCGCGAGGGGTCGGTGAATTTTTTCCGGCTTCGGCCGAGAAAGTGCACGGCTTAAGTCCATAATAATAATAATAATAATAATAATAATAAATAAGCAGGAGGGGCTAACTTTCATCTATTAAGCCTTTGGTGAGTAGCGCCACCACTTACTCCAGCTAGGGGTGCAAAACCGATCCGGCAGCCCTAGTGCACCCGGGAGGGGAAAGCATTTTCCCCTCTGGTGTCGGTCGTGGGCCTGCTGGGCTAACCACCCACAGGCTCTAACTTTTGGTTCCGGCAGGCCGAAGCCCTCTCTTCGATCGACCCCGTTCGGATAGGGGTCAAGGGCAAGGTGGTGGGGCCCAACCGGATAGACCGCCCGTTGACGACTTACGCAATGTTCATGGACGCTTTGAGTGGACGGATGAACTGAGGGATGAGCTTCTGCAGTGTTATGAAAGCAGTGAGCCCGCGCGAAGGGGGTACATGGCGCGGATGCATGCTCTGTGGTGTGAGAGGCTTCCAGAGCAAAGCGCCTTCACGCCACAAAATCTGCGTGACTATGTATCCCACCTTCGTAGTAGGGGCTACGTGAGGGCTGCTCCTGGGCCGGTGAATGAGGTGGCGGAAGAGCCGCCACATTCACCGGTTGAGGACGTAGCTCTCCTTGTTCCGCCAATACCAGAGGGCCTCAGTACCAGAAGGGGGTTACACCATCTGAAAACCCCCGGGCCACAAGACCTGGCCAGAGTGGACGCTGAACTTCGTACAGCGCTACCAGAAGAGGCTGACATCTGGCACATAAATTGTGCCGTGTATGCCGCTGCTCAACGCTCGTCTCAGGTGGAGAGGCGAAATACCTCTTCCCCACAGGAGAGAGCGCAGCGGCGCATACAAAAGATGGAGGCCAAAATCCGGTCGGCGAGACAACACGCATCCCGTGTCCAATGTGTGATGGACTACATGGCGGCCAATAGGCCTTTCACGCCTAAAGTTCGACGTATAGCCGCCAATTTAAGACGCGCCCATCACACACTCAACGGGGCAGTGCTACAAACTACCAAACAGCACTGCCTCGATAGGATACGGATGCTAGTGGCTTGCAAAAAGTCACTAGTGAGGCGGGCGAGGGGGCTGGCGGAAAATAACCTTTTTCGCCAAAAGCCTTCGCGCCTATTCGAACCGCCTCAGCGTGTTGCCGACAATCCACCGACCGTCGATCAGGTGGAAACTTTCTGGAAAACGTTGTACGAAGAGAGGCTTCCGCTCAACAGAGACTCTCCGGCCCTGGCACACTTTGAAGCCTTTTGCCAAAGGCTTCATCTACAACAGGAGGTGTGCCAACCAATAACCCCAGAAGAGGTTCGAAGAGCTCTTGAAGGCTCTAAGAATTTTGCTGCTCCAGGTCCCGATGGGATTAATAACTTTTGGTGGAAAAAGTTAACCAGTACCCACCACCATTTGGCCAGAATTTTTAATTCTTGGCTAAATGGGGAGCAGCAAATTCCTTCTTGGGTTATTGAGGGGCGGACAGTGCTGATCCCCAAGAACGGAGATTTGTCCAACCCAAAGAACTATAGGCCGATAACCTGTTTAAACGCATGTTACAAGGTGTTCACACGCATCTTGTACATGCGGGTACTCCAAGCAGTTAACCCAGTTTACGAACGGATATATGAGCAACGAGGGTCGAAGAGAGATGTCGCTGGCTGCAAGGAGAACCTGTTGATTGACAGATGTGTCACGCAGGACTCCGTGCAGTATAAGCGGAATCTCTCCATGGCCTGAATCGATTACCGCAAGGCATTTGACATGACATCTCATGAGCTTATTGTACACTTGCTCCGATGTCTTGCGGTCGCCGGTCCCGTAGTGAGATGCATTGAAGATCTGATGCCGCTCTGGAGGACTCGCTTTACCATAACATCTGGTAATGATAGAGTCCAAACAGAGCCGGTAACGTTCAAAAGGGGAGTATTTCAGGGAGATTCCCTCAGCCCCCTTTTGTTTTGCATCTCGCTACTGCCATTATCCGTCTCGCTCCGGAAAACCCGCGGTTACAACTGTGGTACCCCCGGCGACAGGAGGCATAAGGTCACCCATTTGTTTTATATGGATGACCTTAAACTTTATGCCTCCGGAGAAAGGGATCTCCAACAATCCCTTAGGGTGGTACAGGAGTACACGCAGGCTGTCGGTATGCAGTTCGGATTGGACAAATGTGCACTGGTCCATCTCAAGAGAGGACGATGTGGGGACTACGGCGAGGACGCGCAGCTCGTAGACGGAAGCATCCTACACCACCTAGGTGCCGGAGAGTCGTACACTTACTTGGGAGTAGTGAAAAACGCTCTCCGCGGCAAGTATCAGCACCGACTCCGACAGATCTGGTCTTCAGAACTGTCGGGGAAGAACAAGGTGTCTGCTACTAATATGCTTGCCGTTCCGATCCTTCTCTACTCCTTTGGAGTAGTGAAGTGGACTCGAGAGGAGCTGCGTCAACTCGATGTAGGAACCCGGAGAAAGATGCACCTCAATAGGAGCCTGCATCCTAAATCGTCCGTTCCACGGTTATATCTCCCACGCCATCGGGGAGGCCGTGGACTCTTGAGCTTGGAGAGTCTACACAGCAGGATGGTGCTGGATGGAGCCTGTAAGGTCGTCAGGAGTTCGGATCCCCTCCTCTGCATGGTCCGAGACCATGAAAATGCAGGGGTAGGAGCTTTTCTGTTTAAGGCAGCACGCAGAGCAGCCGATGAACTCGGTCTCATCTTCGACGTTGAGCGGGATAATCCCGACTCTGTCACCGAGTTGGAACCCGCTCGGCGGAAAGCCCAAATAAAAGCTGCAGAACAAACCATCTTTCTGCAGCTCGATTCGGATAAGCCACTGCATGGTGTCTTCTATAGAAATATAGAAGAACTTGGCTTATCCAAAAGGCTGACCTTCGCCTTCTTAAGGTCAGCCGGGCTGAAGTCTGAGACCGAGGGATTTATATTGGCTTGCCAGGACGGTGTATTCAACACCCTCGTCTATCGAAGTCGTGTCATGGGTGTGGAGGTCGCTGACGTCAGCTGCAGGGCCTGCCGCAGAGCGCCGGAGACGCTTATGCACTTGTTGTCGGCCTGCCCGACATATGCAGTCTCCGCCTATATCCAAAGGCACGACGGAGCACTACGAGTGCTTTACTACCATCTGAGGCACTCGTATGAGATAGACGAGACACCAGTGCTGCCTTATGCTCCGGGGGATATTGAGTCCGTTGTGGGGAATGAGAGGTGTCTAATTTATTGGAACTACTCGTTTCCCACGGTCAGGCAAATACAGGCAAACAAGCCTGACATAGTCCTCATAGACCACCAACTCAAGACAATGTTCGTCATAGAGTTCTCGGCTCCCGCGGAGAACAACATTGTCTTGAAGGAGGAAGAAAAGCGGACAAAATATCGAGACCTACTCTTCGAACTCCGCAGACTGTATCCAGACCATACTGTCAAGCTGGTGGTACTGATTATAGGAGCTCTCGGTGGAACGAGACACACGCTGCTTTCAGAATTGAACATCATACCGGCATGCCGACAATCGGCAGAAGTCCTAGCCGGGAGAATGCAGAAGGCTGTCATTCTTGGTTCATTGCGTCTGCTCAGGGCACACGAGTCACGGAACCAGTGATCACTGACTCTACGGTGTAGAGAGTGGTTACTGGCGCTCCCAGCGTACCCTCTCTGCTATCGGAGGCAGGGAGAAGGACGACTGGTTTTACATAAAAAAAAAAAAAAAAAAAAAAAAAAAAAAAAATAATAATAATAATACCTCTCCTTCTCTACTCTTTCGGAGTAGTGAAGTGGACTAGAGAAGAGCTGCGTCAACTCGATGTAGTAACCCGCAAGAAGATGCATCTCAATAGGAGCTTGCATCCTAAATCGTCCGTTCCACGGTTATATCTCCCACGACATCGGGGAGGCCGTGGACTCTTGAGCTTGGAGAGTCTCCATAGCAGGATGGTTCTGGAGGGAGCATGTAAGGTCATCAGGAGTTCGGATCCCCTCCTCTGCATGGTCCGAGACCATGAAAATGCAGAGGTAGGAGCTTTTCTCTTTAAGGCAGCACGCAGAGCAGCCGATGAACTTGGTCTCATCTTCGACGTCGAGCGGGTAAACCCCGACTCTGTCACCGAGTTGGAACCCGTTCGACTAAAAGCCCACATTAGAGCTGCAGAACACAACATCCTTCTGCAGCTCCATAAGGATAAGCCATTGCACGGGATCTTCTATAAAAATATAGAAGACCTCGGCTTATCCGAAAGGCTGACCTTCGCCTTCTTAAGGTCAGCTGGGCTGAAGTCTGAGACCGAGGGATTCATAATGGCTTGCCAGGATGGTGTATTTAACACTCTCGTCTATCGACGTCGTGTCATGGGTATGGAGGTCCCTGATGTCAGCTGCAGGGCCTGCCGCAGGGCGCCGGAGACTGTTATGCACTTACTGTCGGCTTGCCCGACTTACGCAGTCTCGGCCTATATTCATAGACACAACGCAGCATTACGAGTGCTTTACTATCATCTAAGGCACTCGTATGGGATAGACGAAACACCAGTGCTGCCTTACGTTCCGGGGGATATTGAGTCCGTTGTGGGGAATGAGAAGTGCCTAATTTATTGGAACTACTCGTTTCCCACCGTCAGGCAAATACAAGCCAACAAGCCTGACATAGTACTCCTCGACCACCAACTCAAGACAATGTATGTCGTGGAATTCTCAGCTCCCGCTGAGAGCAACATTGTCTTGAAAGAGGAGGAAAAACGGACAAAATATCGAGATTTGCTCTTCGAACTCCGCAGGCTTTATCCAGGCCATTCTGTTAAAATAGTGGTACTGATTATAGGAGCCCTCGGTGGAATGAGACAGACGCTGCTTTCAGAACTAAAGATCATACCGGCATGCCGAGATTCGGCAGAGATCTTAGCCGGCAGAATGCAGAAGGCTGTCATCCTCGGTTCATTACGTCTACTCAGGGCACACGATTCGCGGACCCGGTAGTCACTCACCCCACGGGCGTGGGGAGTGGCTATTGGTATTACCAGCTCCCCTCTGTGAGGGTCGGAGCCACAGAGTAGGGTGACTGGTTTTTTGTAAAAAAAAAAAAAAAAAAAATAATAATAATAAGCAGGAGGGGCTGACTTCCATCTATCAAGCCTTTGGTGAGTAGTGCCACCACTTACTCCAGCTGGGGGTGCAAAACCGAACCGGCAGCCCTAGTGCACCCGGGAGGGGAAAGCATCTTCCCCTCTGGTGTCGGTCGTGGGCTTGTTGGGCTAACCACCCACAAGTTTCTACACTCCGGTTCCCATAAACCGAAGGCAGGGCCCCCACAATCGACCCCATCCGGATAGGGGTCACGGGCAAGGTGGTGGGGCCCAACCGGATCGATTGCCCAATGACGGCCGCGAGCTACAAGGGCGCTTTGAGTGGACGGATGGACTGAGGGATGAGCTTCTGCATTGTTATGAAAGCAGTGAGCCCGCGCGGAGGGGGTACATGGCGCTGATGCATGCTCTGTGGTGTGAGAGACTACCAGAGCATAGCGCCTTCACGCCACAAAATCTGCGTGACTATGTATCTCACCTTCGTAGTAGGGGCTACGTGAGGGCTGCTCCTGGACCGGTGAATGAGGTGGCCGAAGAGTCGCCACATTCACCGGTTGAGGACGTGGTTCTCCTCGTTCCGCCAACTCCAGAGGGCCTCAGTACCAGACGGGGGTTACACCACATAAAAACCCCCGGGCCACAAGACCTGGCCAGAGTGGATGAAGAACTTCGTGCAGTGCTACCAGAACGGGCTGACCTCTGGCACATAAACTGTGCCGTGTATGCTGCTGCTCAACGCTTTTCTCGGGTGGAGAGGCGAAACACTGCCTCCCCACAGGAGAGAGCGGAGCAGCGCATACAAAAGATGGAAGCCAAGATCCGGTCAGCGAGGCAACACGCATCCCGTATCCAATGTGTGATGGACTATATGGCGGCCAACAGGCCGTTCGCGCCTAAAGTGCGTCGATTAGCCGCCAACTTAAGACGCGCCCATCACACACTCAATGAGGCAGTGCTGCGAACCACCAAACAGCACTGTCTCGACAGGATACGGATGCTAGTGACTTGCAAAAAGTCATTAGTGAGGCGGGCAGAGGGCTTGCGGAAAATAAACTGTTCCGCGAAAAGCCCTCGCGCCTTTTCCAACCGCCTCCGCGTGTTGTAGAAAATCCGCCGACTGCAGATCAGGTGGAGAACTACTGGAAAACGCTGTACGAGGAGAGGCTTCCACTCAACCGAGATTCTCCTGCCCTTGCACACTTTGAAGCCTTTTGTCAAAGGCTTCCGCAACTACAGGAAGTGTGCGAACCAATAACCCCAGAAGAGGTTCGAGGGCTCTTGAGGGCTCTAAGAACTTTGCTGCTCCAGGTCCCGATGGGATAAATAACTTTTGGTGGAAAAAGTTATCGAGCACCCACCACCATTTGGCCAGAATTTTTAATTCCTGGTTGAATGGGGAGCAGCAAATCCCTTCTTGGGTTGTTGAGGGGTGGACAGTGCTGATCCCCAAGAACGGAGATTTGTCCAACCCAAAGAACTACAGACCGATAACCTGTCTAAACGCATGCTACAAGGTGTTTACACGCATTTTGTACATGCGAGTGCTCCACGCAGTTGAACCGGTTTACGAACGGATATATGAGCAACGAGGGTCGAAGAGAGGTGTCGCTGGCTGCAAGGAGAACCTGCTGATCGATAGATGTGTCACGCAGGACTCCATGCAGTATAAGCGGAACCTCTCTATGGCCTGGATCGACTACCGCAAGGCATTTGACATGACATCGCATGAGCTCATTGTTCACTTGCTCCGATGTCTTGTGGTACCACGCCCCGTAGTGAGATGTATTGAAGAACTGATGCCGCTCTGGAGGACTCGCTTTACCATTACATCGGGTAACGATAAAGTCCAAACAGAGTCGGTAACACTCAGAAGAGGAGTATTTCAGGGAGATTCCCTCAGCCCCCTTCTGTTTTGCATCTGACTTCTGCCATTATCCGTCTCGCTCCGGAAAACCCGTGGCTACAACTGCGGTACCCTCGGCGACAGGAGGCATAAGGTCACCCATCTATTTTATATGGATGACCTTAAACTTTATGCCTCTGGAGAGAGGGATCTCCAACAGTCCCTTAGGGTGGTACAGGAGTATACGCAGCCTGTCGGTATGCAGTTCGGGTTGGACAAATGCGCACTGATCCATCTCAAGAGAGGACGATGCGGTGACTATGGAGAGGACGCGCAGCTCGTGGACGGAAGCATCTTACACCATCTAGATGCCGGAGAGTCGTACACTTACTTGGGTGTCGAGCAACGCTCCACCCAAGAAGTGAGTGTAGTGAAAAACACTCTCCGCGGCAAGTATCAGCACCTACTCCGGCAGATCTGGTCTTCAGAACTGTCGGGTAAGGACAAGGTGTCTGCTACAAATATGCTTGCCGTTCCGATCCTTCTCTACTCTTTCGGAGTAGTGAAGTGGACTAGAGAAGAGCTGCGTCAACTCGATGTAGTAACCCGCAAGAAGATGCATCTCAATAGGAGCTTGCATCCTAAATCGTCCGTTCCACGGTTATATCTCCCACGACATCGGGGAGGCCGTGGACTCTTGAGCTTGGAGAGTCTCCATAGCAGGATGGTTCTGGAGGGAGCATGTAAGGTCATCAGGAGTTCGGATCCCCTCCTCTGCATGGTCCGAGACCATGAAAATGCAGAGGTAGGAGCTTTTCTCTTTAAGGCAGCACGAAGAGCAGCCGATGAACTTGGTCTCATCTTCGACGTCGAGCGGGTAAACCCCGACTATGTCACTGAGTTGGAACCCGTTCGACTAAAAGCCCACATTAGAGCTGCAGAACACAACATCCTTCTGCAGCTCCATAAGGATAAGCCATTGCACGGGATCTTCTATAAAAATATAGAAGACCTCGGCTTATCCGAAAGGCTGACCTTCGCCTTCTTAAGGTCAGCTGGGCTGAAGTCTGAGACCGAGGGATTCATAATGGCTTGCCAGGATGGTGTATTTAACACTCTCGTCTATCGACGTCGTGTCATGGGTATGGAGGTCCCTGATGTCAGCTGCAGGGCCTGCCGCAGGGCGCCGGAGACTGTAATGCACTTACTGTCGGCTTGCCCGACATACGCAGTCTCGGCCTATATTCATAGACACAACGCAGCATTACGAGTGCTTTACTATCATCTAAGGCACTCGTATGGGATAGACGAAACACCAGTGCTGCCTTACGTTCCGGGGGATATTGAGTCCGTTGTGGGGAATGAGAAGTGCCTAATTTATTGGAACTACTCGTTTCCCACCGTCAGGCAAATACAAGCCAACAAGCCTGACATAGTACTCCTCGACCACCAACTCAAGACAATGTATGTCGTGAAATTCTCAGCTCCCGCTGAGAGCAACATTGTCTTGAAAGAGGAGGAAAAACGGACAAAATATCGAGATTTGCTCTTCGAACTCCGCAGGCTTTATCCAGGCCATTCTGTTAAAATAGTGGTACTGATTATAGGAGCCCTCGGTGGAATGAGACAGACGCTGCTTTCAGAACTAAAGATCATACCGGCATGCCGAGATTCGGCAGAGATCTTAGGCGGCAGAATGCAGAAGGCTGTCATCCTCGGTTCATTACGTCTACTCAGGGCACACGATTCGCGGACCCGGTAGTCACTCACCCCATGGGCGTGGGGAGTGGCCATTGGTATTACCAGCTCCCCTCTGTGAGGGTCGGAGCCACAGAGTAAGGTGACTGGTTTTTTGTAAAAAAAAAAAAAAAAATAATAATAGTAAGGAAGTGTGCGAACCAATAACCCCAGAAGAGGTTCGTAGGGCTCTTGAGGGCTCTAAGAACTTTGCTGCTCCAGGTCCCGATGGGATAAATAACTTTTGGTGGAAAAAGTTATCGAGCACCCACCACCATTTGGCCAGAATTCTTAATTCCTGGTTGAATGGGGAGCAGCAAATCCCTTCTTGGGTTGTTGAGGGGCGGACAGTGCTGATCCCCAAGAACGGAGATTTGTCCAACCCAAAGAATTACAGACCGATAACCTGTCTAAACGCATGTTACAAGGTGTTTACACGCATTTTGTACATGCGGGTGCTCCACGCAGTTGAACCGGTTTACGAACGGATATATGAGCAACGAGGGTCGAAGAGAGGTGTCGCTGGCTGCAAAGAGAACCTGCTGATCGACAGATGTATCACGCAGGACTCCATGCAGTATAAGCGGAACCTCTCTATGGCCTGGATCGACTACCGCAAGGCATTTGACATGACATCACATGAGCTCATTGTTCACTTGCTCCGATGTCTTGTGGAACCCGGTCCCGTAGTGAGATGTATTGAAGAACTGATGCCACTCTGGAGGACTCGCTTTACCATAACATCGGGTAACGATAGAGTCCAAACAGAGTCGGTAACATTCAGAAGAGGAGTATTTCAGGGAGATTCCCTCAGCCCCCTTCTGTTTTGCATCTCACTACTGCCATTATCCGTCTCGCTCCGGAGAACCCGTGGCTACAACTGCGGTACCCCCGGCGACAGGAGGCATAAGGTCGCCCATCTATTTTATATGGATGATCTTAAACTTTATGCCTCTGGAGAGAGGGATCTCCAACAGTCCCTTAGGGTGGTACAGGAGTACACGCAGGCTGTCGGTATGCAGTTCGGGTTGGACAAATGCGCACTGATCCATCTCAAGAGAGGACGATGCGGTGACTATGGAGAGGACGCGCAGCTCGTGGACGGAAGCATCTTACACCATCTAGGTGCCGGAGAGTCGTACACTTACTTGGGTGTCGAGCAACGCTCCACCCAAGAAGTGAGTGTAGTGAAAAACGCTCTCCGCGGCAAGTATCAGCCCCTACACCGACAGATCTGGTCTTCAGAACTGTCGGGGAAGAACAAGGTGTCTGCTACAAATATGCTTGCCGTTCCGATCCTTCTCTACTCTTTCGGAGTAGTGGAGTGGACTAGAGAAGAGCTTCGTCAACTTGATGTAGTAACCCGCAAGAAGATGCATCTCAATAGGAGCCTGCATCCTAAATCGTCCGTTCCACGGTTATATCTCCCGCGACATCGGGGAGGCCGTGGACTCTTGAGCTTGGAGGGTCTCCATAGCAGGATGGTTCTGGATGGAGCATGTAGGGTCATCAGGAGTTCGGATCCCCTCCTCTGCATGGTCCGAGACCATGAAAATGCAGAGGTAGGAGCTTTTCTCTTTAAGGCAGCACGGAGAGCAGCCGATGAACTTGGTCTCATCTTCGACGTCGAGCGGGTAAACCCCGACTCTGTCACCGACTTGGAACCCGTTCGACTAAAAGCCCACATTAGAGCTGCAGAACACAACATCCTTCTGCAGCTCCATAAGGATAAGCCAATGCACGGGGTCTTCTATAAAAATATAGAAGACCTCGGCTTATCCGAAAGGCTGACCTTCGCCTTCTTAAGGTCAGCTGGGCTGAAGTCTGAGACCGAGGGATTCATAATGGCTTGCCAGGATGGTGTATTTAACACTCTCGTCTATCGACGTCGTGTCATGGGTATGGAGGTCCCTGATGTCAGCTGCAGGGCCTGCCGCAGGGCGCCGGAGACTGTAATGCACTTACTGCCGGCTTGCCCGACATACGCAGTCTCGGCCTATATTCATAGACACAACGCAGCATTACGAGTGCTTTACTATCATCTAAGGCACTCGTATGGGATAGACGAAACACCAGTGCTGCCTTACGTTCCGGGGGATATTGAGTCCGTTGTGGGGAATGAGAAGTGTCTAATTTATTGGAACTACTCGTTTCCCACCGTCAGGCAAATACAAGCCAACAAGCCTGACATAGTACTCCTCGACCACCAACTCAAGACAATGTATGTCGTGGAATTCTCAGCTCCCGCTGAGAGCAACATTGTCTTGAAAGAGGAGGAAAAACGGACAAAATATCGAGGTTTGCTCTTCGAACTCCGCAGGCTTTATCCAGGCCATTCTGTTAAAATAGTGGTACTGATTATAGGAGCCTTCGGTGGAATGAGACAGACGCTGCTTTCAGAACTAAAGATCATACCGGCATGCCGAGATTCGGCAGAGATCTTAGCCGGCAGAATGCAGAAGGCTGTCATCCTCGGTTCATTGCGTCTACTCAGGGCACACGATTCGCGGACCCGGTAGTCACTCACCCCACGGGCGTGGGGAGTGGCTATTGGTATTACCAGCTCCCCTCTGTGAGGGTCGGAGCCACAGAGTAAGGTGACTGGTTTTTTGTAAAAAAAATAATAATAATAATAATAAGGGGGCGAAAACGGATCGGCAACCTCCTCGTGGTGCATCCCGGACAACAGGCAGAGGAAACTCTGCCTGGCTGATGTCGGACGTGGATCCCAGGGCTAACCACCCTGTGATCCACGACTCTGGTTCCAACGGGCAGAGAAAGGGCCCTTCACAATCGACCCCATTCGGATGGGGGTCGGAGACAAGTTGGAGGGGCCCAACAGGACCGTCTCAATGGTAACGACCCTGATAATGGACATGGACGCTTTAAGTGGACGAGGGAATACCGGGATGATTTGCTGACCTGCTACGAGAGCAGTGAGCCTGCACGCAGGGGGTACATGGTGCGATTGCGCCATATCTGGTGCGACTTGCCACCTTCTCTGAGCAACAGCTCAGAGATCAAGTATCTTTCCTGCGCAGGTCAGGCTATGTAAGGGCACCCCGTCAGCAGGAAGAAGTGCCAGCCGCACTTCCACCGCGGCAAATACCAGCTGACGAGGAACATCCCAGAGAGTATGTGAACGATCCATGCTTTGATGGAAGTCTGAAGGACGTATTTTCTGCTCAAAAAAACTTAGAAAAATTTAAAAAAATAGGAAAAAGAAAAAATTAATTTTCTTTTTCCTCAACCTTTTCCTAATTCTAAAACGTTCACAAAATTTTTAGGGTTCAACACGACTGTTTCAAACGGAGAATAATATAATAAATCATACTTACTGTCGTTTATGCTTAACTGCCGCTCTGATGGTATCAATTGGAAGACGTCGTAACACTATAAATCTAACACTGTCTGTATCACACTCTCTTAAAATTAAACCTGAAAAGGAATTTTGTTAGAAAACACAACTAAAAGACAATATAAAGTTCAAAATATGTATATTAAATCTTTTAAAAATTTATGTTTTTACAACAACTTCTTCAAGAGAAAATGTTAACAAACAATGGTCTGACCCGTGTACAACACATGGTGAGGAACGGGACGATTCATACGGTACCAACTACCATCCAATATGCAGTTTGATAAGCTAACGATGCACAAAAAGATTCAAGAAAAGTTTCATGTAACTGAAATTTTGGTGGGCTTTTGCTTGCCTGTCTTATAAACTTATTTATTAATTCACATAAATTTTGGTCGCTCCTCGGAGCTTAAAATTGCTTGAAGCGTCTCTACTTCGTTTGTATTATGTAATAACAACTTTTACGTTCAGGCAAGGCAGATCCCATGCACGTGTGAGTACATGGTATAGATACTTTTTTGACTCCGAATCACTGAGGAACCGGTTTAGGGCAAACCCCGTCAAAAGTCATCGTTTCCCCGTCAAAACCGACTGATAGGAAATGATGGGGGTCCCATGTCGCTAAGGGCTATTTTCGCTATAACTTTCGATATACTTTGAATAGTCGTTGGACTAACTTGTCCTCATATTCAATACCTCGTAAGAGTTGCAGTGCTTGACAACGTGGATTCGTAAAAGGGTTTTTAATCTTGGAAATTTTGAAGTTCAAGTCCAATTTTAGTATACTTTCTAAAATTGGGTGGTCGGGGCGACATTACGTCCCTGTGCAGCGACATTTACTACACTTTCTAAATTAACGCTCCTCGAAGAGTTAGCGAAAATTTGGCATAAAAAATGCTCCGAAGAACAAAAATATGTTTCCAAGAATTAAAAACCTCCTCCACGGCGTTTTTACGTGAAGCACGTCGAAAAGTATATCGGGGTTATAGCGTTCTTTAACACTCCCCTCCTTTCCGTGAATCTTTTTGTGCAACGTTTGGTAAATTGGTTTTTGAAGAGAAAATGGATCATTGGATGTAGTCTCCCATGTGTTGTATTCGGTTAGATTTCAGACCGGCCTATCTGAACATAACGTATTTTCCAAATCTAAAATTGAACATATATCGATGCATAGCATTCGATTGAATATTGAACATTGGCTTTCAAAATGGCATAAAAAAAGAAAAAAATCGAAAATCCTCAGATTTTCGATGACACAACACAAACACTTTCGACGCACTTATCTTTCTTAGTGTTCTTCCACTAATGCGGGCTTGCGTCTGCTCCTCCTCGTGTCTATGCCTCGTCGATCACCTTCGGTGTCGAACTGCCTTCTGGAACAGCTTAGGTGGTCCTCGGACTGCTTGGTTCCAGCTATACAATGGCTCTGCTCAGTTATATGAAACAATATAAAACAAAGTTTTAGTAAAATGTATTGTTCATATCCCGTCTGGGGATCTGCGACCGATAACACATCGTCGTCTTTGAGAATAGGAACACTGAATTTTGTAGACTTATACTGATTGAAATAGTTTTTATTAAAATCTCTTCTTGGGAGAAATCTGCGACCGATATCACATCGTCGTCTTTGAGAATATGAACACTGAATTTTGTAGACTTATGCTGATTGAAATGGTTTTTATTAAAATTTCTTCTTGGGAGAAATCTGCGACAGAATCTGCATCCGTCGGATCGTTGCATCTGCCCCTCCAGCAGACGTGGCGGCATCTCGCCCTTGAGTTGCTAGACTCATCTGAATCGCGCTCTTGCGTCAGAGTCGTCGTCTTTCCATGCCGTGCCAATGGAACATTTGTTTGGATCCTTTGGGTCGGACTCTGCTTACAGATGTATGTTTATTAACATATGAGGACTTTGAAAAAATTATAAAAAATACCAACTCTGCCGGACACGGTCAGAGTTGCTGCAGTGAATTTGGAAGATTTGTATGGACGATACAATATCCTCGATAAAAATAACTTGTAAAAATTGCATAAAAAATACCAACTCTTGCCTGACACGACAAGAAGTTGGTATGGAAATTTTGAGATAAAATAAACCTAGCACTAAGTTAAAACTTAGCCTAGGTTAAAAAATATTATAAAAATATGATGGAATCTCCAGAACTTGATTCTGAATCAGAAGTAGAAGCATCTCGTGGCGGTGCATGGATTTGTACAACCGTTTGCTCAGGCGGTGGAGGTTCTGTGGAATCGTCTGAGAACGGGGAATCATTTCCATCGAGTGATGTTCCGCCTGGACTAGCATTTTCTTCGTCGGAAGATTCGATTTCCAAGTTGTGCTCCTCTGGCGGGGCTGGTCTCAAATCATTTACATGTACTCTTGTCGTTACATTTCCCTTTTGCACGAGATATACTTCGTCTGAAAACTTCTTTAAGATTCTGGTCGGGCCTGACCAAGACGGCGTGAAGGTATGTACCTTCCTTTTTCTTTTACTCATGTCTCCTACTTTGAATACGACTGGAGTGACGGCCTCTTTCGGCGCGTATTTCTGCTTGTAATTTTGTTGAGCCTGACGGGCTTCCTTGACTCGCTCGTATCGTGGAAGCGTTTGTTGCTTGGCTCTTTCTTGCCTCCAGGCATACAAATCCCATTCGCCTCTGTCGGCTGGGTCATATCCTAACACTATCATGCTAGGTGTTTGATTTGTAGCGGCGTTCCTACGATTTCTTAAAATGTAAGTCATCTGATGCACGTAGCGATCCCAAGTGTTGTTTGGCTTTTTGAATAAAAGGGTGTTTAAAATTTTCTTACACTCCTGAACCCGTCGTTCCACGGGGTTGGACTGTTGATGATATGCCGGAATTAAATATCGTTCGATACCGTTTCTTTCACAAAACGTGATGTACCATTCGGAATTAAAATGACCTCCATTGTCTGAAATTATGACTCGAGGGACTCCGAATCTCGCTACTATCTCTTCGTCTATAAATTTGGCTATCGTTCTGCCATCGACCTGAATGTATGCCTTTGCCTCTATCCATTTACTGAATACGTCTTCGACGATAATCATGTATCTATTTTCGGCGTCTTTAGTCCTCTGCAGCGGGCCAATTACGTCGACGCTCAAGGTTTCAAATGCATTTTGTGGTGCATGACTTCTAAGTGGAGCATTGGGTTGGGCTTGTCTTGTCTTTACAGACTGGCATATCAGACAGTCGTTTATATATCTGCCTACGATCCTGGCCATATTATTGAAATAATAACGTTTTGCAATTTTCCTAAGAGTCTCGTCTCTTCCTGGATGACATGCTTCATCTCGGTCATGATAATGGTAAATCAATTCCTTAATTTTCCTCTTTGGAACTATCAATTTAAAATTTTGATCGCAATCTTTCAAAAGTACATCGTCTTGGACGTGAAAATTTTTCATAAAAATAAGATCCGCATCGGAACGTTGTTCCTGTTGAAATAGATCATTCCAACGGCGGATCTTGTCTTGAATATCTCTTGAACTCAATTGAGCCTGTACGATATCTTCGTATATTTCTGAATGCGTTAAAACAGAAATACGTTCTGGACACTTGTAATTTGTTAGGAACATTCTTTCCTCTTCATCGTCTGTCTCGACATATTTATTTTGTGGGTTACGACTTAGAAAATCTGCTAATAAATTCTCCTTTCCTGGACAGTGTTCAATTTTGAATGCATATTCTTGCAATAATAATGACCATCGTGTAAATTTTGTTTTGTCGTCCTTATGTTTGTTTAACCAAAGTAACGCCCTGTTGTCCGTCTTCACCAAGAACGGTTTGTCTGCTAAGTACATCCTGTACTTTTTAATATAGTTCACCACTGCCAAGCATTCCAGCTCGTTTATGTGGTAACGTCTCTCTGCTGGAGATAACGTGTTGCTTGCATACGAAATGATATATTTTTCGCCGTTGTCGCCTAATTGATATAATATGGCCGAAAGGCCTTGTAGAGTTGCATCTGTTTGTAAAATGAACTGACGTGAAAAATCCGGCCGATGGAGTTCCAGCGGTCCGGATAATAATTCTTTTAATTTTCTAAAAGCTTCGTCGCATACATGGTTCCAGTGAAAACGATTTTCCTTCGAAAGAAGTTTCGTTAGCGGCTTCGTGATCATCGCCACATTTGGTAGATATTCTCTTACCCAGTTGCAAAGTCCTAGGAAACTTTGGAGCTGCTTTTTGGTGGCTGGAACGGGATAATTTTGAATTTGTAATACATGTTTTACCAATGGTCGAGAAGTATCAGTTCTAATTGTGTGGCCTAAATATTGGATTTCATTCGTCGCTATTACACACTTTTCCGGTGACACTTTTAGATTGTGCATACGTAGTCTTTCAAAGACTAACCTCAAGTGCTCCTTCACGTTTACGCTGTAAACGATTATATCATCTAAGTACACTTTACAGAAATGGTGCAGGTAACCCGTTAAAACGTCCTTTGCCATGAATTTCTGAAAGGTACATGGAGCTGTCTTGAGGCCGAAAGGCATGACATTGAATCTGTAAGCTGCCCCATCAGGAGTGGTAAAAGTCGAGAAATCTTTTGATGCTTCATCGAGCGGTATTTGCCAATATCCACTCTTTAGATCCAACACAGTACAAATTTTCGAATTTCCTAAATCTTTAATACTTTCATGTATTTTTGGTAAGACGGAAGCCTCGTCTTCAGTCATTTCGTTCAAATGGCGATAGTCGATGCAAAAACGTGGTTTCTTGTCTGAACGTTTTATTATCACGGGTGGTGAACTATATTGGGCAGTGCTAGGTTCAATTACGCCAGCTTTCAACATCTCTTCGATTTGGTCGTACATAATTTTCTTCGTACTCGGAGACATCGGATATGGTCTGATATTAAATGGTTTTGTATCTTTTACTATAATTTTGTGTTTAACAGTCACTGTGGTTGCTTGAGTCGGTTCCGCAGTGAACAGATCGACAAATTCTTCGAACAGCGGCCGTAGAATTTTGTCTTTAATAACAAGCTCTTCAGGAAGCTCTGCCTGCTGTCTCTCCCTCTGAGAAGCTTGGTTCCAGAAGACGGTAATACGCTCTTCCGTGCCGGCATATAGGCATTTTCGGCCATAATCATATGCGACATTGTTCATGTATAAGAATGGTGATCCTAATATTACAGTTTCATTCAAATTTTCGATGACTTGAAAATCAATTTCAAAAGAAGTGCCGGAAATTATTACTTTTAATTTTGTCGTGCCAAGAGAGTCCACCATTCGATCTCCGCACGCCATAGCAAATGATCGACGTGTCGTGAGATTTTTAAAATTATCCAACATCCTCGGATGGATAACGTTTCGTGTCGAGCCTGAATCAGTCAGAGCGTCGACCGCATGTTCATTAATTTGAACTTTTATACGAGGCAAAGGGAACGCTTCGCTCATATAATTTATTGCTTCCTTTGTCTTGTGCAGAGGAGCGTCGTAGTGGTCATGAGTATCGGAAAAATTTATTGGGCATTGCTGCCGCCTTGGTTCGGCCGTTGTGCCGGGGATCTTGCAGGTTGACCCTGGCCTGGGTCTCTGGCCCCTCGAAAGTTTCCCGGTCTCCTGTTGAGATGAGGGTTATTCGGACACTGACTATGGAAGTGCCACTGCACTGTGTCTGTGCAGTATCGACACGGGGTAGCCGGTCGGTCGGGTACTCGGAATTTCCCCGATCCGCCATTAAAATTGTTTTGCCTGCGGTCAGGATTCACTGATCCGCTTGAAGAATTAGGCATAAAAAAAAGGACGACCAGGTGCTCTACCTGGACCGTCCTGTCGAGAGACATCCTCTCGGAAATGCACCCTCGGTGCTGTCGGAGTTGGGCTTCCATTGCTCCTGTTACTAGAATTTTGTTGACTGATGTGTCCCGGCTCTTGATAGTAAGACGCGCGGGACAGACGTTGATCGATAAGCTGGATTAGCGACGTCTGTTCGTCAGCTGAATCCCGCTCGACGTTAGTAGCCGCTGCTATTAACATCTCTGTGGATGAAATTAGGTTGCTTCTCAAGCGTGACCTAATTTCTGGACGCAGTTGGTCCATGATGATCCGAGCTCTGATGGCTTCGGATTTGAAGGGATCAATACGATCGAAAAGGCAGGTTTTCCTTGTGATAAACACTGCCGTGTCGTCTAAAGACGTTTGCTTGGTGGCATACAGTTGAGCAATAGCTCGTGACTGTATGTCGGGAGAATTAAATCTCGTAAGGAATCTTTCCTTGAATAAGGCATATGAAGTAGTCAACGTCCTAAATTGTTCGGACCATCGTTGAGCTTCGCCCTTGAGTTGGCCGGTTACGTTATGGAGGCGATCATAGTCGTGGCTTATGCGAGCTCTGTCGAAATATTCCTCCATAATTTTCAGAAAAGCTTCTGGATCTTCATGATCAAGCCCATGGAACGTCACGTTCGGACATCTTTGTCTCTCATGGGGCGTACAGGTCGACACGTTCTGTATCGCCTGCACGAAGCCCTCTGCCATTTTCAGAAACATACTTTCCATCGAATTAGCAGTTTGTGGCTGTGAAGCAGATAAATTTGGATTATTTCCCTCTGGAAACAGTCGTTGTGGTTCTATCCCTCTAGAACCGTCGTCGACGAGCGGCGCGGTGACTCGCTCGTAAAATTCTCTTGGGGTCGACCCCTCGGAGTCTTCCGCCATGAATGAGAAAGGATTAGTTGGGTTTGGGGACGGCATGGTCCCTGCTCGGGCGCCATGTGAACGATCCATGCTTTGATGGAAATCTGAAGGACGTATTTTCTGCTCAAAAAAACTTAGAAAAATTTTAAAAAATAGGAAAAAGAAAAAATTAATTTTCTTTTTCCTCAACTTTTTCCTAATTCTAAAACGTTCACAAAATTTTTAGGGTTCAACACGACTGTTTCAAACGGAGAATAATATAATAAATCATACTTACTGTCGTTTATGCTTAACTGCTGCTCTGATGGTATCAATTGGAAGACGTCGTAACACTATAAATCTAACACTGTCTGTATCACACTCTCTTAAAATTAAACCTGAAAAGGAATTTTGTTAGAAAACACAACTAAAAGACAATATAAAGTTCAAAATATGTATATTAAATCTTTTAAAAATTTATGTTTTTACAACAACTTCTTCAAGAGAAAATGTTAACAAACAATGGTCTGACCCGTGTACAACACATGGTGAGGAACGGGACGATTCATACGGTACCAACTACCATCCAATATGCAGTTTGATAAGCTAACGATGCACAAAAAGATTCAAGAAAAGTTTCATGTAACTGAAATTTTGGTGGGCTTTTGCTTGCCTGTCTTATATTTTGGTCGCTCCTCGGAGCTTAAAATTGCTTGAAGCGTCTCTACTTCGTTTGTATTATGCAATAACAACTTTTACGTTCAGGCAAGGCAGATCCCATGCACGTGTGAGTACATGGTATAGATACTTTTTTGACTCCGAATCACTGAGGAACCGGTTTAGGGCAAACCCCGTCAAAAGTCATCATTTCCCTGTCAAAACCGACTGCTAGGAAATGATGGGGGTCCCATGTCGCTAAGGGCTATTTTCGCTATAACTTCCGATATACTTTGAATAGTCGTTGGACTAACTTGTCCTCATATTCAATACCTCGTAAGAGTTGCAGTGCTTGACAACGTGGATTCGTAAAAGGGTTTTTAATCTTGGAAATTTTGAAGTTCAAGTCCAATTTTAGTATACTTTCTAAAATTGGGTGGTCGGGGCGACATTACGTCCCTGTGCAGCGACATTTACTACACTTTCTAAATTAACGCTCCTCGAAGAGTTAGCGAAAATTTGGCATAAAAAATGCTCCGAAGAGCAAAAATATGTTTCCAAGAATTAAAAACCTCCTCCACGGCGTTTTTACGTGAAGCACGCTTTTCTTACGAAATATTTCCTAAGTCGGATTTTGTTACAACGTCGAAAAGTATATCGGGGTTATAGCGTTCTTTAACAAGTACACCGATGTTGACTTAAGGACGAGGGTTAGCCTTAACACCAGGGTTACCCTAAATCCACAAGATCTGGCACGAATGGACGCGGTCATCGAAGAGGAACTTCTGGAAGATGCCGACATCTGGCAGATCAACACTGCCGTGTACAACGCCGCCAGCCAACTCATTCCCCGCGCGAGGGAGTCTACTGCCTCGAGCGGAATCGAGAAAGCTAAGCGGCGCGTACAAAAAATCGAAGGCAAAATACAGTCGGCCAGACAGCACGCCTCTCGAATCCAGAGTGTGGTGGAATATATAACAACTAATAAGGCATTTACGCCGAAAGTCCGGCGCATAGCAGCCGGAGTAAGACGCCAACAGCACACTCTAAATCTAACAGTGTTGCTTACAATCAAGCACCACTGTTCAGATCGGATTCGAGCACTTATGGCAATTAAGAAGACTCTAAGAAAGCGGTTGAGGAGTATGGAGCAAAATACACTGTTCCGTACGAGTCCCTCCCGCCTATTTCAAGAGCCACCACGTGTTGTCAATAATCCGCCGACTGTAGCAGATGTTGAAGTTTTCTGGAAGGGAATTTACGAAACGACGCGTCCGTTCAATAGCAACACTCCAGCAATCGCACACATTCGGGCTCTGTGCCACAGAACTTTAGGAGAGCCAGAGGAAGTGTGTCCGGCAATCAGTACGGAGGAAGTCCAGCAAGCATTTGTTGGCACCAAGAACTTCACTGCTCCGGGTCCAGACGGCATAAACAACTGGTGGTGGAAGAAATTTCCTTCCACTCACCGCCATCTGGCCCGAGTTTTCAACTCATGGTTGAACGAGGGGCAGCAAATTCCGGACTGGTTTGTCGAGGGACGTACTGTGCTTATCCCCAAAAAAGGGGATCTGTCCGACCCAAGGAATTATAGACCAATCACCTGTCTGAAGTCCTGCTACAAGATATTTACACGTATTTTGTATGCTAGGACACTACGGCAGGTTGATCCGGTCTTCCAGCAGATTTACGAGCAACGTGGTGCCAAGAAGGGCATGGCAGGTTGTAAGGACAGCCTTCTGATAGATCGTTGTGTCACACAGGATTCTGTGCAACGCAAACGAAATCTATCGATGGCCTGGATAGACTACCGCAAGGCATTTGACACAACATCTCATGAGCTACTTTTACACTTGCTCCAATGTCTTGCGGTAGCAGCACCACTAGTGAGATGCATAGAACAACTGCTGCCACCCTGGAGAACCCGCTTCACCATAACATCAGGTGCGCAGCGGGTTACGACAGATGTAGTGGCTTTTAGGAGAGGAGTTTTCCAGGGAGATTCTCTGAGTCCTCTCCTCTTCTGCATCTCACTGTTGCCGTTATCTGTTGAGCTCCGCCAAACTTCCGAATACCATTGTGGGCCACCCAGCAACCGGAGGCATAAGGTCACCCATCTGTTCTATATGGATGACCTCAAACTGTATGCCTCCGGAGAGCGCGAACTTCAAAACGCTCTTAGGGTGGTCGAAGAGTACACGGGGGCCATTGGTATGGAGTTTGGGTTGGACAAATGCGCAGTCGTCCACCTCAAGAGAGGGCGGTGCGGGGAATTCTCTGAAGAGGCGCAGCTAGCAGATGGAAGCATTCTACGACATCTGGATGCCGGAGAGACCTATACATATCTGGGTGTGCAACAGCATCACATCCAAGATGTGAAACAGATAAAGGGGTCTCTCCGCGGCAAGTACAGACACCTACTTCGAAAGATTTGGTCTTCCGAACTTTCGGGGAAGAACAAGGTGTCTGCTACGAATATGCTTGCCGTTCCTGTTCTTCTCTACTCCTTTGGAGTAGTGAAGTGGACGGTAGATGAGCTGCGCCAGTTAGATAGAGATACCCGCAAGATGATGAATATTCACCGTCGCATTCATCCTAAATCGTCCGTTCCTCGAGTGTACCTCCCACGTCAACGGGGGGGCCGAGGACTCTTGGGCCTGGAGTGTATGCATGGCCGGGTAGTACTGAGTATGGCATGCAATATCCTTAGGAGCTCTGACCCGCTCCTGCATCTAGTGAGAGATCACGAAAATGCAGGTGTGGGAGCAGGATTATTCAAGGCAGCAAAAAGAGCCGCAGATGAACTTGGTCTCATATTCGACATAAGGCGAGGAGGCCGGCGAGGTGCCAACCCAGAGTCGGTCACTGAGCTTCCGCCAAATCGTCTGAAAGCCCAGGTTAAAACTGCCGAGCAGGCAAATTTGCTTAGGCAGCATGTCGATAAATCCCTGCACGGTGTTTTCTATAAGAACATAGAAACACTGGGTTTATCGACTAAGCTGACATTTGCCTTTTTGAAGTCAGCTGGGCTTAAGTCGGAGACCGTGGGATTCATTGTGGCCTGCCAAGATGGTGTTATTAATACCTTGGTCTACGGAAGCCGTGTGATGGGTGTAGGGGTTCCTGATGTCAGCTGCAGGACCTGCCGTCAGGCGCCGGAATCGCTCATGCATTTATTGTCTGCATGCCCAGTATACGCGATTTCGGCCTACATCCACCGCCATAACGCGGCATTACGAGTGCGTCTGGAGCTGGCGCTGGACGTGACAGCATGCGGGACGCCGGTGGCAGAGTGCTGAGGAGGCGGGCACCTGTCAATTAACAAGCTACAGCCCACAACAACGAACATAACGAAGGAGAAGAATTACCACCACCAGGCATTGAAGGACAGCCAAACCCACCACTTGGACAGCGCCCAGGTCGTAGAACCGAACGGGCTGCTCCCAGGAGGAAAGAAATAGCCGGAAGAATAAAATGGAGCAATGAAATGAATAAGGATGTCATACGAACATACTTGCTCGTTAATGAATGCAGAGACGATCCTCTGCCTGGATGGAGACAGAAACTTTTCACCGAATTTTCAAGAACTCACCCTGGAATGAACATCTCCGAACAAAACTTAGCCGATAGAAAGAACATAATCATTAAAAGGAAATATCTAACACAGCTTGAAATAGATACCCTGCGTAGGGAAGCAGGAGCCCAAATGCATAACGAAGAAATACGCCAACAAATTGAAGACATACCACAAAGACCAGTGGATGACAATGCACCTCATGAGGAAGAGCCCCGCAATCAAAACGGGGAAGAAGTAGGAAAGATACGCCAGAAGCTACTCAACAATCTACTGCTATTTAGCGACTCGAACCCTCTCACCAGCCCAATAATACCGAGGCTAAAAATCAATAAAGATACACAACGGTACATAAAATGTGTGGATACGGAATTGAAGTTGAGGATGGAGGAACAACTGGATCCTGATTTAACTTTTATACATAGAGCTCTGTATGCAGGAGCTGCCACTGTCATAGAACTGAATGGCCAGAAACTTCAAATCTATAAACAAAATAGGAATATTCAGAAACAAGGAAAGCCGGCTTGGAAGATGCGACTCGAAAGGCAAATAGATCTGCTAAGAACTGAGGCAAATATTATCAAAGAGTATTTAGATGGCAATAAGAGCAATAAAGTCAAGAGCAAAATTCGTAAAATATGCCGGAAACAACAAATAGACTTAAACCATCCACAGTCCAACGAAACCCTCACGAATTACTACGATGATGCTAGACAGAAAAGTAAAGTTAAAGGAGCGAGACAGCGGCGATACAACGAGACTGCGAAGCGCAAAGAGCAAAATAATTTATTCTCTAGCAACCAGAAGATCTTCTATCGCAATCTGGAAAGCAACAACCAAGGCAATACAGAACCCGAGAAAATTGACCACAATCACTTCGGTCAATTCTGGCAGGGGATATGGTCAAACCCTGCGAGATTCAATCAAGCAGCTACATGGCTCCAAACAGCAGAGCGCAATGCAGATGATCTTCCAGATATGCCAGATACTAATATTACTCCTGCAGATGTCGAAGAGTGCATAAAAAACACTTCAAGCTGGAAAGCACCTGGACCAGACAACATACAGAACTTCTGGTTGAAATCATTCCCAGCGCTAATTCTACAGTTTGCCCGAGCATTCAACAAAATCCTTGAAGATCCAACAAGATTCCCTGAATTTTTAGGTCGAGGAGTAACTTACCTTCTGCCCAAAAAAGGAGATCTGAAAGACACGAAAAACTACAGGCCAATCACCTGCTTGTCTGCGATCTACAAACTTCTCACGTCATTGATACATAGGCAAATCAATGAACACTGTGAGATGAACAATATAATTGGCCCAGAACAGCGGGGATGCGTAAAGAGATCAATTGGATGCAAGGAGCAGCTAACAATAGATGCAGTAACCATCAAACAAGCTGAAGTAAAACGCCGAAACATCAGTATGGCCTACATAGACTACAAAAAGGCATTCGACTCTGTACCTCATGACTGGCTAATAAAAGTGCTAAAAGTATACAAAGTTAGCCCAACCATCGTTCGGTTACTAACATATGCAATGGCGACTTGGGAAACTCAGACAAGAATTGGAGGAAGCACTATCTCGAACATCAAGATTAGAAGAGGTATATACCAGGGGGATTCGCTGAGTCCATTATGGTTTTGCCTCGCTCTCAATCCCCTTTCAGCAATATTGAATGACACCACCTACGGTTTCCGAATAGATCCCAAGCAACCAAGCTCGAGGCTCAGTCATTTACTATTTATGGATGACATCAAGCTCTACGCTGAGAATCCAAGACAATTGAAGGCGCTAGTAGCCAATGTCAAAACCTTCAGCGATGATATCAGAATGGAGTTTGGTCTGGAGAAGTGTGCCGAAGTACATGTCACAAAGGGAAAATTAACGCAGCAACCGGAGAATATCCGTGGCTTTGAGCAAATGCTGCCAGAAGAAACTTACAAGTACCTTGGAATTCTGCAGAATAGAAGGATAGACCACACCCAGCTAAAGAAGGAGTTTAGGGAAAAATACAAACAACGTCTAAATAAGCTCCTGAATACTAAACTCAACGCTAGGAACATGATTACAGCGATCAATACATATGCTGTCCCTAGTCTGGCATACTCATTCGGAATACTAAAGTACTCGGATACAGACCTGGAAGACCTAGACAGAATGACGAGAACTACACTTACAAAGTTTCGAACGCATCACCCAAAGAGCGCAGTTGAAAGACTGTACATGCCAAGAGCACAAGGAGGCAGAGGATTAAGCAGCGTTCAGAAGATGTGCCGAACGCAAGAGAAGAACATGCGCCTCTATTTCTACAATTCAGACAGGGTCCTCATTCGGAAAATAGTGGAAAGTGACAATAGATACACACCGTTAAACCTCAAAGATCGACAACACGAAATAGTGATCCGAACGAACGAGGATATTCAAACAGCATGGCAGGACAAGGTACTCCATGGAAAGTATCCCAATGCCTTAAACAATCCAGAGATCGACAAGGAGACCTCGCTCCTATGGCTTAAGGAAGGAATGTTACACCCAGAAACTGAGGGATTTATAACAGCCATTCAGGATAGCATTATCCGTACTAAAAATTATGAGAAGTACATTCTTAAAGTCCCCGGCGTGAACGATGTGTGTAGAAAGTGTAAGGCAGTGGGTGAAACTATCAAACATGTCACTGGAGGCTGCCCCGCTTTGGCTACGGGAATGTATTTGGGAAGGCACAACGAGGTGGCGAAAATCATCCATAGAGAATTGGCACTTAACTTAGGACTCATTACTAATCCACCACCCTTCTATAAATACACACCTCAAGCTGTTTTAGAAGACGAGGAAACATTGCTGTACTGGGATAGACCAATACAGTCTGATAGAACCTTGGATCACAACCGCCCTGACATCCTGGTGATCAAAAAGAAAGACAAGAAGGCCACTATTATTGATATTGGATGCCCCCTAACCAACAACCTGCATAAAACGGAGATGGAAAAGAGAAATAAATATCAGAACTTGGCTATAGAACTTAAACACGTGTGGAGATTAGAGGAGGTTCGAATTATCCCGATCATAATATCGGCTACAGGCGTGGTGACAAAGAAGTTCTTGAATTATTTGGAGCAACTTAATCTACCTAAAGGCCTCGCGAAGATTATCCAGAGGACGGTGATTCTTCAGACATGCCATATCACCAGAAAGTTTTTGAACGATGAAGGATAGAAAATCGAAATATCCACCGGATTAATGGGACGTGATGAATTTCATCCCCGTTAACCGAGCCGATCCCCAACACCAATGGACGCGGGACAGGCCCGGGTCCCCACACAGCCGAACCCCAACGGCGCGCGCGAGGGGTCGGTGAATTTTTTCCGGCTTCGGCCGAGAAAGTGCACGGCTTAAGTCTATAATAACAATATATGTTTATTTCCAATAAAATAACAATAATTACATATTACATCGTTATTATTGAATGGTTTAATCCCATATCGTTATTTTGTAAATAAACAGTGCAATAATCACATAAGTAGTTAAGCACTAATTGTTCGTGATGGGTTAAATACATTTGTCACTTTTGGTTTATAAATGTCGCTATTTGGTAAATTTTTACTTGGTTAGGGTTTTCTGTTAAAACCGGTGAATAATAATATTTTATTTAAATATTACATGTAAATATCTAATCCAATAACCAATTTGTTGTTTTTTTTTTACATTACATTTTGGTTAATAATGTTGTGTACTAGGGCTTTAGGATTTTCTTTTAACCATTTTTCAACATTTTTCTTAAATATGTGCAATTTATTTGTATTTTTTGTTTATTTAGGTAATCTGTTGTATAGTCTTGATCCTAAATAAGAATAGCATTTTTGTCCAATAGTTTTTGTTGCTTTCGAAATTTTGATAACTGTTTTCTTTATTTCTTGTTGTATATTGGTGTTGAACAGGTTTGTACATTTTTTTGTTTTTAAAACTGTATAATAAAATTTTTAAAGAAAATAATTGCCTCAAATCGAATATTTCACTTATTTTATATAAATTATCTGAGGGGTAATTACGACTTTTACCATAAATTATTCTTAGTATCCATTTTTGTAGATTATTTAAATTTTTTAGGTAAGTGTCGCAAATACCTCTCCATCCGATAATACCATATGTTAGATGTGATTGTACTAACGAATAACAGAGAATTTTAAGATGTTTTATATCTAGATAAGGTTTTAGGTATTTAAATCGATATAGCAGGTCTCGAATTTTTTGTGCAACATGTTTTGCTTGTAGATCCCATCTAAAGTGTTTGTCAATGATGATACCTAAATATTTCACTGAAACTGCTTCTGGAGTATTTAAAAGATTTTCAATACTTAGTGGGCCAAAGTTAGGTAGATTATTAGCATATGAGGTAAATGGTAAGTAACTAGTTTTTTTAAAGCTAACAGCGAGTAAATTGTAATCGAACCATTTTTTAATATCTTTAAATTCATTTTCTGCGATTTTTTTAAAGATTTTTCCATGAATTGGCTTTAAGAAGGATTGCTGTATCGTCAGCAAAACTTAATATTTTAGCCGTGATATCTCGCATCGAAAGTAAGTTGTTTATGTATACAGCGAACAGAAGTGGTTCTAAAACTGTTCCCTGTGGAACTCCGTAGCTGACAATTCTTGGTTCACTAATAGTTTCATTTATTTTTACATATTGTATTCTTTCGGACAAATAACTTTTTATTAAATTATATATGTTTCCCCTCAAGCCACAATATTCTAATTTTTTTTAAGAGGTTGCTATGTGATACCGTGTCAAATGCTTTCGCAAGGTCCACAACTATACACAAGCATGGTGATTTTTCATCTAAAGCCTCATAAACATACCGTGTTAGGTATGCTATAGCATCTTCGGTGGATTTGTTTTTCTGGAAACCAAACTATCTCTCAGATATAATGTTAAATTTATTTAAAAATGTCGTTATTCTGTTCAAGATTTTTTCAAAAATTTTGGCAATTGGATATTGGTCTATAATTAATTGGCTCAGTTATATCTCCACCTTTATGGAGAGGTTTTATTACACCTATTTTTAAGATATTCCGGAACTGACCTATAGTAAAACTTCTGTTTATTAAATATACTAATGGATCTACAATTTCATCTTCAATTTCTTTTCGTATATTGCTGCCCGTATATTTTCTAATCCAGCGGATTTTCTTGGTTTTAAACTATTTATTACGCTTTTTACTCCCGTCAGATCTGTATGATATAAATACATTGAATTATTTATTATGTTATTGTTTTCTTTAAAATTTTTGAGTATTTTTATTTCTTTCCCATACTTTTTTCCTAGTTCTGTATAATAATTTACAAATGTGTTTGCAATTTCTTTTGTATTTATTGTTATATTGCCGTTTTCAGTTTTTATTTTATTTATTGCTTTTTCAGATTTATTATTTTTATTGCATAATTTATTAACAGCATTTCACAAATTTTTCCTAGAGTTGATATTCTTATCTATTTCCATTTTATTGTATTTTATTCGTGCAATTTTTATTAGTTGTGTGAGTTTGTTTATATATCTTTTATATTCTGCAATTAGGTTCGTGTCGTTTGGGTTCTTCAGCGCATTTTTATGCGTTTTTTGTATTGATTGACTTGATTAAGCCCGGAGGTGCCCAATCCTTTTTCGGATTTTCTTTTCTTTGTAATTTAACAGTTTTTGTATTTCGAGATATGTAATATTTTATTTTATTTATAAATAACTCTGTAGCTACATCAACATTATTATTATTATAAATTTCCTGCCAACTTTCTTTTCTTAAATCGTTTTTTAAGTTTGGATAGTTTGTACATTGTTTATATTGGATTTGATCTAAGGTTGGTTTTTGTTTGTCTAATTCTAATAATAGTATAATTGGAAAGTGATCTGTTATATAGTGTGAGAAGATTATAGGTGTAATGTTATGGGTTGCGTTGCTTTTAACAAAAAAATGATCTATGCACGATTGTTGTATTCCCTGTACTCTAGTATGGTCATTTATATATGAAATAAACCCATTTACATTTAGAATATTTAGATATTCTTGTGCATAATCATTATTTGAAAAAATATTTATATTTATATCTCCTACCATTATATTTATATCAGACGGTTCTTCGTTTTTATTTAAATAGTTTATTGTATTTGAATTAAAATTATAAGGACGAGTGCTGGCTGTTAATTTTATTTTTTTGTTTTGTAGTGAAATATTCAATTCTAAACCACTTACTTCTCCAATTTTAATAACATTGTATGCGTACATTAAATATGATTTTATATAAACGATTACGCCGTCATTCTTATTTACATCTCCAAAAGTATACAACAGATCATAACCGCTTAATTTATATAAATCTATATCAAAAATTGTGAATGTTTCTGTTAGAACTAATACATCGAATTTTTCTGAAAATTGCTTAAGAAATATTGCTAGTTCATCTAAATTTTTGGCAAGACTCCTTATATTAATATGAAGAATTTTAAAATTTAATTTTAGAACACTTCGTAATTTATTATATTCGCTAATGTTGTTAACTGTGTATGTTTGTATTTGTTCGTTTGATTAATCTCTTATAAACGCATCCATTTTTTTTCTTTCTTGCATTTATAATTTACTATCGATGAAACATAAAAATTTCATAATTTAACCCTTGCTTAAATTCTATATTTTAGTTTGCTACGAGTTGAACGTACATTAACAAATAGATACGTTGGATCTTAATGATTATCAGATATTACGTAACGAAATCACTTGGGCTACTGTAGCGTAGCAGATACCGTAGGCACTGACTTACCCGGAAAGTGATGTACGTGCCTACGATAAAATTTCTCTAGCTCAGACTATCTCAGGGCGTTAAGCCCAAGCTTACACAAACTATGATAAATTATTAGTTTACTTACTTAACAAATCACTGAGTTTTTCCATATGTAGTTGTCGCAGACGAAATAATGACACTTTCTTTAAAAATGAAATGCACTATATTGAACAATTTACAAAATTGGTTCTCTAGAATATAACCTGGCGATGTTCACAGTTGTGGCCAATATTTCACGATTAATCAGTTATAACATTCATAAAATGCCTCGTGTAGCTACACATCGGTTTACAATATTATCATGAATTGTCATAAATTCTGCCACAAAGGTTTGATTTAAAGAACCTCCTTAAATATATGTAAATATATGCATAAAATATTTAAAAATGTACAGGTTAAAATGCCAAAAAGTATAAATTGATGTCCAGCGGAACCATTGAAGGTGGTCCCCGGTAAGTAAAAATAATAAACACACACTTATTTAGGGTGGTACGATACCGAGTCCGGTGGAAGAACTGAAGCCCTGCAGAGATGCCTTCGGGACACAAGAAATGGACCCAAGGATGGGGTTGATCGTGGCCTCACCAGCCCTGGAACCTTCCACTGTTTGTGGATGCCCCGTCCGTGGAACTTCACTGACGTGCGTAGAAGCCCCGTCCGTAGAACCCTAAAGATATCACAATTTAATTCACACTCAGAAATGCACGTGAAGCGTGCTTAATGTGAGAAATTCTGACATAACCTACAAATGAAACATAATTTACCTCACTGATGAGGGAACAATTCACCAAAACTCCTGGAAGCCACAGTCGGATAAATGGGGTTGAGTCGCCTTTTAAAGTTGACACTGTATTTCCACAGGAAAGCCTGCAAATTTGCGAAACACGTGGGTAGAGAACGGGCAAGATGGCGTGAAGAGGTTAGCTTACCTTGTGTAATTTAATATCCTGCATCCGCAGATAAAATTTACTCACAAACACAAAATATTCCGCTAAACGGAACAACAACGGATTGAGGAAATTTTCTTGAGTTGGTTATTCTAAAATCCATGCGGATGCCTTGGATAAAATCAAGGTTCACAGAATAACAACTAACCAACAAGCCAAGCCAACCAAAAATGTCTGCTTCCGTTTTCCCTGTTGATCACGTGTCACAAATGTGTCGCCCTCCCATGGAGAATAGCGAAATGTGTTACTGACGTGTAGCAGTTGTTATAATGCGGCCCACAAAACGCTAAAGCGTATGGTGGGTCGCATACGCTAGAGGTCCGTAACAAGTTTACGTAATACTTAATACTAATACACCTGATTTATATAAATGCTTAATAGTAATAATAAATGATTAAGAAAGACTACCTTATCTGGCTTCTAAGACGTGTTATGTTTTTTCTTGTACAATCCTCCTTCTTCTTAGCTCGCTCTCTTTCGTATTGTTTTTTATTTTATTCGGTAAGAGTGGCATTTCGAGTTTGGATGTACGGCATAGAACTTACACTCCCTGTATTTTCATGGCCATTTTCTTCTAATATAACTTCATCCTCTCCGTCCCTTTCTTCTTGTATATTGTGCCCATTATTTTCTAATTTAATTAATTCTTCAGCCGTGTGGGCCTTACCGTTGATGAAAAGTTTATCTCCTTTTATATAAGTTTCTAGATTTTGAGCTTTAGTTTCTTTCTGGTGTCGCCTTAAGATTTTACCTTTCTCTTTCCTCCTGCGTAAGTTCCTCTGCAATGAATATTTCATCTTTTCCTTCTTCCTTTAGTTTTTTGCAGCTTCTTAAGATTTCTAGTTTTTTTTATGTAAGTCACGAGTTGTACCATGATCGGTTTATTTAGTTCCTGCTTTCCAATGTAATATAAATTGTTAATATCGTTTGTTGATAAGTTTAACTCTAGGTTGGTATTTAATTTTTCAATCACATAATTTAAAAGATTCTTGCTTTCTACTGTTTCGAGACCAAGTAGAGTATTATTATGTTATTTTTTTTTGTACTTTTTGACATGTAATTGTAGTTTTCTTGTAGTTTTTCGTATGTTCTTTCAAAATCGGTGATTTTTTATGTTTCTTTCATTACTAATTGATTTATTTTAGACACTTCTCTTTTTATATCGCTCTTAATATGTGTGTATTTTCCTTATTTAATTTTTCAATGTCATTTAATAGTTTTCATATAACTCATTGTTTACACTCATATCCGATCAGTTTTAATAGCAATTTATTATTATTTTTTTCTTCTTATTTTCGGATATTTTTTAACCGTATATTGTACCATAAATCTTCGGCTGCTGGATGGTTGTTTATGCTGCTATTTGGATTAATAGGCAGGTTATCGTCTAGAAGTATTAGTCTAGGTAAGTTTGAATTTGTTTGAATTATTATAGACACGTGCTCACGTTAGAGGTTAATTTTCAGAATAATTTTGTAACTTTAATTATACACGATTTTGGTAAGGCCAGATTTCGATTTGGTACAGCTAGATTTTAAATTAGAACTTGCCAACTGTTCTATTTTTGGATTTTGGACTTCTGGATTATTTGCTCTTCTTTGGTACACGATTTTTGGTGTACGAATTTGCCCTGAAATACACTTTACGATTGAGAAAATCTCTATCTAATCATGCGAGGATTTCTACAACCAGCAAGGACCTCGATTAACAACCTTCAAGTCTGGAGCACCCGGAAACTCTCCAAATTTTGTAAAAGCTAAGTAATTACTGTATATATATATATATATATATATATATATGTATATTAAAACATAATATTTCAGTCGCAAGCTTCTCTATAAAATCCTTATTTTACTATAGGGAATGTAACCAGACTGCGACCAACAGCTACTCTCCGGGCTGTGTGCCCCGCCGAGCGCTGAATTACAAGTTGCAAGCCTGGCGCGTTAAGTGTAATAATCACATATTACCAACAAAACGCTAATGCTTCGATTGCAACAAACACCAGCCGAAAGACTGATCCTACTTAAAGGGGCTCTCGTGCCAGTCGTCCCATACCACTTGCAGACTGCAGTTTCGAGCTTTTGGCTCTCGTCAGTGCAAGGTAGGCATGTGATGAACGACACGAGGATCCCTTGACTATTTGGTACATCTCGGTATTTTTATGATAGCGAGATGTAAAATAGTAAGCAGGCGCCATCCAGCGGTCCAGTGTCTGTTGCAATCGAAAAATAGATAGCCTGACTGGGCTTCTAGAGGGCAGAAATATTAAAACATAACATTTCAGTCGCAAGCTCCTCTATAAAATCCTTATTTTACTATAAGGAATGTAACCAGCCTGCAACCAACAGCTACTCTCCGGGCTATGTGCCCCGCCGAGCGCTCCTCGTATCGTTCGTCACATGCCTACCTTGCACTGACGAGAGCCAAAAGCTCGAAACTGCAGTCTGCAAGTGGTATGGGACTACTGGCACGAGAGCCCCTTTAAGTAGGATCAGTCTTTCGGCTGGTGTTTGTTGCAATCGAAGCATTAGCGTTTTGTTGGTAGTATTGATGATAAGGTATCATTTCTCGTTGATAACTTAATTAGCTTATTTGATTTTCGTGCACCTTATGTAACAAAAAGATTTACTAAACCTCCTGCACCCTGGCTGACTGATGTAATAAAGACCATGATAAAAATTAGAGATAGGGCACTTACCAAATTTAAAAAATCAAACAATCACAACGATTTTATATATTACAAACAGATGCGTAACTTTACATCCCAGGCTGTTAAAAGAGAAAAAAAGGCATTTTTAATCCATCAGCTAAATAACTCTAGTGCTCATGAATGTTGGAAGATTCTTAAAAATAACTTAATTTTTCAAAACAAAAATAAAAACATTCCTGAAAATTTAAAAAACGTAAATGATATAAATAATTTTTTTGTAAATTCTTTACCGTTTGCAGATGCCTCTGATGATATTCTTAACAATTATAAAAATAATTTATTATTTGATTCAATTTTTAATTTTGCACTTGTTGATGAAACGACAGTTTTAAAAACAATTCTAGAGATACACACGAATGCTACGGAGTGTGATAAGGTAAATATAAAAATGATTAAGTTATGTTGTCCCCATATTATTCCTTATCTGACGCATATAATTAATTGTTGTTTACAAGAAAATGCTTTTCCATCCATATGGAAAAGTGCCGTGATCACTGTGTTACCGAAGAAGAGTAACCCTTAAAGACTTACGTACTATTAGTGGTTTGCCTACATTTTCTAAAATACTTGAAAGAAATCATGGAAAGCCAACTTAGGCAATGTGTATCGGATAAGAAAATACTACCTAAAACACAATCGGGTTTTAGAGCTGGACACAGTTGTACTACGGCACTTTTGCAAGTGGTTGATGACATAATAGGAGCATCAGATGAGGGTTTATGTACAATTTTAATCTTATTAGATTTTAGTCGGGCGTTTGATACGCTTAATCATGAAATACTCTTTTCAATTTTGTTACATATAGGTCTTACGAAGGAAGCAGTTAATTTATTTAAAAACTATTTAAAAAATAGGCGACAAAAAGTCTGTATTGAACACGATTCCTCAGAAGACTTATTATTGAGATCAGGTGTACCTCAAGGTTCTATTCTGGGGCCACTACTTTTCACACTGTATACCAGTCAGTTTATTTCATGTTTAAAACACTGCCAAGTTCATTTATATGCTGGCGATACACAGCTTTATTACTCATTTAATGCTTCTGAGGTTGATGAACTAATAAGTTCGAAATTAATTAGTTCTCATCAGTATGCCATAGGCCCTATGGCATACTGATGAGAACTAATAAGTTCGAAACCGGTCTATGTCTGGTCGGGGAATTGACAAATGACATTAGCTACCATTCATGATTTGTAAGGTATAATTCAATGCAGGTCGGAGTATTTGCCCGCTGAGTAGTTGTTTCCTGCAAATCATATGTAATATCAGTATAGGTTAAGTCCACCAAGGGCTGAAGGTCGCCGCTCTCGGTACTTGCAAAATAGCAAGTCGCTATACACCATGGAGACATCTATGATGTCTGGTGTATAGTAGCATTTGGCCAGACGCGAGGATTCACTTACTTCTCACCGGTACACCATTTACATCAGTTTGTATAAAACTAGCAGGTTGGCCACTGTCATTTGTCTGTTCCACGACCTATGGTATACTGATGAGAACTAATAAGTTCGAAACCGGTCTATGTCTGGTCGGGGAATTGACAAATGACATTGGCTACCATTCATGATTTGTAAGGTATAATTCAATGCAGGTCGGGGTATTTGCCCGCTGAGTAGTTGTTTCCTGCAAATCATATGTAATATCAGTATAGGTTAAGTCCATCAAGGGCTGAAGGTCGCCGCTCTCGGTACTTGCAAAATAGCAAGTCGCTATACACCATGGAGACATCTATGATGTCTGGTGTATAGTAGCATTTGACCAGAGGAGAGGATTCACTTACCTCTCACCGGTACACCATTTACATCAGTTTGTATAAAACTAGCAGGTTGGCCACTGCCATTTGTCTGTTCCACGACCTATGGCATACTGATGAGAACTAATAAGTTCGAAACCGGTCTATGTCTGGTCGGGGAATTGACAAATGACATTGGCTACCATTCATGATTTGTAAGGGATAATTCAATGCAGGTCGGGGTATTTGCCCGCTGAGTAGTTGTTTCCTGCAAATCATATGTAATATCAGTATAGGTTAAGTCCACCAAGGCTGAAGGTCGCCGCTCTCGGTACTTGCAAAATAGCAAGTCGCTATACACCATGGAGACATCTATGATGTCTGGTGTATAGTAGCATTTGAGAGGATTCACTTACCTCTCACCGGTACACCATATATATATATATATATATATATATATAAAACCAAAATTAAACACACGTAGTGTATCTTGGGGTTGCAGTCAGAGGTGAAAAGTTTACGGCCACAAAACAGAAAAAGAAAAACTCTTTTGTTACTTTGTTAAGCTTTAGGAAATTATTTATTCCCTTTATCAAGACATCTATAAATAAAATTATTATTTAATAAGAGTCATATAATATAGTTCGCTAAAATACTTACTAACTTGAGGTTAAAAGTTAAGGTCACATGTATTATAAACTAGTCGCATTTTTAACTTAATGTAGACAAATTCATACACAAATTCCTTTACAGGTACACAATTTAAGGTAAACAATTACTGATTATTTAAAATTAAGGATTAAAACCATGATTAAAATAGATATAACAAAATGAACATGAATAACTACCACATGAGTATAGAACTAAATTTCTTTATCAAACTGTATACAAAAAATTTTTAAATGACAGAAAGGTATTACAATTGGCTGGCTTGTACTAGGAATTAAGTTAGGAACATTAATTCCAACGTGACTGTTACCAACTGTGATCCAGCGGGAGGTTTGAATTTTGAAAAATGCGAAAATTCTCTTTTTCTAATTTGAGGATGTATGTATAAATCTTACTTAAATTATCGATATCAGAGATTTTATTTAAGCTATTTGTCTCATTATTAATATGGATCATTTCAAGGAATGATCTTTTTTTAAAGTTACTCTCTACAGCCAAAACCTTAGCACTTTCATAATTCATTTTGTGACTGGTGGTGATGACATGTTCTGCTAACGCACAAGATTTCACGTTTCTGTTAGAATCACTTTTATGTGAAGTTATACGACCATTAAGTGTCCGAGAGGTTTGACCAATATAGGATTTATTACAGTTGTTACATTCTATTCTGTATACCACATTTAATTTTTCTTTATTTTTAATGGGGTTTTCACCCGACTGAAAAGTTTTCCAACAGTTAATATGTTTTTTAATGCAATTTTTATGTCCATGTGTTTCACTAAGTTTATCAGCTTGGGAGTAAGATCTTCAATAAATGGTAATGACATATATTTAAGTGGACTCGTATTGGTTGTGTTATGGTTTCGCTCAGTTATATTATTATTTACCAAGTTAGGTATGGTATTATCGATATTATTATTTATGTTAGGTGCGTTATTATTATTTAAATTTAGAAAATTATTATTACTATTATTTGCATTATGTAAATTGTTGTTATTATTATTTGACAAGGTTCTAGTAGTGAAGAGAATTTTGTTTAATAGATGTAATGGGTAGGAATTTTCCACTAGGATACCACGTAATTCTCTCAGTGACTCGTCCCTGTATTGAATATGTGAGAGTTTAATTACTCGATTTTTAAGGGCTCGGATGAGATTCATTTTCATACGTGCTGGATGGTATGATTTATAGTTTATATACCTACCACTACTCATTGGTTTTCTATACCATTTGGTACAAAGGATGTTTTGTTGTGTCCTGATTACTTTCATGTCGAGGAACGGTATAGTGTTATTACTTTCAAATTCAACTGTGAACTGTAAGTTCGAGTTGTAGCTGTTGAATATATTTAACACTTCCTCAGTACTGTTTTCAGGTACAGAAAGTAGGAGGTCATCGACGTACCTTTTCACAAAAGGTAAATTAAAGGGGATCCTAGTCAGACAATTCCTAACAAGATCATCCAACACAAAATTTACTAATATAGGAGAAATAGTAGACCCCATGGGGGTACCAAAAATTTGTTTATAATAACTTTGATTAAATTCAAGATAGTTAGAATCGAAAATAAATTTTAAAATTTCTATGAAAGTATCTAGACCTAAGTTGCAATGTTGTGAGATTATATTAAAATTATTTGTTAACGATGAAATAACTAATTCCAGAGGCAAATTAGTGAACAGGGAAACCACATCAAAACTTACGATTATATAATTAGGGGGTAGCTGATAGTTATTAATAAATTCACTGAATGTGAAAGAGTCTTTGACATAAAAATCATTAGTTTTATTGTAGGCATTAGTAAGAATATCTGTTAAAATTTTTGAAAGGTTACCATTCGGGCAGTTAATAGACGAAACAATAGGTCTCATCGATAATGTAGGTTTATGAATTTTAGGTAAAGTATAGAATCTGGGTGCTGTTGAGTTATAAAAGGTCAACGATTTGGCTGTAGTTTCATCAATTAAGTTATCTTTCTTTAATCGGGAGACTAGTTTATTAGACTTTTGTTGCATTGTACTAGTGGGATCATTTCTAAGTTTTTTGTAATATTTATGATCATCTAACAATTCTTGACTTTTCAGGAGATATTCCTCCTTATACATCACCACCGTTACATTGCCTTTATCACTTCTAACTACATATAACTCAGGATGTTGTTTCAGAAACTTTTTACAATTATTGAAAAAATTCAATAAATAATGCTTAGTGCCATGATTTTAATGTAAATAGTTGGTAATAATATTAGTGTATTGCGATCTAAAGAAATTTTTATTTTCCTCGTTAAGGTCTTGAATGATAAGTTCTAGGTCTCCCAAAAGTGAGGAAATTTTAATATCGTTAATCGAAGGACAAATGCTACATTTAGGACCTAACGCTAAAATTTGTTCAACTTCAGAAGGAATTTGAACTGTTGTAAGATTTTTTATCCATTTACTATGTGTTATAATTTTATTCATTTCATTATTATTTAGTCTATTAAATTTATTTATATTTATATTCTTTATTTTATGGAAAATTCTATTATATTTTATCTTTAAACGCCTTTCATATTCAATGATGATGTGTAATGGTAAAGTTAAGTTATTTTTTGTTATTAAAAGTTCATTATAATATTTGTTTAGGTCGCAAATTGTTATACTAATCTCAATGTTTAAAATTTTTTTCCTTAACCTTAAATTGAAATTGTTGATCTGCTGTCCAATTCTGCCACCTTGGTGTTCTATTAGGTTGTTTATGTTGTGTATACCGTTGGTAATATGCTTCGGAAACACTTGATGTCTTCTACATTTTATGAGAAAAATCCGCCTATTCCTTAATGCAGCTAACCTGATGTTAATCTTGGCCCATTGCTTCAAACGATCTACATTAGCAAGTCCATAATTCTGTTGGATGTAATTGAAAAACCCCATATCTATAAAGATAAAGAAGAAGGGTAGTCTTGACTGACTAGTTAAGAAAACCAAAATTAAACACACGTAGTGTATCTAGAGGTTGTAGTCAGAGGTGAAAAGTTTACGGCCACAAAACAGAAAAAGAAAAACTCTTTTGTTACTTTGTCAAGCTTTCGGAAATTATTTATTCCCTTTATCAAGACATCTATAAATAAAATTATTATTTAATAAGAGTCATATAATATAGTTCGCTAAAATACTTACTAACTTGAGGTTAAAAGTTAAGGTCACATGTATTATAAAATAGTCGCATTTTTAACTTAATGTAGACAAATTCATACACAAATTCCTTTACAGGTACACAATTTAAGGTAAACAATTACTGATTTTTAAAATTAAGGATTAAAACCATGATTAAAATAGATATAACAAAATGAACATGAATAACTACCACATGTGAGTATAGAACTAAATTTCTTTATCAAACTGTATACAAAAAATGTTTAAATGACAGAAAAGTATTACAATTGGCTGGCTTGTACTAGGAATTAAGTTAGGAACATTAATTCCAACGTGACTGTTACCAACTGTGATCCAGCGGGAGGTTTGAATTTTGAAAAATGCGAAAATTCTCTTTTTTTAATTTGAGGATGTATGTATAAATCTTACTTAAATTATCGATATCAGATTTTTTATTTAAGCTATTTGTCTCATTATTAATATGGATCATTTCAAGGAATGATCTTTTTTTAAAGTTACTCTCTACAGCCAAAACCTTAGCACTTTCATAATTCATTTTGTGACTGATGGTGATGACATGTTCTGCTAATGCACAAGATTTCACGTTTCTGTTACAATCACTTTTATGTGAAGTTATACGACCATTAAGTGTCCGAGAGGTTTGACCAATATAGGATTTATTACAGTTGTTACATTCTATTCTTTATTTTTTAATGGGGTTTTCATATATATATATAATTATTTTTATTGTATTCTTTTTACTTGTTCTTATTATTATTCGCTCTCATTACAAGGATTCGTAGATCTCGGACCTAGTTTCCTTGACCTGACTTTAGGTCTTAATAATTCATGTGTACCTATATTACCTTAATTTGTTTTACGGCATATTTATTTGAATATTAATAACGCTGGCACTAATAGAGATTATGGCAAATTTAATTTGTAAGATTGTTACCTCTACTCCTTATTTCTTACTAATTTCTTAAACTTAACCGATAAAGCTAAATCCTTAGACATACTAGAAATGTTTAAAATTAATACTATTGCTATTTAAAAAAATATTCTGATCAATGCAATATTCAGAAATTTAACTTATTGAAAGTAATAGCTGACATTTATGAAAATTTTAAAAATTTTCCCCATATATCTTAAACAGCAAGATAGATAAAAACATATCATAATTGCAGAATTTACAAAGGAGCGAAAAATGTTAACGATTTTTCTCAAAAAAAAATAACAACTATTTACTAAAATGTAAACTATTCATTTATTGCATCGAATTATGATTCTAAATGCAATCTCTTGGAATTTAGACCTCAAAAAGCCATATTTATGCTAGGCGATGCAGAATTGTCTCAATAGTCATTCACTGCATGAATGAAATGAATCATGCCCTTGAATAATTTATATTATTCATAGATTACCTTACTTACAATGTAATAATGTAAAATTACTACAGATTACAATACCTACATGTATCCTAAAACCTAAAAATATTCCGTTGCATTTAAGCACTCAAAATAGTCTCTTGCCATTTTATACACTTTTCTTGCCGAAAATAATTCAAGGTACAATCTATAAGTACAGTTTATTTAACAAGTGGTGTATTTATTATTTTTTAAAAATCTGCCATTCGCCTGTAGGAGTGTATGAGTTCTCAAGCTTTGATCTCGAAATACACTTAGTGCCTGCTGGGCGAATAAGGGATGTTATTGGGGGTGGAGCGATAATATCGCAGGAAAAGTGGAAAATAAATAATAACGATCATACATTTAATATTTTATTTTACCCCTAACATGGGGTATATGGGAAATTTAGAATTTAATTTATAACAGATGTTTTTTTACACGCGCTCAGATATCATGTGGGTGGTTATGAATCAGAAATATGGCACGTTGAATATATTGATTAATTTATGTTAAATTGAAAAGGAATATAAATTATTTCTATTCGAAAAATAATGTTTGATATTATTTCAATACTTCTAGTCTGGATGTGATGTTTCGAAAACATATTTGCCATATTAATCTTGAATAGGTAATGAGTCCGGCAAAATGAGGTATTTTAAATTGAGTTGTTTCCATTAATGGCTAAATTTTTAAACACAAGGTTCTTGAAGAAACACGGAAATTTTATTTTTTAAATATTGCATCAGTCAAATGAAACCTGGGATGAAAGTTTTTCATCACCCGCTCCAACATTTCAATTGGGATTGCCGCTAATCTCTATCCAAAGATTGAAGTTGTTCCAAACTTTTGACTTTAGGTAGCTCATAAAAAGAAATCACAAGCTGAGAGATCTGATGACCGTACCGGCCAGCTGATGTCCCCAAATTTCGAAGTGATATGACCAGGAAACATTCTTCGCAGAATTTTTACAGAATCCCTAGCAGTGTCGGAAGTGATCCACATCAACATTACGACGTTGTTGTTCAAAGTTACGCAATACCTGTTGATAACCCTGATTGGAATATTTAGGATGTGCTTAGCACACCTTTATACTCCTATTGGGTTAAGTTACCCACCAGGCGGGTCCCTGGGTGACGGATAGGGGTAAGCCATGTAGCCCTTACAGGCTCCATGGTGAGTGAGTGTCATAAGCGGATTCTCTGGAACTAATATCCTGGCCGGATCTAGTGAAAGCACTCCCGCGGAGTGTGTTTGTGCCGTACGTGGCGACCCGTGTCGTCGGACGAAGGGTGCCTGATGATTGAGCGGGCCGTGCCTGCAACACATCACTTTGGTCTGGAGTTCGGCTAGACGGGCGGTCGAGAGCTAATCCACTCTCGATCAACAGGTTGCGTCGTCCCGTCAGAGGGCCGGCAGGGTGAGCCCATGGGGGCAGGGGGCGCGTAGGGGGCTGCAGACCCAGGTGATGATTGGCCTCGTCATTCGGGGATGCACAACTTTCTCATGACGTTGCCTGTTTCTGGGGGCTATATCCACTTGGCAGCCCTGATGATCGCACGGGCTTGCCGTGTGACATCCCCAGCATGGGGCTCCGTGGCGGGTGGGGAGCTAAGTGGATGAAATAAAACCAACCAAATGGATAAGCAATAAGCTAAAAACATAAGGCTCACCGCATACGATCCCCCCACAGGGAGAATGCAGGAGGAAGAAAAGCACGCGAAGAGGTGGACTGCGCTGCTGCTGAAATGCACCTCTCAGGCTGAGCACCTCCCCCAGTACAGCTCAAAGCAAAGGTAGAGCATTCTCTGAGTGTGCCGACCTCTACAAGGGATTAACATTCCTCAAAGCGGGCCGGATTCCCTAAGGGCGCTCAGCCAAAAACACAGAGCAAAGTAAGCATAGTACAGTGCAATTTGCAACACCGGCACCTTGATGTGGAGCAGGACACACTGGCACTAATTTAGGAACCCTGGATAGTTCAAACTAGGATAACAGGGTTATCAAGACTAAGTGGACTTATTTACAGCTCACAAACAATAGATAGGCCGAGGACAGCCATCTTCATCAAAACCCATCCACTTCAACACCTCTCAACATCTGACCTAACGGCGGTGGAGGTGAAATGGTTGGTGGCAGGTAAACCAAGAAATGTTGTTTTGGCATCAGTGTACCTCCCTCAAGACTCGGCCACTCCACCACTAACAAGGAAGATGGAGGACCTGGTAGCACACTGCCGCAATCAAAACTGGGAATAAATCATGGGATGTGACGCCAACGCACACCATGTGACCTGGGGCAGTGAATACAACAATGCAAGAGGTAAATCGCTTTATGACTATATTACCGGTAACAACCTTAGCGTAAGTACTAGGGGCTGTACACCGATATTTATTAACAGTAGAAGTCAAACTATAATAGATATAACACTATTAACGTGGCGTATATCCAGCCTAATCCAGAATTGGCATGTGTGTGATTGTGTAACAGTCTCAGACCACCAATGGATAAACCTTGAAATCAATCTCATCAAGGTATCCAAAAAACCATTCCGAGATCCCCGGAGAACTGATAGAAATAAATATCGATGTCAACTCAGAGAGAACTTGGAAGGGGTTAATAAGAGGGTGCCCAGAACGAGTGACGAAATAGAGCAATATGTCAAAATCTTGCAAACAACCACGAGACAAGATTCTGAAACATCCTGCCCCTTGAGGTCCTCGCAACAGCCCAATGGCTAACTGACCTCAAGAAGGAGGCTAGGACTTCGTTCAACAAAGCAAAACTGATAAGACAGGAATCCGATTGGGAATCATACAAAACCAATCTGAAAGAGTTTAAGAAACTAGTCAGTCAGACAAAGAGATGCATGGAGAACCTACTGTGAGGAAATCTAATATTACTCACAGACTGATAGGTTATGCAAAATCCTCGCCAAAGACAAAGACCATGACTTCTGCTTATTAAAAAGGAGTGATGGTACAAGAACCAGCGACTCTCGTGAAAGCCTAGAGTTACTCGTGGAGACTCGCTTTCCGGGATCTGTGACAACAGAACGGAAGGAGTGACCAAACGAAGTCGACACCCAACCCTCGCATTTGGATTGGCAAATGGCCAACCAAATAGTGAGTGAAGACAGAATAAGATGGGCAATACAGAGCTTCTCCCCTTTTAAGTCGCCAGGCATTGACGGTATCTACCCGCCCTACTGCAATGGGGACTGAATGAATTACTGCCGCACCTGGTTGCAGTATTTAGGGCGTGCTTATCACATCTTTATATTCCAGAGACATGGAGGGAAGTGGAAGTTTTGTTCATCCCAAAGGCAGAGCGGATGGACTATACCACCCCCAAAGCTTATAGACTTATTAGCTAACCTTGTTCTTACTCAAAACGATGGAGAAGCTATATTAACGATACATAAGGAATGTTATAGTAGAAGACAACCCTTTATTTCCTAATCAGCACGCATACACCCTGTGAAGATCCACCGACACCGCCCTCCATGCAGTCGCGAGTCGGATTGAGAGATCCTTGGACAATAAAGAGTCCACACTAGGTGACTTCATAGACATAGAAGGTGGTTCGACAGAACCACCTTTCCAAAAATTACAGCGGCCCTAGTGGAGAAGAATGCCCCTCGATCATGGGAAGCTGGATATCCAATATGATCTCGAAGAGAGCTGTACAAATCAGTATGGGCGATGCTTCTGTACGAGAAATGGCCGCAGGGAGGTGTAATATCACGACTGCTATGGAACCTCGTTCTTGAGAGCCTCTTGTGCTGCCTCAATTCAGAAGGATTCCACACAGTTGCCTACGCAGATGATTTAACAATCATCATTCTTAGAGGGAAATTCGAAGAAATCCTTTGTGAAAGAATGCAGGGGCCCAAAGAATAATTGAAAAATGGTGCAAAGAACACTCCCTGTCTGTCAATCCCAGGAAGACGGAGATGGTTCTCTTCATAAGGAAAAGGAAGATTGAAGGCGCCTGCCGTCTTGGATACAACACTAAGTTCCGCATCAAATGTGAAATACCTTGGGGTAACCTTCGATGCCAAACTAACATGGGATCTTCACATAGGTAGAAGACTAAAGAAGGCTTACATCTCTTATGAGCAGTGCCGCAGGACCGTGGGGAAAACCTGGGGAATGAAACCCAAAGTGGTCATGTGGATATACACTGCCGTCATAAGACCAATGATAACCTATGGAGCTGTGGTTTGGTAGCCTAAGAGCAAACAGACTACAACTAAGGTCAGGCTCAGCCAAGTGCAGAGAGTTGCCTGCCTAAGCATAACCGGAGCTATGCGAACAACGCCAACGACAGCTATGGAGGTAATGCTGTGTCTGCCACCACTAGATATATATCTAAGAGACGTGGCTCTGACAACAATGGTACGCCTCAAATCCGTTGGCATACAACCAAATGTAGGCTGTGGAGACGCCAGAAGTCGCCTATGGTATGGGGCTGTCAGAAAGACGCCTCTTCGGCAGGCGTGCACCGATGGCATTTGTCCCTGGTTTGTCTTTGACATACCCTACATAATACAGGCAAATAGTGAGAACGAGACTGCTGACGAACCTTCACAGACGGATCAAAAAAGAAGGATGGGGCAGGATGTGGAATATACTCCAGAAGTCTGCAAATCCAATATAAATGGGCTATGGATGTGCAAGCCTACGCAGGAGCAAAAAAACTACATTATATCAAACATACGGAACTCTCGGGCATAACCATAGCTGCAAAAGAGATTGTCCGTAGACAAATTATGGGCAAAACAATCAGGATCTACACAGATTGTAGACAATCATTACTAGCCCTGAGAGGTTACAGAATTATCACAGGAGCAGTATGGGAATGTCACCAAGCACTTGTGGGTGCCTCCAGCATGAATAACATACTAGTATGCTGGGTGAAAGAACACGCACGCAGTATGGTGGCAACAAACTAGCCGACAGACTAGCTAAGAAGGCAGCAGATATATTTGGACCAAGCCCGCGCAGTCTATTACCGATCACGGCGATAATACAAATAATTAAAGAGAACACCCACAATGAATTCAAGAAACTGTGGGATGAAACAAATAGCTGTTCAGCTCGTTAGGGAACTACTAAAATATCCCAATAAGACGAGACTATTTGGCAATGTCCAGAAGGAACCTACGTTTTATAACAGGAATCCAGACTGGACACTGTCCGTTAAGGAAACATCTCCATAATATGAGATTAAGCGAAACACCTCTCTGTAGAGGTTATGAACAAAAGGATGAGACGGTTCAACATGTACTCTGTGACTTTTCTGGTGTCTCATCAATCAGAGAATACATTTTTGGAGAACGTTGGCCTATTTTGGCCGATGTAAGGGAGCATCACCACCTATTTCACAAGATTAGGTTGGTTGGAGGCCTAGGCGAGGATCTGCCTACAGGGAGGATGTACAAGGGGCCCAATGGGGCCTAAGTGCTGTGGTTCAATAATTTTTATTGACCACCCTCCCATCCAATTCCAGATTCCAGATCTGTTGATAACGTTGTGATGTAACACCAAGCCTAACGTCAGGTCTAGAATGGAACCGGTATCTCCTCGTATGAAACTATAGGCCATTCCCTCGTTTAGTATATGCAGGTCTTCTCTGGCTATCCACTCACTGACTACCGTTCCGCTCTCTCCTCTCTTTCCTGTTCACTCTCATGACCCTTCCGAGCTCCTCTAATGAAACTTACCCAGTTCCGCTACGCCGACCTTGGGTAAGAAGTAGCAGCTGAACATAATCATTTCGTTCAGCTCTACTTAGACGAAGTCGTGCCCACTACCGCTCCTGTGTACACAAATTTCTCGATTTAGGATCGCTATGGCAGCATCCCTGTTAACATCCCTAACCTGATGGTTTTCTTCCCCGTATCGGAGACAGATCTTCGAACGGTCTGTGCCAGAACAGTTGTCCCTGGTGTGGCCATACCCCCAGCATCTGTAGCACTTCTTATTCGTTCCTATATCTATTATTTTCACCGCTATTCTGCCCTTCATCCATCCTATTCTCATCCTTTCTTTTTTTCTAATAATTCCATAGCCTCTTTCGCGAGTACCCTTACCGTGGCGGTCTGACTTTACCCAAAGGATGGTCTAAGCCTTTCCACGACTACCTTCTCCTCCGTGATCTTCATCTCCTCTGCTATACTCTTTCGGATGGTAGCCCCGTCAAGGTCTTTTACGACGACCACCTTGCCAGGTCCCTTAGATCTTATTGAGATCCCTAGCTTCTCAATCTCATTCTGTAACGACGAGACAACGTCTTTTCCACCTTTGACCTCGATGAGCATCTCACCCTTTCTAGTCTTCCTTAATGCTGTAATCTCCGTCCCCAGGGTTTTAATATCAACCTTCTTAACGTAAGAAGGTCCCTGTATTCCATTCTCTCCTGTTTAAGGAACAACACTTGTCTGTCCTTACCCCTCCTATTTCGCTCTCTTTCTTTCACCTTCTCAGTAGCATCGATTTCCTTGTGCGTGGTCTCTTCCACCTGGTCTCCCTCCCATTCCCTGGCGGGTAGTAGCTAATTATTTTAATATCCGTACCAGACATTACAAACTCGATCATCTTTTTGATCCTCTTCCAATTGCACTCCGTGCGGGGTAGACCTACCCTTGTCCGGCCGTTGTTCACCAGGCTCTGTTTCCATTTAATAATGTTAACGAAGGTTTTTTTTTTCACTACTATCCATAATTATCCTGAATAGGAAACGCTCCTTGACCTCACACTTGTTGACAGCCATCACCGTCAAACTGGTCTCATACTTGATGTGCATGATCTCTTCCTTTCCTTACTTTCTCGATGAGTCATTGTCCAACTCAGCTATTTCGGGGAATCTCATTTTAAACTGCTTGCCTATTCCCTTATTCGGCTCTTCGCTTCCTTGGATACACAATCCCAGATCGCGTTCTTTTGTCTCCCACTCCCATAACGAGTTCCCTTCTGCCTCCTCAACCTTCTCAAAGACCTGGGCAGGCCAGTCTTTCCCCACCAGTTTTTTTATAATCTTCGAAACTATTCCCTTCTCCTATACCCGTACTTTTTTCCTCGACTATTTTAGCATTTCTTACCCATGGGGATGTCCGTCTGGATTCCTGCTTCCTTCGCCTCTGGCTTCATATCTGCCCCTTTGCTTATCGGATCCTCCTCCTCAGACCGTACATATTCAGATTGTAACGTTACGTCCACTGCATTCAATATGTCTATGCCCAGGCTTAAAGGAGGAGTCCTAGCTAATATGTATAATATGTATAATAATGCTTCAACAGCATCACCACATTATATTATTTGACATATATAAAATATAATTTTCATATTTTTAAAATTTTCTTAAAATAATGCAGTAACTTTTTCTGAATATTCCAGAATTGATTGCTGTAAATATTCAGTAAGACTTTTCTCTTCAAATAACAGAAAATTAATTACACTTCTAATTGATAACAATGGCCGCCACATCGTATTTATTTTTACAAAGTATAATATGGTTGCTAATTAAAATCTGAGGACGGTCGTTACAAAAGTACTTATAAATGCTTAAAACAGCACTTTGGCTACATGTAAGCTCTACTTTTTGCTTTATGAAAAATATTTTACGGTTAAACTTACTCATAAAGCAATTCTGAACATTAGTTCAGTTTGTTAAAATAGTATTCTAAAAAGATACTTCCAATAGAAATCTTATAGATTACTACCACATTCAATAGCATGTAATACAAAATTCTCGGACAGATGAATTTCATTCAATAAAAATTCACATTCTTGTAAATTCATGATAACATCATATTCTTTTTAATTTTAGCGCTATATTGTCTCCTAACTCTGATTTTTTAAATTATTTCTAATTTTTTAAATTTTTTTAAAACCAAATATGTCCAATATCACACTTAACAACAAACAGCACATGGAAAATGCACAGTTTTGACTAAATAACAAAAAAAAATATGATAGTCTTTTATATAACCTTATTTCCGAAAATGAATAATAAGAGAGATATACTCCTTAAAAGAGGTATAATAAATTTCAGTATTTCTGCAATATCTTCCGACTCCATTAAAATATCAAATTCATATTTTAAACTTAGTCATAGGCCATCCGGGCGCTAGTTTACGTGAACGTGGTATCAGTCAACCCTCTCTCCTGCGCCCTAGTTTTAGAGGGCGGCTGTCAGTTTTTCCCTTATAACTTTTTAATTTTTTCATATATCTAAAAATTATTTTAAAAAACTAATTTTCAGATCACTAGAAATAAAGAAGGTATTCTTATTGCATTTCGATAAACCAAGCCGTTCTCAAGTGATTTATGTTTAAAAAACCATGTCCATTTACAACATTTTATTAATAAATTCTTTTACACACAGAGAATGAATAATTAAACGTAGAAAATAGCTAATTATCAATTACAAAAATTGTTCGAAATATCCTCCATTTTGCCTTAGGCACAATCTAAGTTTTTTTTAAGGAACTCTGAAAATTCCTTCATAATTCTGTAGCATTGTAAACTTTTGATCGATTGATTCTCTCAATTGTTCGATCATGTCGATTTGAGTACTATAAACTCGTGATATTAGATTACTCCACACAGTAAAATCAAGAGGAGTTAGGTCAAGAGACCGAGCCACCGATTTGATCAGTGTATCTGCACCCCGGCCAATCCATCTATTGTAACACCCCTTGGCTTAAAACCAGGAAGTGTTTCAATTGTGCGAACGGCAGCTCTGGGTTATGGGAAAGCGAGGTCGTGGTTCGATACTTACTCAATTTGATAACTTGCTGTATATAAAAAAAAATATAAAATAGTGAATATAAATATACATAAAAAAAATAGATGTTCAGGGCGCCACCTTAACTTATTATATGAACCAGGAGTATTGTGAAAGCTAAGGAAAACAATACTGAATACCTAAGTTATGTAATAAGCTCACCAATAATATATATCCAGCTAAATGAGTAAAAGAAAGGAAACACACATGTTAATAATAAGTTGACTTTAATATTTGATTATGGGACAGTTGAATAATTAATAAGCAATAGTAAAAAAAAATTGAGTTAAGTTAAAATATCAATGATTGATAATAAAAAAAATATATTAAATTATGACAAGGTTTAACAAGTATTATTTAAGAAAATTATATGTAAAAATATTTATGTGAAAATGTATGAATAAGTATTTGAAAACGTTAAATTTAATTAAAATGGTACCATTTCTTACAAGTCTAAAAAAAGATATGAAAAGTGAAATTTTAAATGAAACAATATGTTATAAATAATACCACCAAACAGAAGGCCCTGGTGTAGCTTCGTTTCGAAATCAGGTATTACTGCTACGACCCCTCTGCAACACGCTGCCTCCACTCTCAAATCCGTCTCCACTGTCTACGTGGTCCAAAAAAATCGACGACTCAAATTCTTTCAGTTATTGACCTCTCTCTTCTTTTAAATTAAAATGTGCTTCACATTTAGCCACAAAATCTTTAAAAGCATTTAACACATCAGATTTATATGTTATTAAATAGACAGTTGTATAATGAGTAAATTGGTCTATGAATGATACAAAATAGTTTTTATTATCAAGTGTAGAAGGTTTTATTTTTCCACAAACATCAGAATGTATAATGAATAAGGGTCTTTGGACGTAACCTTTCGATTTCTCCTTAGCGAAGGGTAATCGAGTCTGTTTTCCAGAAATGCAGTCTTCGCAGATTTCATCTGTTGGTTTTAACCCTTCAATAGGTTTCATATTGTTAAGCATTTGACAACTTTTTAATTTCAAAAATTTTTCTTTACTAATATGACCCAAGCGTTTGTGCCATAAATTATAATTTTTTGTATCATTCATTCGACTACTATAGATTGTTAGATGACTATTTTTGTGAAATGTTATATTTATTAAGTCATGCATGAGATTACCTGTTAAAATGGTTTTACTACCATTTTTAATTTTTACCCCTGTGCGGTCGAATATTATGGTCATTCCTTTTTCTTGGAGGCGGCGGACTGATAGAAGGTTGTAAGGTACTTCACTGGCATAAAGAACATTTTCTAGACATCCACGGATTCCCAGGTTAGTAGTGACTTCTATTTTTCCACGTTTTGTCGCTTGAATAAATGATCCACTTTTTGCGACCGAGATTTGCAATGGTGTAGACAGATTCTCACTCTCGGTAAAGACATCAGGGTTATTTACAATGTGCTCTGTAGCTCCAGAATCTAAGATAAAATTTAATTCTCCTTTATTTGTATTGGAAATATTTTCATTTTTCTTTCTCAACATAAATACAAAACCATCACTGTTATCGCTAGGTTTGTCATAATTAGCTGTCATAACTTGTGGTTGTTTTTTGTTCTTCTCAAGTATTCTTTTTAAATAAATACAATCTTTTCTAAAGTGATTAGTTCTGCCACAGTGGTCACACTGCATATTTGAAAAAATTCGATTTAATTTTTGATACTTATTAGGCCTTTGGAACTTGACATTTTTGTCATAATTTCTGTACAGAGACCTTTCATTACGACGCTTATTTTGTTTAAATCTTCTATATTTATTTGCATTTAATTTAAATGATGTAGCAGAGGTTAGGGCCTTTAAACTTGTTGATGTATCTGCCTCAGTTCTAAGTTTTACCTCATGGTCTAGGAGGCGTGTTTTTACAAAGGCAATGTTTAAATTATCTTCGCTTAAAGTTTCAAGAGCAGTTATTACCCCATCGTACGTGTTTGGAAGAATGGTTAGCAAATGTGAGACTTTGTCCATTTCTTCAAGTTTAGCTCCCGCTGCGAGCAATTCCGCAAGAATTTCGTCAAATTTATAGAAATGTGTAGTTAATGATGTGTCACCTTCTAATTTTAGAGACAATAATTTCTTGCGGCAAGCCAATTGAGTGGCTAGACTTTTCCACTCATAAATTACATCTAAACTGTCCAAAATTTCTTTTGCATAAACTTTATCTTGCGCGAAATTTAGGAATGAATCACTTAAAAAGTCTATTAAAATATTTCGGGCAATCGAATTCTGTTTAAGCCACTTAGGACTTGGTTCTGACGGGAGTTCTAAGTTTATCACGTGCACTACATCAAGTTCACTAAGAAGGGCTATTACTCGAAACTTCCAGATTGCATATTTTTCACCATTAAATGGTTTTATATTACGCTTTTGACGTTGATCCATTTTGAACACTCACTTAATTTATTAGTCACAGAATGGGTGAACAGTCTGGGTCTCTTTGGAATATTTTTGTTTACGCGTCTGTATGTTTTTGTTTACGAGTTCGTTACAAGCGCCACAAACACACAACAATCACCTGGGCCCCATAACCTATTAGCAGAGCGGGCTACAAGGTGAGAAATAAGTAACACTAATATAGCGGTAGGTGTTTAATTAGAATTACCAACAACCATACAGTTCAAGAGGTTACATTTAATTAAATTGAATTTGTAAGCCTGAACCTTATTATAAACTAGAATGATGATGTCATCATATATTATATGTAGTGTTAGCAAAAACAAATCTTAAAGTAGAGCATTGGAACTTTTTATAGTTTTATAAACATATAAAGAATATATACAAGTTATGAATTATGATTATATATTTTGTTATTGCCAATACATACATCTCCAATGGCGTATAAGATTATTGAGGTATAGGACAAGTAGAGTAGTTTTGCCGTGAAAAATATTTTGACATTGGATGTGAAATGCTTGGATGCGTTCTTATGAACTTTTATTCATAACTAGACGAATCACTCCCTTAACTATTGACAACATAAATTCTTAGGAAACACCCAATATAGATGCCGAAACACACAGATGTCGAACAATTTATCACACCCGCATTCATACTCACCTAGCGTTTCCCCTGTTTTCCTCGAACAACCTACCAAAGCATATTTGCGCCTAAGTAGTTCTAAATTATAAAACGATAATTGACACAAGCAATTTTAATTGGCCAAATCTAAACCTCATCATTTAAGACCAACTCCCTAAATTAGGAATAGTTCAAAACATTTCATTTGCAATTCTTATATCATAAATTAAAATAAGACCGCATATAAAATTTTTGAAAAAATTAAATGAAACTAGAAAACATTTATTACAATGAAAATTTAATATTTGACGCTAAAACTGTATGACAATTACTAAATAAAAAGTAACTAAACAGTACTACTTATTTTAGCATAGTTCTCTAAATACAAATAAAAACTGGTAGATAAAATGAATAGGTTAGTTTAAGCTAATGTTAATTAAAATTGCAGTAAATGCAGAAATACGAATTTAATGGGATATTTAAAACAAAATTCAACTTAAAAAACTTTAAAACTTTTGTTTGTTTGTTTGTTTGTTTCGGGTCGTTCAGCATTCAGAAAAAATCCTTTGCGGCATTTGTGATAGAGAAATTTGTATAAACCGGAAAAATATTGAATTTTATGGTAAATTTTTAAGGGGATCGAATAAAAATATCATTAAAACCAAATGTGGTTCAAAAGTTCTTACAAAATAGTGATAATTTATAACCGAATAATATTCTAAGATACCTGTTGCATTTTTGGTCTTCCAGTGCTATTAAAATACTAAGACACTAACCCAGTACTGCAAATTTGAAATTGAAAAAAATTCTGAAGTAGACATAACATAGGGAATTCAGGTAACTTATAATGTACAGGAGATGGTTGGGAAGAACATATAGAGCTGAGAAAACTGTCTTCACATATGATCAAGTTTTGTTTTAGGTGTACGAGAAAGAAAGCGATATATTAATGTTTATGCAGCAGCTCAGCAAGTATATTTAGGCCTCTAAAGAAAAAAATTGCAATAGTGTAGGTTATATATATTTCTTTTCAGCATATTATTTGGTCATTTCCTTTCTCTTCTATCTTACATAGGCATCGATTCAATATTTTTACCTGTCAATGCAGTATATATAATTGGTAGGTCAACCAACTTGAAATTATTTTCTTACTAGCTTTATTTAAATATGTGCAAAATAATTATACAGTTACGGCCTGTCCTATAGTATGTGTAATAATCTATTGGATGAACAAACATTATTAACTTTTATGTGAAATGCGTGTTTGTATTAAAAGGCCGTCAAAATTATTGTAAACTTTATATCGAGTGTAACAGGATCATGGCGCGCCCAATTTTTCCTTTAGTTTTAAAGATCTTCGGTTAAAATAGTATACAATTCTTCGAAAATTAACAATATATTTACCAAAACTCTCTTTAAATATCCTTTAGTTGCCTTAATACCGGCTTCCCAAATTCCACCCATGTGAGGAGAAAAGGCAGGAATAAAATGCCAATATATTCCCATATTTTATTCCCATTTTATTTGATTGTTATAATTCAATTTCATTGTTTCATTTTGCATTTTACACTAGGTAACTTCGTCAACTCTGCTTTTGCCCCTATAAAATTAGTGCCGTCAGTTGGTATATACTTCGACGTGAAGTAAAACGTCTAATGCTGCGATAAAGGAATTTCTGGTTAGGTGGCTTACTAGTTCGATAAGCACTGATTTTGTAATAAACAAATAGACTGATATAATATGCTTTAGACGTTATAGCTCTCCGGCCTTTCTATATTTTATCAAAATTGGTTCAGCGTAGTCAATAGCTGTTGTGGTAAAGCTGGGTGCAGGACAAAACCCGGGTTTAGGTAATAATACGCCCATAATTGAAGCTTTCGATACAGGATTAATTCATTAACATCTTATGCAGGAATGTACGATTTTTATAACCAGCTTTACCTGATAGAGGCCAAAAGCATTTACGCACTACGTGGACCAACATGATATAAACGCAAGTGTCCATGTAAAAAGACAAGTGTTGTAGAATGATGTTTATTTGAGAGAAGTGCTGGGTATTTCTTCTAATATTAATAAGATGGTACTTCTAATCTGTCTCTCATTCATGTTGAAGCTTGATCAACCAAGTAGGATCAGACCACCCAATTGAGATTTCATTAGAGCTACTCTTGTTTTGGAATATAATAGACTCATTTGAATTAAACCAGACTGACTTATACTGCAAATATACATAAAAGAATTATTTGCAACCGAGCATGCATGGGCGAACCCATGAATTTTTATTCGTATTACTTCTGAACATAATATGACGCTATGAATTTGCAATGTATTTAATTCTAAAAGTTGTTACCTGAATTTCCGACATTTCCTGTTTAAGTTATATGGCAAACCTTCATCCCAACGCCATAATCCTTGCAGAATGATTTCTTCAATAATGATACAAGGAAACAGTATTAAAAATTGAGCAATATCTAGACCAGACCAATATAAATAGTCCTAAAGTTTTGTCATTCCACGTTCACCAAATTTTAAAGTTGCTGAAGGATTCACAACTTTCACATGCTGTAAGACTTTGCTACTATTGAAAGCCCACTATTGTATAAGGAAACATTCAGATTTGAGAATTACAGAAATTTCACCACATAGTTGTATAGCCTCCTCCTCAGACTCATAACCATAGTATTTGAAAATTTCGGAAAATAATTTGCATTCCCTAAAAATAACTGTTTAAAACACCTTACAGCTAACCAAGGGGCTAAAGCTGTATCATATATAAGTATGTTAAGTTGATAGGTACGTACAATGTGTGTGTGCAATAGTCTCCGCTGAGTACATTTTTATCAAATCATTATCTCAATCAATCTCAATAGAATGAAAATCAGGTTATCTTGAATAGTTGGATATTGCAAGTTGTTTAAAGATATACGCGACTCTTAACGAACTGAGGTATCAAACACTCCTCTGAGTTTTGTTGTTTGATTTTGTTCGTTAAGAATACCGTGCTGTGGTAGGAAACAAGAGTTGTCAGGCTCAACAAAATTTAAAAATCTAGACATATGACCTAGGTTGAGATATTCTTCCATAAAATCCACATACATTTGATTTAATGTGGCATTTTCCCCTAGTTTAGATTATATGGAATGTAACCGGTTTAGAGCAGTTTGTTTTGAATCCTCTAGGCGAGATGATGAATGCTTTAAAGGAATTTGGACGACAAATTGACCATTTTTATCGCGCTTTGTAGCTTTTTGGAAAATATCTTCTAGTTGGACCTGACACAACTCAACCAAGAACGGTTTTTTGCATAGTTGGAAAATTTGTAACCAAAAATGTACTTTTCCTTCACATATAAGGTTTTAACTAATTCAATTCTGTCATTAATTGAAAGTTTAAAAAAATCTGGATACATTTGGATAAAATGTTCGCCTTTACAAATATTTGCTTGTTACTTGATTTGCATTAGATGTATTGGTTTAATAAGATACATGTGTATTACGAGATTCTCGATAGTACTTTTTTTGTTTTGTTTTACTTCGGAAGTTAAGATTAAAGTTTCCAACAGGTCTGCTTTATTTTTTATGAACTTTTTAAACTTATCTAAAATGTCCATACATTTTTGTTATTTTCGAGAGGAACATTCACCTTACTCTCCCCCCATTCGCGCGCTGTGGCTTTGTCCAATTTATTAGTTAAAATATATCCCAATGCTTGATGGACTGCAAAAATCTGAGATGTTTTGAAAGAAAGTCTAGCATTTTCCTTAACTCTGAATAAAATTCATGGCGTCAAGTTGGAATACCTAAAATTGCCATAACATGGTTATGTATAAGTACATTTTCATTATTGTACCTGTTTAATAAAGTACTCCATGCTACAGACTAAAAATAGCAGCCGAAAACTCCAATTAACGTATCACCTGTGCTCCACCGAATGCTGCACGCACGTAATGATATTTTTGAATCTCACTTAGAGAAGGAGCCGCATTAATGAAAGAGTCAGAGGTATCCCTAACTTTCATAAATTGGTAATTTAATTTCAGGCAATTTTATATTTTCAAAATGGGATATAGCATCGTTATGAGAGGCCAGTATTCATACTATGCGCTGCATCTAGAGCCGGTGGATTTATAGCTTTATAATAATTTTGAATAAACTATTTACATTTAGCAGTTAATGAAAAATGCATTTTCAAAATTTCCCTTTCCTCGAAATTCTCCTCTAGATTACCTGTTTGATTTTTAATTGTCATTTGCATATCTTTAAACTCTTGAAATGTAGTTTGAAATATATCTAAGCTCATTTCTAATTCTTTTTATCAAACTTTTAAAAATATGAAAATATTTTTTCGAGTTTACTAGACTTAATTAAGACTATCCAAACCCAGTCGTTGAACTTCACAATTATTTGTATGCTATTAGGAGCCTAGGCTACTAATAGTCGTTCCTCAACCTTGTATCAGTTTCTGATAAGTGTTTTCAAGATTTGCAAAATTTCATATTTTGTCTATATTTTCTTGACTTGCATTGGTATATCCGCTCCGAAGGGCAACCGGAAAGTTTACCTAAAAAGTATTTCGAATGTAAATTGACCTACTGCTATTCACCTAATTTTGTTCACTGAATCTGCAATTTAGAGAATTGCTAATTTATTTCTTGCAATTTATCTAAAATTTAATTAATCGAAATGCTATTCATCGAACGAATAATTTATCGATACATATATTTTGTTGTAAGGCAGCGTTGTAATTTAATGTCTGGTTTAGTTGTTAACATAAAATTTTTTGAATTATTTATTTATTACTTGCTTTTCTTTAACCCCCCAAAAAGTATGACTGAAAAGTAGAAAATAAATTTTTTTTAAATCTTGCTTTTCTGTAAAAAGTCTAAAACTAAAAAGTAAAAAATAAAAAAATACTAATATACGAATGCAAGAAAAACAAGGCGTGCCCACTTTATATATGAGTATATGTATCATTTTGTACGCAACTGAAGGCAACAACGATTACACCCTTTTCATACAATCATACAAAGTGCGCCTTTTTTTTTATTATTTTTTCAATTTAATCAAGTATTTTTGCTAATGGCAAATGGCTTTGAAATTTGTTACTAATGAAAAAGATAAGCCAAAACTGTTATTTGATGGTCATTTATATTATAAAGACAAAGAAGTTGATGTAAATATATATATTGGAAATGCGAAAATTACCGAAAAGTGAAGTGTGTGGCACGTTTAGTATCGGAGGGTGATCACATTATTAAAAAAAGTGGATTTCATAACCATGTCGCTGATGCAGCAAATGTGGAAGGAGGCATGGTGATGAGCCATATACGTGAGAATGCCAAGCATACTCAAGATGCACCACAATTAATATCCAACGCATCTGTTGGACTTAGTCCAGCTGCAGCAACAACTTTTGCAAAAGTGAGCAGCATTAAAATAACTATACGAAATGTACGATCTAAACATCAAAATCTTCCTATTTTAATTGGATTGAATCTGCGGTAGGTTCTTGATGAAACATATTCAACAGAATAATTATAAATATTTAAAAGAATAATTACAATACGCACTTGGTTTATTGTTTCATTTTTCATTCAATACAATACCAACGAATAGAAATAATTTAAATCCTTTGTTGGTTAATAATAAAGAAAAAACAGAAGATATTAAAAAATCGGGGTCTAATTTCTGTGGTGTTTATTTATATTATTTATATTTATTATTATGTGAAATAAAGTGTGATGACTGTGATGCCATAGATATATATATATATATATGATGGTCGAGAGGTGAGCGCACTTGCCTCTCACCCAAAAGCTCCGGGTTTGATCCCCGGGCGTGGCAGTGGAAAATACTGTGAGAGGGATTTTTTCACTATACACGGATATTGGGTGTGTGTCCCTTGTCTCTAAATGTGTAGCCTCCTCCCACACAAGGCTCTCCTAGAGCCTTCCGGGATAAAGGGGGTCGTCGTTACCTGTGGTGTATATATATATATATATATATATATATATATATATATATATATATATATATAGCATAGCATAGCATAGCATAGATGTGAGGTTAAGAGAACATAAAAGTCTATTTTATACAATAAAAAATCAACTGGTTTCGCCGAACATTGCATTGAGCAAAATCACTTGTTTAACTTTAGTAGTGTTAAACTTTTGAAAAATGCAAACAAAGGAAAAATCCTAGACATGCTTGAAGTTTTAGAAATTAAGAAGGCCGTAAGAAACCATAAAAAACGTTACAAATACACAAACAGAATTTTTGAACAATCCTGTACTAGACATTGTAATAAAGTTTAAAAGTTCGTAGTCCCGGACTGTCTTGTTAAATTTAGTTCAGAAATATCAAATCGAGTTATTATCCTCCTCTATGTAGGTAGAATATTTCAAGGATATATATTGTAAACCATCACTTTTAGGTTAGTTTCTAAGACTCTTTGATAATCGTTGCAAGGCCGGAACATATGTCAGAGACAAAACTGAACAAAACTTATGAAACAATAAACCAAGTGCGTATTGTAATTATTTTTTGAATATTTATAATTATTCTATCTTCCTATTTTGCCTATTCACCGTAGAGATATATTTCCAGAAGAATATACTAGGTAAAGAAATTTAACGTCTCGTGTAATCATTTCGTTATCCCTCTGGGGCGCACGCCGAGGTGTAGTTAGGTTAGGTTAAGTTAGATTAATTTGTTAAATTTTTCTTTATTATAGAATAAAATATAGAGAAGATTTTCTACTGTTTCATTCAGGGCCTATCGATGATAGAATGCTTATTTTCTCTACTAGAATGAATCTTCAACTTTTGGCTCGTTCTGATCATGGTTCGCAGACGGTACATTAAAAAGTGTACCATATACTTTTTATCAATTGTATACCCTACATGGTTTGCAGAACAACATTGCTGTTCCCTTGGTATTTGCTTTTCTACCTGATAAAAATAAGCGACATATATCAATTTCTGAGGAGAGTCAAGGAATTTGAAGAGCAGTGTCGCCACTTACAATTTTAACAGATTTTGAATCTGCTATGATTGAAGCTACCTCGCAGGAATTTTCACAAACTAGGCATCGTGGATGGTTTTTCATTGTTCTCAAAGTATTTTTCACCAAGTTCAATGAACCAGCTTTAAGCAGAGGTACGAAACAGATACTCATTTTGCTCTGATGCTTCGGTTATTACCCGCTTTAGCATTTGCACCGGAAGAAAGTGTAGTAGAAACATTTGAGCGACTTTGTGATAAGAATGTGTTCGCTTGTGAGGTACAACCTGTGGTAGATTATTTTGAAGATACTTGGATTGGCCGTCTTCAACGACGCAATCACGTCGTACACCGCATTTTCCCCAGTGCATGTGGAATTGTTTTGACGGAGTTATAGAAGGCCTGCCAAAAACGAATAATTCTATAGAAGGCTAGCATCGAGGTTTCGAGACTCAAATAGGGGCTGACCACCCTAACATATGGAAATTTATCGATGGTATTCAGAAAGAACAAAGTTTAAACCACTTAAAAATCGAGCCGTTATTGAAATATAAATCTTAATTTATTTTTTCTAGTTTGATTTTGTTTATTTTACATTTCGATAAATTGTTGATTAGGTGAATTGTAATTCGGTGAATTGTATTCGGTAAATTTTCCATCATCGATAAACTATTTTCGATGAATTTTCCTAGAATCCGCTAGATTTTATATTGATTGTATTTGTACTCGTTAATAATACTTGCGGTTTATTGCAATTTATTACCTTAATTAGTATGTGACATGTGCCTTATGTATCTATCACTATACGCACACTGTACATAATCGTTAATTCTAACAATATAAGGTATATTGCCTGAAAATATTACATGAAGTTCATAAGAAAAATAAGACGTGAACAGCATATATATATATATATATATATATATATATATACCTCTCACCGGTACACCATTTACTTAAGTTTGTATAAAACTAACAGGTTGGCCACTGTCATTTGTCTGTTCCATGACCTATGGCATACTGATGAGAACTAATAAGTTCGAAACCGGTCTATGTCTGGTCGGGGAATTGACAAATGACATTGGCTACCAATCTTTCATGATTTGTAAGGTATAATTCAATGCAGGTCGGGGTATTTGCCCGCTGAGTAGTTGTTTCCTGCAAATCATGTATAATAACAATATATATATATATATATATATATATATATATCAAAAACCCCGTGCGCGTACGAGTGAGAAGAAGTACACACGTATCGAAGCGCTGTTTAAAACTAATAAATAGGTGGTTTATATCTAATTAATAGTTGTGTAACTATTTGAGATAGATTAAATTAAGTGTCTAGTGCATTTTAGTTATGAGCTCTCAGTCTCCGGGTGACAAATCATCCCCAAATATTAATTTGAAAGATCCATATTCTAATAGTAAAAATATATCACGCCATTCTGGTATTCTGGTAGATCTTACGCATGTAGCGGACAACGCTATGGATGATACAGATAGCTTAAATAATTCAGGCCTCACGCCTAACCGCTCTCTAGAAAATGTGGTAAGCGATAATAGTGTCCAACAAAAAACACAGAAGTCTTTTAACCTTAATAATATTCATCTATACGGTAAGTCTTTTTATGTTTACATTGAAAGCACGGACAAAAACGTAGGACGATTACATCCGATGTATATTGGCCATATTTTGCTTAAAAAATTGAACATTAAAAATATTGTCTCAATAAATAGCATAGGAAAAAATAGAATCAGAGTTATTATGAAAAGTGCTTTTGACGCTAACAATCTTATTAAAAATAAACAACTAGAGTCAGAAAATTTGACAGCATTTATTCCTTATCATTTAGTGGAAAGAAAGGGTTTAATAAGATCTGTTGACACTAGATTCGATGAAAATTATATAAGGGAAAATATCCAAAGTAATAGTCCTGTCACTAACGTTAAAAGATTAAACCGTAAAATTTCAATTGATGGCTCTGAACAATGGGTTCCTAGGCAATTAGTAATCGTCTCCTTTGAGGGAAATATTCTTCCAGCGTATGTTGTCATAAATAGTGTACAGTTTTCAGTTGAACCTTATATTGGTAAAGTTGTGCAGTGCTATAAATGCTTAAATTACGGTCATGTTGTTAGCCAATGCAGAAGTACAAAAACTATGTGCATCAAATGTGGTAAAGAGAAATCAGATGATCATACTTGTGATTCTGAGGACAATTACTGTATCTTTTGTAAAAATAATTCTCACCATTCGACATCTAAAAAATGTCCTAACTATGAGAGTCAAAGAAAGATTAAGGAACAAATGGCAATAAACAATATTCCTTACCCCGATGCCAAGAGAATGTCGGAAAATTCATTTGCTTCCATTGTATCCAACAGATTTAATTTATTGGAAAATGAGACAGAATTTCCGCCTCTCCCTGACACATATTCCCACAATATAAGACCTAATGGTTCTAATTCTCAGCCGACAACGAGTTCACACAATTACCAACGCAATTCCTTGTCACAATCCAATAAAAAACGCAAAGTCCAATCTCCAGCAACACCACAGGGAACTACCGAAAATATGTTTCCGTTTAGATTTGGACCAAATAAACCTCTTCCGCCCAACAATATTAGACCTAATTTTAAACCACCTAGTTTACCAAATGTGGCATCTAGTAGTTCAAATAACGTGACAGAATATTTTACTCAATGTATAATGGCTATTTTTAGTAATATTAATAATGTTGATGAATTCAAAAACTTGAACGTTAGTGTTATAAAAAGTGAGTTCGATAGGATATTGGAGGGTGTCCTTAAAAAAAAATTTTAGAGATGGCGAATACAAATAAAACTTTAAATATTATGCAATGGAATGCTCGTTCAGCTATTGCAAACAAATCCAATTTAATAAAATTTTTAAATGATGAAAACATCCATATCGCGCTAATAAGCGAGATCTGGTTTAAACCGAATCAACACGTTAACTTTCCAGGGTTTAACATAATTCGCAGAGATCGAATGGATCGTAGAGCCGGAGTTGCTATACTAGTAAAAAAACAAATTCCCTTCAAAGAACTAATTTTGGATAATAGTGTTTACAATGACGACATCTTAGTTTGTGGTATATTAGTGGACATCAACCAGTCACCCCACACTTTTATATCTTTATACAGACCACCAAATATTAATACACAGAATAACGATTGGATTAATATTTTTAAGCAATGCTCTCATCCTTTAATATTCGGTGGTGACTTTAACGCCCACAGTAATCTCTGGGGCTCCTCAAAAAACGACCCAGTCGGGAGGCAAATTATAAAATGTATAGAGGATATAGATCTGGTAATTTTAAATAATGGTGATAAAACTAGACTTTCCTCCCCAAATATAAATAAATCCGTAGTAGATATATCAATGGCTTCGGCAACTTTAGCCCCTCAAATTAGCTGGAATGTTTTTGCAGATAATCTTGGTTCTGATCACTTCCCGATAGTAATGCAGTTCTTAACAAAACTTAATATTGAAAATATCGTTTATCCCAAAAGTAAGTGGAATGTAAGTAAAGCAAATTGGGAGCTATATGAGTCCATACTCGAACATATCTTCCAAAACCCTCCCAAGGGATTAAATGCAGTGGATAAGTATAATTTACTTGTCGAAAGTATTAACAACGCCGCCGAAAGGTCAATACCATCTTTTAAACCTTTTAAAGTAAAAAATCGTCCACCACCTCCATGGTGGGATGATGAATGTGATAAAATGTTACAAAAGAGAAAAAATACCTTAGAACAATTCAAACAGTTCAGCTCAATGGAAAACTTTGTCATTTGTAAAAAAGTAACAGCACAGTCCAAAAAACTATTTAAATCTAAAGCTAGGGAAAACTGGAAAAATTATTGTGAGAGTTTAAATAGGTCTACCCCGTCAAAAGTTCTGTGGTCTCAAGCGAAAAGGCTAAATAGGATCCCGGTCAATGTTCCTACTCTACCTTATTCCAATGTTTGGTTTGATGAATTCTTTGATCGTGTTGCTCCACCTAGTGTTTCAAATAATGACCCAAGGGAAAATTTTCAGCCAGTGCAGGATCATTTTTTCTCCCAACCACTTACAATTTCAGAACTTAACCTCGCTATTAAAACTGCTTCCAATACAGCTCCAGGATATGATGAAATTAAATATCCAATGCTGTTTCACTTACCAAATTCCTGCAAACTTTTCTTGTTAGATATCTTGAATGACATCTGGCTGAAAGGCGCCGAATTAGACGATTTAAAAAAGGTGGTTATAGTTTCCATCCTTAAACATGGAAAAGATCCTGAATTGGCCAGCTCCTATCGCCCAATATCCTTATTATCTTGCGTGTTGAAGACTCTCGAACGGATGATAAAAAATAGATTAGAGTGGTGGTTAAACAACAAGATCCCGCTGCCCCAGTGTCAATTTGGCTTTAAGAAAGGTTTAGGTACGCTTGATGCCGTTACTTATTTGGTCACAGATATTCAGAACAATTTCTCAAATAATACGTACTTAGGGGCCTTATTTTTAGACCTTCAAGGAGCATATGATTGCGTAAACTTGGATATGCTTCTAACAGAGATGATGAAATTGTCTATCCCGGGTTATACCGCTCAAGTAATTGTTAACCTGTACAAACATAGAATGATTTATTTGAGAGGATCTGACAATAAAAAAATTGGGTACAGAGTAAACTCCATAGGATTGCCCCAGGGATCGGTACTAAGCCATATTTTGTTCAATATTTATACGGCAGGTATCCACAGCTATCTAAAATCTTCCTGTAGTATTATTCAATATGCGGATGATTTTTGCTTTTACGTTACCCATAATAAATACGATCCCTGCATTAGTCAACTAAGTAACGTCGCTGGACAGGTACAGAAGTGGTTTCACAAATATGGTTTTGATATCTCAGTAGAAAAATCGATGACTAATATTTTTACTAGACATAATACTCCTAATATCACAGAGTTACAGTTGGGCAACCACTGTTACCCTTATAAAAATCAAATCACCTACCTGGGTATTATTCTCGATAAAAAACTTAATTGGGGTAGCTATGTGGATCATATTGTGGGTAAATGTGAAAAAGGCATTAATTTTCTAAAAATGATTTGTAAAACATGGTGGGGCGCTAATCCAAATACTCTTATTGTATTTTATAAAGCTTACATTCTCTCCATAATTGATTATGGGTCAACATTGTATGGAAGTGCTAGCAACTCTGTTTTGAAACGGCTGGACACTGTACAAAATAAAGCACTACGCATCTGTTTGGGAGCCATGAATTCCACGCCAATTGTTCCGTTACACGCCGAAGCCTCAGAACCACCCTTGGTTTTTCGTAGACAGTTTCTTAGCGAGAAATATATTCTAAAAGCCGAATATAAAAATCTCTCTATTACCTCTAAGATTGCACAATTAAATATACAGGATTTGACTAATAAATACTGGTCGAAAAAAAATTCTCCACCTCTTTGCTCCGGCTTCCGGAAAATAAGTGAACAACTAAATACTCTTCAGAAATATTCAGAAATTTTTCATGTTAATTTGGATTACTTCGACCTCTTATATCAACCCTGTATAATAATTCCATCATACTCAGAAATTTCCACTGTGAATAACTTGATGGTGAATAACTTAAGAATGGAATACTCCAATTCTCTACAAATATTTACTGATGGCTCTAAAATTGGGGAAAATACCGGGTGTGCTATTTTCATTCCATCTGCAAACTACGAACTGAAAATTAAACTGGATAATATTACAACAGTATTTACCAGTGAGGCAATAGCAATCTTGAAGGCCTTAGACTATATTAAGCGAAACAAAATTGGGCAAGCTGTTATTTTCTCTGACTCTTTAAGTGTCCTACAAAGTATAAAAACAACGACTGCAAATAATTACTCCAATATCAATGGATATGTTCTTCGTATATTCCTTCTTCTTTGTAATTTACATAAAGAACAGGTTGTAGTAAACTTTATCTGGGTTAAGGCTCATGTAGGCATTTGCTACAACGAGCATGTGGATAAGCTTGCCAAGGAAGGTGCTATATCTGGCAAGACACTACAATTTAAAATATGTTTGTCAGATTGCCTAAATTTTACCAAAATACATATGTTTACTATGTGGAGCGAACATTACATCCAGTTTAAAAATGACCACCCAGACAATCGGTATACCCAAATTGAAGACATTACAAATAAAAATCCGTGGTATCAACACATAGAAGAACGTAGAAATCTTATTACCACCATTACTAGATTAAGATTTGGCCATGCTTGCTTCCCACAACATTTGAAGAGGATAGGAGTGGTTGCCACAGATATATGCATATCATGTGGAGTTCCTTCTGACTTGGATCATATATTTTTTGGGTGTTCGTGCTATAGAAAATTTACAAACGATTTTATTAATCGGCTATTAGAATTGAAGATATCTCTTCCAACTAATCTTCTGCATCTCTTGTCTCTGAAGAACATACATATATACAAGGAATTACTCCGTTTCCTAAGTAATACAAACCTACGATTATAGGATGCTATCGATTTAGAATTGTTCCATTGTGCTCCTCAAACCGCTGTATAATTACCTTTTATCCGTGGTCTTTAACCTGTGTGTTTTTATAAATGCCCTGATAGACCCCTGGGCGAGAAGAGGGTGTCCCTGTTTTAATTCCTATTGTTAGTTGTCTGTAAATTCTCTATTATGTTGTTTAGGTTAGGTTTTACTGTATGTAATTGGCTAATGGATTTTGGCCAATGCCAAAAAAAAAAAAAAAAAAAAAAAAAAATATATATATATATATGTTGTTTTTTAGATTTTCACGGGTGTTAAATGAAGTGTTATTGTACTTCCAGGTGCTCTCCCACGTCAATGGTCGACTCCTCCAGGAGTTACGGTTGTCTGAACGACATTTCGGCAGAATCTCATCTGCCATCTTCAAGTTATCACTGAAAGCTGCCTACTGCTGCTCCTCGTTCAGTTCAGTTCGAGCAATCCAGCGTCATGAGTAATAAATGAAAGTAAGCAAATATGTTTACTTCCTTTCAAAAGAAAGAATTATAATTCTATTAAATAGGTATCTACAAAAATCACTATTTACATCCCCTATGTTTGGCTGTGGGTGATTAAACGTTTTTTGTTTTGTTTTTTTTTTCGTAAAGTATATGTAATTACCATATGTCTGCAAAGTTTTAACTGGTCAATTTCTATGTTAATATAGGAAATTTAATTATGGATTTTATTTTCTGACATACCTACATTATACTACGGATTTTTTTTAAAAAGAGGATGACTTCAAAACATTCAGAGCCATATATTGGACCTTTCTTTGAGTCAAATCTGAAATCTAACATGTGCAATGAAGTTTTCTTTTATTTTTTAAAATTTTCGGTAGGATAATTATAAGAGAAAATTAATTTCACGCATTAACAAATATTGATAGAAATAATTTTTAAACAAGCTTTTGACTGAACTTTACTAGAAATCTTAGAAGAGGGGAAACGCGAACCACATTCGTGAAAAATTTCCTCATTCATTTAGTATGAACAATTTTTACTAATGTTTGATATTTTTGAAGATTTTACCGAAAAACTTTTTTATTGACATTCTCTCCACTTCGATTTTTAAAATTTGTTCTAGATGCAGAAATTCACGTATATATAATTAATATCAGATTAAAAATATGTTTGTTATTGCTTAAGTTCACAATACATGCACTCAGTTCTTGAAAATGAAATACTGCTTTCATTGTAATGGCATTCTTGAAGAGCCTACCATTTTTCATTTCATAAAAACATAAATGGTTTTGCAGTTTTTTTCCATAATCATTTTTTTATTAACCTTAAATAATCGTAAAAAATGTACTTCCCTATTTGGTTATTTAACCAATTACTTAAATGTTTTAACAGTTTACTATACTACAATATAAATATTGCTACAAGCAAGTTACTACAAAAGAAATAAATCTCTTTATATATGAGACTAAATTATTCCAGACATTAATAAGTTTATGTTCTTTGAGGACAAATCTTACAACGTTGTTTAGTATGAAAGATATCTGCAAAAACAGATGATCCGTATAACAATACGAAATTTTAAATGATGTATTGTTTCCTAGGCGGTGAATGTTGGATGCTCGAACCGTTTGCCTTTGGGTGGTCCGAGTACCATCTATTGATTGACATGTGACATTTGACAATATTATGTATCGTAAGGTAGTAAATAAGTATGAAAAATTGGTTTCTATTATTACATTTAAAGTTGGATATATAATTGTTTTCTCACAATTCTGTAGTACGTCCGATATTGTAGTTTTTAAAACTGAATTAATAGGTGTAATACTTGCATAATCAGCGATTTGTGCCCTGAATTAAAATTTCTTATCTTAACGAGATAGGCATACTTACCTATTTCGGGTTACAACTTCCGTTAAAATAAAATTACAGATTACGAGGTTTTAGGTCACTCCATATAACTCGGCAATATTCATTGTTTTAAATTGTGAAAACAATATTAATGTTTCATCTTAGATATTTCTTTTAATTATTTGTTAACAAATGTTTCGGTGCAAGTTCGTACTTCTTTTAGTATTAACAACAGTATTATTAGTATTATTACATAACGTCTTTTTTAGAATTGAATTTTATGAAACTGAGATAATAAAAGTAACATAGCTAAGAACAATTAGACACATACACCTATATAGATCCAATCGTATTTGTGACAAACTATCCAGCGTCTGAGAACCTCGAACGAAGCAGTTCGGTGCGAGTGTGAACGATCCATCTTTTGGCGTCTGAAGGACTTTTAATATTTTTCAAAAATGAATGTTAACGTTCACAAAGTAAGGGTTCGAAACGACTGTTTCAGGCGGAGAATAATATAAAATTTATACTTACTGTTCATTTTTGCTTAACTGCTGCTCTGATGGTATATATTGGACGTCGTAACACTATAAACCTAACGCTGGAAGTACTAACACTTTCTTAAAATTATACCTGAAAGGAAATTTTGCAAACACAAATAAAAGACAATATAAAGTTCAAAAATATATATTAAATCTTCAAAAAATTTATGTTTTACAACAACTTTAAAAAATATGTTTGACAAACAATAGTCTGGCCCGTGTACAACACATGGTGAGGAACGGAACGATTTATAATGTACCAACTACCATCCAATATGCAGTTTTTGAGCTAACGATTACACAAAAAGATTCAAGAAAATTTCACTGTTTATAAAATTTGGTGGGCTTTTGCTTGCCTGTCTATTCACGTATTTTTATTTCAATATCAATTTTGGTCGCTCCTCGGAGCTTGAAAATGCTTGAATCGCAACGACTTTGAATTATATTTGGGCAATCACAATTTCATACGTTCAGGCAAGGCGGTCTCATGTACATATGAGTACATGGTAAAGATACTTTTCTGACACCGAATCACTGAGGAACCGGTTTAGGGCAAATCCCGTTAAAACTCATCATTTTCCCGTCAAAATCGACTGCTAGGAAATGATGGGGGTCCCATGTCGCTAAGGGCTATTTTCGCTAAAACTCACGATATACTTTGAATAGAAGCTGGATTAACTTGTCCTCATATTTAATATTGCGCATGAGTTGCAGTGATTAACAACGTGGATTCGTAAAAGGGTTTTTAATTTTGAAATTTCCGAAATTGAAGTTAAATTTTGTTTTACTTTCTAAATTTTAGTGGTCGGGACGACATTACGTCCCTGTGCAGCGACATTTACTACACTTTCTAAAATGGCGCTCCTTGAGAAGTTATTGAAATTTTTGCATAAAAATCGCTCCGTAGAGCAAAAATATGATTAAGGATATTAAAAACCTCTTCCACGATATTTTTACGTGAAGCACGCTTTTCATGCGAAATATTTCCTAAGTTGGATTTTGTTACAACGTCGAAAAGTATATCGAGGGTTTTATCGTGTTCTTTAACACGAGCAACGAGAAGTAGCAATAAGCGGCTATCAGCAAGGACTTGGGGACGTCAGATGAGATCTATCAAAACTTCGTTTAGATATCAACCAACCTACGCTCGTCCGCGTAGTTAGTAGGCTCCTGACGGAGCCCTGGTTGTCTAGACGACGTTTCGACAGTATCACATCTGTCACCTTCAGGTTTTCGCTGGTGGCTGCTTACTGCTGGTTCTTGTTGTTCGAACTGAGCAACAACGACTACAACCAACAACTGTTCCCGGGCTATGTACTCCGCCGAGCACTGAATTACGAATTAAAAGCCTAACGCATTCAATATAACAGTTACAGCTGACTAGAGAGTTGCATGCATGTTTTGTTCTGTTTGATAAAATATCAGGGTATTTTACAGAAGACAGATATTTTCAATAAATACATACAATACAGACACATACAATTTTTGTATTTCAGTCACTAAAGACAGATGAGATGTTTATAATATACAGAATGACTTTTAATAGATTTGCAACAATTTAAAACATAATTTAATGATCAATAGAATCAGTTATTTAAAATTAATGCACTCAATTGTTGCTATACTAATTATTAAAACATTTAATACATCTCGAACTGTTCATGCATCTAATATAATAATAATAAACACCACAGAAATTGTACAACCCCCAACTCCAAAAGCCAGAACCTTGTGCGGAAGAGGGTTACACATTGAAAAACGCGGACATATAACCATAACCTCCGACAAGATCAGTGCCGGAGCCAGGGCTCGAACCCGACCACCTCACTCGTTAACCAACGTGGTTATCGGCTAGACGCTAGAAGTCCAAGTAAGTATAAGATTGTAAATTAATTTGTGCGGGAAATTGATAAAAGTGAAAAGGGCTGAATATCCCGTGATGAGTGAATGCAAGAGTTTGTCACGAAAGATTCAAGTTGGTATTTATAACTTGTATATGCGGAAAAATATAGAGATTGTGGAAAAAGTGAAAATTGGGGGTTGCCAGAGGATAGAAGACAAGAAAATTGAAAATTGATGGAGGGAAAAATATTGGAGAAAAAAGACATTAGAATGAAATAGAGAATGGATTTTAATGAAGTGGAGAAAAGTAGATTGAAGAAATAAAAGTGGTTAAAGAATGTTCGTGAAAGAGACAGAAAAAAATCGAGTTTAGGATTTTGACAGTAGGGTGAAAGAAGAGTAGTAATAATTTATTTAAAGGTGAAGAAAATGATTCCTGGTCGAAAACGGTATCTGATTTGGAAGGTGAAAGCGTATAAGGGATAATAATTGGACATCACAGATAAGTGACACTGTGCTGCTGGAATAAATGCATGGTTGTAACAAACTAAATATAAAATTTTATGTTCACTATTTTATTATAAATTCAATCGATAAATTGATAATTTGGAAATAATTAAAAATATTTTAAATTGGTAAATCAATTTCATTTTTATAAACGAATTTTATTTCCAACTTAATTATATCCAAATTATTTTAATTTTAGAATCATAATTATTTTATTTAGCTAGATAGGGACACTTTGCTGTATGATATATCTGTTATCACGATACATTGTTAACTGGAATTTGTTTTATTGTTTGTGTGTTTCTATATGTGTTCTTTTCAGTGATTTCGAACTTTCGACATTGGGAATTAAATTTAGAAATTATATTGCGTGGTATTTTAGCTTCCTCAAGTGAGAATATCATAGCAATATATTGCTATGTATTTCAATACGTCACATATAATAGCTATGGTAATTAGTACTGAGAAATAAATTAAAAAAAAAACATAAAGAGACAGAACATCCACAGGTATAATTAGTATGCAGCCAATATAAAATTGTAAGTAAACTGGCGGAATACATTGTATTTTTTGGACAAATATCGTTATTGCACGAGTTCGCGATAAAACGGAAATATTGAAATGTATGAAGTTTAGATGGTAACAAGGATGATTTTTGAAATGTCATGACTGACAGAAGATGAAACTTTTATATAAAATATAATGATAATAAAACCGAAAAATAATTAAATAACAAAGGAAGTTAAAAAATTAGTTAACTATTATGTCCTTTTTGTGTATTAAGATGAAGTAGCCTGTGACCGAACGAACACTGACAGGTGTTGTCATATATTAATGAAAAAAAGCTGTTGTTGATTTCATTTCTTCTGTTGTTAGATAAAACAGAACCAGCGAATTGTGTATTGTTTAGTCATTTAATAAATACGATAGTAAAGTACGAGTAATTATATAAGAATTAACATGTGGTCCTTCGAGCCGGATGTGAAAAACCTGTGGATATCTGTGAGTTGACGACAAAAATCTTTTATTGTGGGGATTTTCGATTGGTTGGAGACTTTACTTGTTCAAGAATATTGTGTATATATACAATAAGTTATTGGAAAATATCCATATGTGAGGGTATTAAAAATATTGTAGTTGTGAAACAATGGGGCAGAATATTGTTTTCGTATTATAAAAACTATGAGTGAATTACCTACCCAGGATTGATATAAGTAAAACATATGTAAGTACCAGTTGAGTTGGTGTTATCATTAATACGCACGTGGATCCATGGTTATGAGTATTTGTTAAGTTGCAATAACATAGAACCAGCCAGCGTCGCCGTATAGAGCCACTTCCAAGTGACAGCCAGAGACGTCTTCGAGAAATTGCCGTATTACTGGTAAAAGTTATTCTACATATATTTTCCTGTTTTATTTCTGTAAGATTATTGATTTATTCAATACAAGTAATCATGGCAGATGAACAAATAAATATTTTAATTAGAAAAAAGAGGTTCTATTAAATCACGGTTAACTTTGTTTAAGAAATATTTGTCTCGAAAAAAATAAGATAGATAAAGACACTTTTATTGAATTAAGAGTAAGAATTGAGAAAGTTGAGAATTTAACTACAGTTTTTGATGAAATACAAAATGATATAGAGGTTTTATGTGAAGGAACAGATTTAAGAAGCATATTGAGGAAAGGCAAAAATTTGAGGATTTTTTCATGGCTTTATTTAAAGGTAAAAAGATCATTGAAGAGTATGAGTCAGTAATTCGTGTAGAGAAACCTGTAAGTTTAAGAAGCAGTTCCCAGGTTTCAAACTAAGGTCCACTCCATAGTAATTCTCTCAATTCTAGTATGGGTAATGTAAAATTACCTCAAATAAATCTGCCTGTTTTTGGGGGGCATACGGTAAATGGTTAGAATATAACGATACATCTAACAGTTTCATTGCAATATTTCTATTGGAAATACTCAAAAATTTCATAACTTAAGAGCTTCTTTAGAAGGATCTGCAAGGCAAGTGATAGCTTCTTTAGAGTGTAATGTAGATAACTACCAAATAGCGTGGGACATTTTATGCACAAGATTTGATATATAAAAGGCTTTTGATGCAAAATCGTATCAAAGGTATTTTTGATATAAATGCTATGATTCGTGAATCGTCTGCTGATTTGAGGAATGTTATTGACAATGTAAGTAAACATTTACGAGTACTGGGAAATTTAAAGCAACCAGTAGAGTCACGGGATTCACTTATTATTTTTCATTTAGCAACAAAATTAGATCGTGTAACATTAACGAAATGGGAAGGTTCCTTTATTAAAAAAGGACCTACCTTGTTGTTGTTGTTGTTGTTGTTGTTGTTGTGTTGTTGTATATATGGAAGTTTTCATAAATGCAGAGTACTTTTGGATTCAGATTCCATGAGCAATTTTATTTCTAATCAAATGTGTCAAAGACTGAATTTGCCTACAGAAAAAGTAGATATTTCTGTCACGGGCATTAGTCAAGTTTCTGCTGAAATTTCAAAAAGATATTGAGGTTGAAATTCAATCAAGCCAAAGCAATTTCAATATGACTGTTATTTCAGCAATTACCAAAAATTACCTATATTTGAAGTAAATGTAAGTTCATTTAAAATCCAAATTATATCAATCTTGCCGATCCTAAGTTTGATAAACTTGAAGAAATTGATATGTTATTAGGGGCAAATGTGTTTTGGAAGCTCATTCGAGTAGGTCAAGTGCAGTTGAGAGACCATACGCCAACATTACAGAATACATACTTCGGATGGATTTTATCAGGAGAGTTTGGAAATTTCAGCCTATAAATAAGTAAGATCAAGTGTGCAATCTTAGTATGAATGTGGAAGTTCAAGAATAGTTGGCTAAATTCTGGCAACTGGTGGAGCCAAACACCTTAAAACTTGTAATATCTCCAGATGATGAGGAGTGTGAACGATTGTTTAGTTCAACAACATTACTTTCGAGGAATCCACTAGTAAACTGGGGAATTCTAAACAGAGGGCTTTGAGTAGGTTATATTCTCTGGAAAGGAAATTTGCAAAATCTGAAATATTCAAAGATGACTATTGTGCTTTTCTTACTGAATATGTACGAGTTGGACATATGACCAAAGTAAATGATGTGGAGAGGAATCACATCATGGAGTGATTAATGAAAACAGCTCCACAACCAAAGAATGGTGTTTGATGGTAGCGCTGCTTCGGATACTGGACTGTCTCTTAATGAACTTCAATATGTAGGTCCTAAAATTCAGGAGGACTTTGTTTCACTCTTATTAAGATTTCATGGTTATCAGGTTGCGTTTTGTACAGATATTGCTAAAATGTATAGGCAAGTCTGGTTAAGAGAATATCAGCGAAAATTACAAAGAGTTTTGTGGAGAACCGAACCTTCTGAAGGAGTTTATAATTTAAATACAGTGATATTTGGCCTAGTTCCCAGTCTTCTCTTAGTAATAAGGTGTTCAAAACAATTATCAATGGATTGTAGGGTGAGACATCACGAGTTGCTAGAGATTGTTATCTTGATGATTTGCTCTCGGGGGCTTCATCAGTAAACGAGGCTATTCAGTTGTGTAAGGACATCTCTAGTATTTTGCAATCAGGGGGATTTGAATTGAGAAAGTTCAATTCCAATAGAGAGGAGGTGTTAAAAAATTTGAAAGAGACAAATCACTCTGATGTTTTAAATTTAGGTGAAAGTGAAAAGCCAAAACTTTGGGTTTTCATAGGAATAGTCGTTCTGATTCTTTAATCTATAAAGTTCTAGATCTAGTTTCAAGTTTCAAGTAGGTATGTAATTATAGAACGAGTTTTTCTGTCAAAAATTTCTAAAATTTTTTAATCTCTTGGGTTTGATTAGTTCTTGTGTGATCATACCAAAAATTATTCTTCAGAAGCTTTGGTTGTTAAAGTTATCTTGGAACGATGAACTTCCAAAGGAAGAGGACTTATCTGTCATATATGAAAGTGTAGCTATTTTATATTGTATGTGTTTAGTTACAAAGAATTATAATTGAGTTTGGTAACGCCGCTATACGCACACATGGGAAGTCTTAATGTGAATGTGTACGCGACCCAAGGATTATAAACAAATAAATAGGATAGCTTATTCCCTATGCTACAACGTTAGCTGCGAGCCGTCAGTCAGTGACGTCACCATTGGTACTTGATTCTGTGTTCTCCATAAGAGACCGTGTATTTTCTTGAGTATTTGAGCTGGTTATTTGTTATGTTTTAAATGGTTTGTGTGGTTCTTAAACACCGCACTTTGTGAAGTAGGATTTTGTGAAGTAGAAAATTCAGTATTTTTGTTATTAAAAGCCTAGTGTTTTTTATATTTTAAATTTTAATAGACCGTGTTTCCCAACTTAACATTTGTGTTTTGGTGCTTTTTTCACCATTATGGTATAGACTTTTTTGCATTTTGGCTTGTTTCTGATAGGAATTTATGTAAGTGGTTTCACAAAAACTATACAATAATTATCATTTTAAGATTTTTCAAGGATTTGGTGTCTTCAACCATGCGAAATGAATAATGGGTGCACTGTTGCAAAAGGGCTGATAAATTTCAGCTTTATACAGTTTGTTGTTTTCATTTTACTGAAAATAGCTATGAAATAAATTTGCGAAATGAACTTCTATGTAAAGAATAAGTAATGTCTTTATTAACCCTGCAGGAATAAAGAAAATCAACTTATTTTTAATTAAAATTTTTATTTTTTTACAGGTTTACCTTCACGCCAAATGCTAAAAAAACTGCAGCCCCACAGTCAGTTTAGAAGGCCAAGGTCAAAGAGAAACTGAAGAGATACCCTATGAAAAAAGGGGGACAACGAAAGGAATAAAGAAATATTAGATTTGTTGCTAACAACTGCATATTTAAAGAAACCTGAACATTTGCCATTAAAGCAGTTCTTCGATGAATCAGCTGGGATATCACCACAATATCCTGAAGACGTAACTACAATGCCGTCATCCTCCCATATTGAACTTACAAATCTAGTAAGTCAGCAGAAACTTACAAAGAAAAGTACAAGGATTTGTAACGAAAGTATAAACATAATTAAAAGCCAGTTCTTGCAAAAAGATTAAAGGATTCAGCAGTACCTATGTCAAAATATTACAAAAATTGATTTTTTTCGCATTTATTAAAATTTATTACGGAATAAGGTTCCCAAATGCTCAATTATACCTCTGAAATGCTTATTTTTCGTTTCGAATACATACTAATTTTATTGTTAACTGTTAATTGTTAGTAACTTTATTTTTTTTTAAATAACTATCAAAATATATTATTATTAGCCGTTACTCGAGTCCGAGTATAGAAATTTTACAGTCGATAAATTGCGTACAATAAAAAACAAGTAAAAGGTGTAGTCTATTGTAATTTCCATTCATCTACGGTGCACACGACTATGGCTATAGAGGCCAATTCGGGAGAGCACAAGTCGACCGCAATCAGGACAAACATAGACCTGGTTAGGTCTTGGATTCGGCCTTCTTGCAGCAACATTTCCTTGATAGCTGGCCACAACCCCTCGCCATTCGGTTCTGTCCGCTGCAAGTTGTTCCCATTGCTCGTCTGCAATACCGCAGGATTTTAGATTTTCATGGAGAGCGTCTTTGAACCTCTTTCGTTGACCGCCACGCTTTCTTCTACCGCTTAGCAATTCACCATAAAGTGTACATTTAGGAAGGCGGTTATCATGCATACGATGAACGTGACCTGCCCATCTTAGGCGTGCTCTTGAAATAAGCACCTCAATTGGAAGGCTGTTTGCTCTCCTGAGTACTTCCACGTTTGATATGTGATGGAACCAACGGATTTTCATCATACTTCTGAGGTGTCTTTGCTGAAAACGTTCTAATTCTTTCACATGACGACGGTAAGTGACCCAGCTTTCACATCCATATAGCAGTGTTGGAATGACAACTGCTCTGTAGACAGCCATTTTCGTTGACAAAGCAAGGTCGTGGTTGTCAAATACTCTCTCTCTAAGTCCCCAGAATGCTCTAGATGCAGCGTTAATTCTATTGCGAATCTCGCTGTCCATGTTTGCTTTGTCATTAACAACGTTGCCTAAGTAATTGAACTGATCCACCACTTCAAGAGAATTTCCGTTAAGTGTAATGTCTATTTGGTTCACTTGATGAGGAGTTGACATAATCTTAGTCTTTCCAATGTTGATTTTAAGTCCCAAAGAATCATAGCTTTGGGCATACACATCTAAAAGCTCTTGAAGCTCTTCCGGCGTAGAGGCTAAAAGTGCACAGTCATCCGCATACTGGAGATCACAAATAAATCGTGTGCGTGTCTTCGTAAAAGCTCTAAAGCGCCCTATGTTAAAGAGACCGCCATCAAAACGGTATCTCAGACCTATTCCTCTGACTGTCAGTTTGTTGTCAACAATAATTGTTAGAGCAGTGGTAAACAAATTAAAGAGTAGGGGTGCCAGGACACATCCCTGCCTAACTCCAGTGAGAGTTTGGAAAGGTTCGGTTGCCTCATTATTATACATAACCTGGGCGTTGTTGTTTGTATGTAGACTGCGACATACTTCCACAAATTTTCTAGGGATACCTAAGCGGAACATAATTTTCCAGAGCACTTCCCTGTCCACCGAGTCAAACGCCTTGGTTAAATCAATGAAGGCCATGTGAATTTCTCCTTGATGTTCGAGTGCTTTTTCTTGAAGCTGTTTAAGTGTGAAGATTAAATCCGATGTGCCTCGGTTTGGTCTAAAGCCACTCTGTGTTTCAGGAAGTAACTTTTCCATAACAGGTGTTAGCCTATTTGCCATCGCTTTAGTGAGTATCTTCCCTCCAACAGCCAGGAGAGCTATACCCCTGTAATTTCCACAGTCCGCAGCGCTCCCTTTGTTTTTGAAGAGGTTGATTAAAAGTGTATCACGAAACTCCTGCGGAGCTTGACCACTTTCCCACACGACATCAAACAGTTTTTTGAGGTAGGGTATGAGCTCTGACGACACAGCTTTAAAGATCTCAGCTGGGAGTGAGTCGGCGCCGGGAGATTTGTTATTTTTTAGCTGCCCAATGGCGGTTAAGATCTCTTCCGTTGTTAGTGGTTTATCTAAGTCTTCGAAGGTGTCATATTGAGGGATAAGATTTATAATATCGTGATCGGCTTGACTTTGCCGGTTAAGAATGCTAGAGTAGTGTTCTTTCCATCGGGCTCTTATTTCCTGGTCTTCTTTGAGGAGATTTCCATTTAAATCTTTAATAGGGCACATATTTTTCCGACTGGGGCCGTACACTGCTTTTACTCCTTGAAAGAAATTCCTGTAGTCGTGTGAATCGGCGTACTTTTGAATTTCTCTGGCCTTGCTTGCCCACCACTCGTTCTTTATTCTTCTGATTTCGCGTTGCGTTTCATACTTAGATTGGGTAAAAGCTTCTGCTTTTGATGAGTCGTTGGGGTGGTTGATAGCGTTTTGGAAGGCAGTATGTTTGCGGTCAAGAAGTTCTTGTATAAAAGCTTCATTATCATTGAACCAGTCCTCCTGTTTTTTACTTGCTGCAGTGCCAAGAATTTCCTCACTCGCACTTTTTAAACTGTCTTTAATTTGTGTCCAGGTAGCAGCGACATCTACAGAATTGGTTTCTTTTAGTGCACTCAAATTCTCTTGAACTTTTTGCTTTAGCTGTTCGACGGTTTGTTGGTCACGCAATTTACTAACACAGAGACGGAGTCTGCGTTTTACTTGAGTTCTTCGGTGTTTGGGTCTCATAACAATTTGCATTTTAGAGACAACAGGACGATGATCGGTCCAACATTCGCTATCAATGCGCGCCTTTGTAATTTGGACGTCCTTGAGATGCTTCCTACGTACGATAACATAATCCAGTAGATGCCAGTGACCTGATCTGGGGTGACGCCAGGTGCCTTTAAATTTATCCTTTTGTCGGAAAATGGTGTTTGTTATAACTAGATCATGTTCGGCGCATTTAGTTAGGAGTAGTTGACCGTTAGCGTTCATGTTGCCCAAACCGTTCTTGCCTATGATGCCTGGCCAGGTGTCTGCATCTCTCCCTACTCTAGCGTTAAAATCGCCAAGAATAACGAGTCGTTCCGTTTTAGGTATTCTACAGAGGGTTTCTTCCAGCTGTTGATAGAAGCTTTCCTTGGTTTCGTGACTTGCATCCAGAGTGGGAGCGTAGGCGCTTATTAGATTTATCGCGTTGCCATCTGATAGCTCATAGCGCAGCAGCATTAGACGCTCGGATAGGCCTTGTGGTACTTGTGTTAAGTTGGATACAAGTTGATTCCGAACGGCAAATCCTACTCCATGTTGTCTTCTTGAATTGGTGGGAAGACCTTTCCAATAGAAGGTGTAGTACTTTTCTTTGAGAGAGCCTTCCTCCAAAAATCGAGTTTCACTGAGAGCTGCAACGTCAACATTGAGTCGGTGAAGTTCTCTATCTATTAGAGCAGTTCTTCTTTCAGGCCGATCGGTGCGAGTGCTGTCGTTCAAAGTACGAACATTCCAAGCGCCGTAGATGAAAGAATTAGTTTTGTTGGATTTAACTTGTCGGTGTTTTTTCGACATTCGATGAGGTGTCCCTGTGGGCACCCTCCCCCGGAGATCCGATCGGGAGGGTATTTTACCTCCGGATGATTTTGTCCCACTTGAACGCTCCATCATTTTTTTAAAGCTTTAATCGACTGAAAACGAAGCTGCATTTGAAGTTTTAGCTGGAGCAGGTATGCAACTGACCAGCTCGGTTGCGGAAGGCGAGTGGTGTGGTCCCATGGCACAGAAGGAGACTGCGACGATGGGGTAACCAAACGATTCCAAAAGCAACCTTTGTGTGCGGTGGGTTATTTTTACCGCACTCTTCGTGAGAAGGTGGATGGGCTCACGGCAAAAGGTAAGGGTTATTCCGCCCTTACTCGGTCGTTAGAGCCTCGTTAGTGAAAACAGGGTGCACCAAGTTCAAATTGAACTCATCGCGAAGGTGAGGTTAACAATTGAGTAGGAGAGGCTATAACTTGCGCTTCACTACCCCATTACACATACATATATAGGTATACATGTGTTGGTTTATTTTTCGGCCTGTTTTTTTACTCAAAAATAAGGTAACGATATACCTAAATCACAGATTTAATTTTAAATAATATTGCCAAAACTCTGTGTAAGTGGAACTAATTAGGTATTTATTTTTTGTGTACACTTACCTAACTACCTACCTACCTACCGAGATATAGTAAGATGTAAGCGATTTAAAGGACTTTGTTTATGTAAATTATATATTCATAGAACTATAGAATAATCCTCAACTTTATACCTCCTGATCTCCAGTTCCTTTAGCTGTACAGTGGTCGCGTCGCATTAGTGTCATTTTTTTCCTCAATAAGTCTACTTTCAATAAGCTCCTAAGAATTTTTTTCGTCCGATGCATGTGAAAAGGGTTAAGAGGAAAGATATAGAAAAGAGTCATTTATTACAATGCATTTCAAATGAGGAGCATATCTCAGAAGCATCAATAGTGACGTCACATCGGTCGACCTTGAGGCTAACGGATTTGCCTATGTGTAGGCAATCCTTTCTGTTTATAATCCTTGTATGCGACCGCACGTTCTGTAATTATTATTGTTGTATTTCTCGTAATTGTTGTAATACTACCAAGGTATCTTACTCTTCGATAAATGTTTAGAGTCTCCTACGCTACAATAACAATACAAAACAAGACATTACATGGTGGCAGCTGGTAAAAATCAAGGATTGTAAACAAAGAGGATGGCCAGATCCCTATGCTTCAATGTTCGCCACTTCTCAACGAGCTGTGACGTCAGGGCGAGGCCTGGAGAGTTTTGTTTACATTCATTTCTCCATGCTTGGTGGTGTTATATCGGAGTTTATTTAATCCATTGTACTTGTTATTTCGTGGTGAATTGTGTATTTATAGATCTTTTGTGTTTTATACATTTTTGAATTATAAAAAACTTTTTTAGCAGTAATTTCGTGTGTGGAAGGACAATATTTCCTATACTATTTCGAACTTTGTTAAGATTTCAGAGACAATTATTGTCAGTGTTCTATAGTAATTTTGTATATATTTATGTAAGGTAAAAGAGACTTCAGATTTTATTTATCAAATTTATATATTAAACGTTATTTTTCAGTTATAGACCTAAAAGAAAATGCCAGGAATAAGGTGTGCGATTTACGGGTGTAAGGACACTTATTCTACAAAGAAAAGTACTAGGCAAAATATAATTTTCCATGTTTTTCCGAAATCCAAAGATATGGTGTTCCAAACTATGAAAGGCGAGTGGATAACTAGGTTTAAAAGGCAGGATAAATTTAACTAAATTTAACTCGGATACAAATATAGGATTTGCTCGGTTCATTTTGTGGAGAGTGATTATGAACGAGACCTACAAAACGAATTACTAGGTAAAAATTTGCAGTTCTCATATATACTTGCACCTTTACATATTTTTTAGGATTGCATGACACTACATGGAATTTTATGGGGAATTTAACAAAAATCTACTACAACTTAAATTACATTTCATATCTTTCGGATTGACTGAGACGTTATCATTTAAGTTGTCATCGTACGATTAATTTTCTAATAAATTTTATATGAAATTTTACGTGGTTAGTAATACAGCCCTAACATAAAATTGAAACTATATTAACTTTTGTTTTAGGGTTATAGGTACTTTTGAAAAGGGCTTGAAAAAAAAACGGCAGTTCCTACACTGGGAATAAATACTGCAACGAAAACTAACTCAGCTCAGTCTGATAGGCTTTTCAAGAGAAAGAGAAAACAGGAAGTAGCTGAGCTCGTAACTACTCTGTGTCTGGTAACAATAAGCAGTCAATTTTGTAGGCAGTTTGGAAATTGAAAGTAGCTAATTTTGCAAAAAGATCTGGACGAGATAAAACCCCAAGAAGGAAGGAGTATTAATAGATTTCAGATTTTACAATTAACTTTAATACGCTATAGTTTAACTTTGAATTATTTGATTATATTTATAACATATACAATAAAACTTTTTATAATATAAAGAACTTAAACCAATTCAATTAAAACTTCAAATAAAGAAACTAATTTTCTCAGGCGGTTTAAATAGTTCATAATCACTAAATCGCAATATACTAATTCATTCAGTAAGTACATTTACATTTTTTTTTCTTTCAGGCCCAAAATATGTAAAACATTTTTTTTCTTTAATATAATTTGTAATCATTTAATTAGTTTTTAATTATTTTTGTTTGCTTGTACGTAGATATGTATATTTGCATGCCTGATTATAGCTGGCTTTTTCCGGTTGACTGTAAGTGTACTTCTTATGTTGTATATAAGAAAGAAAACTCTGTCGCTTGGTAAAAAATATGTGTTAAGTTGCTTTTATGTCCGGCCTCTGTAGACATATATATATATATATATATATATATATATATGGTGTAGTGGTGAGAGGTAAGTGAATCCTCTCATATGGTCTAATGCTACTATACACCAGACATCATGGATGTCTCCATGGTGCATAGCGACTTGCCATTTTGCAAGTACCGAGAGCGGTGACCTTCAGCCCTTGGTGGACTTAACCCATATACTGTTATTATACATGATTTGCAGGAAACAACTACTCAGCGGGCAAATACCCCGACCTGCATTGAATTATACCTTACAAATCATGAAAAATTGGTAGCCAATGTCATTTGTCAACTCCCTGACCAGACACAGACCGGTTTCGAACTTATTAGTTCTCATCAGTATGCCATAGGTCATGGAGCAGACAAATGACAGTGGCCAACCTGCTAGTCTTATACAGACTAATGTAAATGGTGTAGTGGTGAGAGGTAAGTGAATCCTCTCATATGGTCTAACGCTACTGAAACATCGGAATGTTTTTCGGAGGAATAAGAAATAACGTAGTTGACTGCTTCTTGTTCAGTTTTCGAGGTGGCTGAAACTATTTTGGATTAAAGATTTTTGGTTTTAACTTAAATTAAATTAAAATGTAGTCCACAAGTGTGATTTATTTTGTAATAGTTGTGTTGGTTCTGTCTTTATGACTTGTCAATTTCATTTTTTAACCTCAATTTAGTAAGTACCTTTCACTTGTATTAAATATTTTTGATTATAATAAATTTTTGTAGAATTCCTGAGGAAGAAACAATAAAGTTTCGAAAGCTTGAATTTAAAAAAGAGTTTTCTTTTTTGAGCCCGTGACTGTATCCCTGGTGGAAATTAAAAAAATTTTTGTTTTTAACTTAGACAGTCGTCTAATATTCGTCTCTGTACTTATAGATGATATGGGGTTTTATCAGAACATTCGGAATAATTATGGGTATGCTACTATGAAGGAACTAAAGAGTGTGGCAAATATCAATATCAAATTGGCAGCATTAAGAAACAGGAAGACATTTCTATTGCAATGTAGAAAACACGGGATCATACCCACCCACATCACGACTGGTGTAAGGAATGTGGACAACCTCACGGGGGCAGCCGTGGGAAGGACGTTACAGAAAACAGCTGAATTTAATCAAAGGTTAAGAACAAAAATACTTAATTTAGAAATTAAAGTCACGCACGATAGTGTTAGAGACATGGAAAAAATGTTTAGAACATTGAAAAATAAAGTGAGTAATAAGTTACCATATAACATAGTGGTTGATTTTTTCAGAAATCAATCAGTCAAATATAACAGAAAGTTTTTCCAGGTCAAAAACACTAACGTTCGGAAATTTAACAATTTAAAACAGTTAACTCTCTCCAAACTAAAAACACCAGCACACTGGATCAAAAATTTAACTAATAACGAAATCCCTAATGAGGTCTCAAATTTTTTGGCACTTGGCCCCAAATTCAGTGTAGAACCGTTAGCGAAAGACATCAATATCCCAAGGTTTCTGTCTGACATTGATCATATTGTTAATAATATTAATGGTATTAACAACAGAGAGAAAAACTTGCTTCTCACTCAGTCTACCAACATTATTACTAATTTTATGCACAAAAGTAAAGTCCCGAATGCTTATTATAGAAGCTACCTCACTTGTCAGAGATTTCTAAAGGAAAATCCTGAATTAAAAGTCATTCAATCTGATAAAATGAAAGTCACAACGATCATGACAAAAGAACAATATGATAGACTGTCGACAGAGATTCTGGCTGATGACGAGTACTATGTAGTCCTCAATAGGGATCCCAGTAACGCTATACAAAGTAAAGCCAATAATATCATCTCACAATTGGAAAAAAGTAAAATGATCTCACCTCAGGAGGGAAAAAAGCATAGATGCTACAATGGTGTAATTAACAAATTTTATGGCCTCCCAAAAATTCATAAGCCAACGTTATCACTGAGACCGATCATTTCTGGGGTTAATAGCCCGAATAGGGGTATTGCCCAATTAGTTACCAATATACTTACCATTGCGTATAACACTGATAACAATTTTTTTATTAAAGACTCTTTTCAATTCAGCACATTCATACAGGAGTTCCAATTACCAGACAGTTATATAATATTAAGTCTCGATGTAAAATCTTTGTTTAATAACATCACAGTAGATTTGGCGAAAAGCTCTGTTGAACGTCACTGGGACACAATACGATTACATTGTAATATCTCAAAAAGAAAATTCTTGGAACTTATTGCCTTTTTATTTGACACTACGGTGTTCGGTTTTAACGAGGTCATTTATAAACAAACATTAGGTATGCCTATGGGGAGTCCTGTCTCACCCATTCTCGCACAGTACGTTATAGACGACTTGATTAATGATTGTTTGTTGCAACTAGAGTTTGAGGTACCCTTTATTAAAAAATATGTGGATGATATCATCCTTAGCATCCCCAATGATGGTAGAGAACGCCTACTAGAAGTGTTCAATAATTATAACCAACGATTAAAATTTACAACAGAAGAAGAAGACGAAAATGGCAGAGTCCCCTTTTTGGATACCCAACTAACAAGAAGGGTAGACAATAAGGTTATAACGTCATGGTACACTAAACCAGGTTCATCTGGACGATATTTACATTATGAATCGTTTCACTCTGAACGACAAAAGATTAATGTATTAGTGGGAATGAAAAACAGGGTTATTAACACCTCACATACCTCGGTTGTAACAGGCAACCTAAGAATTTTGTCAGATTTATTTATGAAGTGTGGTTATCCACCAGCGTTAATAAAAAAAATCATAGCCAGTAGAACTGTTACACGGGACAATGGAGTCAATGAACGCCCTGACGTAGTTGTGCAGAGGGTGGGTGAAAACCAGGAGGCTCCTAATAACGCTTTTTATTTCTCCATACCGAACATTCCGCAGGTGACGCTTAAATTTAGGAAGTTGTTTTCAAGTTTCACTAACATCAAATTAGCCTTCAAAAATAAGGTGACGATCAACAATCTTTTTGCTAAACTGAAAGACAAAGACGACTTGATGAATTATTCAAATGTGGTATATTGCATCTCTTGTAATGATTGTGAAAAAAAGTATATTGGTCAAACGAGTAGAAAAATTAAAGATAGGATCACATCACACAGAAGCGACGTGAGGGTTAACAAAGAATCTTCAATGTTAGCCAAACACGCTCTATCACTCAACCATAACCTCAACTATAACGAGGTTAAGATTTTGGATTTTGAAAAGAACGTTCAAAAAAGAACGTTTCTAGAAATGTGTCATATTTTTAATGAACCGGAAGCTATGAATGCCAGAAATGACATTGATGGCCTCAGTATATTATACACTTATTTGTTGCATTTACATGCCAGTGGTAGTCACAGAAATAACACCCTGTACAATACTTTTGAAAATTAGTGAGTTTTGATCGGTTGGGTTTGGTGTTTTGTTGGCAACGGACCTGAGGCAGAGAGAGAGGGGGGGGTTGACATGACCCCTCTCACTCTGCTTCAGATTTGTTTTTGACAGTTTTTTAATCTCACATTCCGATGTTTTTCGGAGGAATAAGAAATAACGTAGTTGACTGCTTCTTGTTCAGTTTTCGAGGTGGCTGAAACTATTTTGGATTAAAGATTTTTGGTTTTAACTTAAATTAAATTAAAATGTAGTCCACAAGTGTGATTTATTTTGTAATAGTTGTGTTGGTTCTGTCTTTATGACTTGTCAATTTCATTTTTTAACCTCAATTTAGTAAGTACCTTTCACTTGTATTAAATATTTTTGATTATAATAAATTTTTGTAGAATTCCTGAGGAAGAAACAATAAAGTTTCGAAAGCTTGAATTTAAAAAAGAGTTTTCTTTTTTGAGCCCGTGACTGTATCCCTGGTGGAAATTAAAAAAATTTTTGTTTATATATATATATATATATATATATATATATATCAATTATTTATTATCAATAAAGATTATCGTTATTATTATTATTATTGTGTATTTACCTATTACCTTTAGTATAATACTTAGTTACTACTTTAACTTGTCTGATAAGTAGGTATTTTAATTTGAGTTTTATATTATTTGTTTCATATTATGATGGATATAAACATAATAAAATAGAGCTTTTTATTTAAGTTTATTTCGCTTTATTGCTATATTTATGTACAAAAATCATTGAAAATGTTGCATTCCTCAATCATATCAATAAATCGTATGTGTGTGTTAATTTTATAAAGAAAATATGCTTTTCTCCATGCATTTTAAACGGACGAGCGCTGAAAGAGGCCTCGTGGCTACGTCACAGCGATGGCGGCATCACGCTGATAGATTTGATCGATCTGGCCATCCTCTTTGTTTACAATCCTTGGGTAAAAATCGCGTTGAGAGGTTATGTTTAAGAAGCCGGGTAGTGTGAAGTGAATAGGTGGTTTTGCGGTAACACGGAAATACGCGCGGATTATTTGTGTTTATTTTGACATTAGTACGTAAAATATAATCCAAACATGGGGGAGCAGTTAAAAATGCCTAGTGAAATGAACTTTAAAGGCAATGTATTTAGTAGCTGGAGGCTATGGAAGCAAAAATTTAATTTGTATTTGCTTGCCAGTGGGAAAAATTCAAAACCTGATGACATTAAAGTGACCATATTTTTGAATCAACTAGGTAGGTGACAAAGGATTGCAGATTTACAACACTTTTGAAGGAGACAACAACAAGATATGCAGTGTTACAAAAATTCGACGAGTATTGCAACCCAATAAAAAATCTTGTTTACTAACATTTTAAGTTTTTCAAGAGAGACCAGGTAGTAGCTGAAACATTTGATCAGTTCTTAATGGCTCTGGAAATACTTGTGAGTTTAAGGAAAAAGACGTCATGATTATGTAAAGAATTGTTTTGGGTATTAGGGATTCTCAAATTCAGGAAAAATTGCTTCAAAAGTCTGATTTAACCCTGGAAAAAGCAGTGTCGTGTTATGGAAAGCAGTTCTGTTAAACAAGATTAAATTTCGTAGGACTCTAAGGCTGAGATTATGTCAGTGATCGCGATAAGCAATAGTGTTGGTGGTGGGTCCAGACAAAAAGAGTTTAATTCGGGACATAAGGGTGTACGGTGTGAACAACAAAGTTATAGTTCTGGGAATGCTGTAGCTGGGCCAAGTAAATGGGGCACAGGACAAATTCCAGGTAACATTCCAGGTAATATGTACATACTGTGGATTAAATCATGTCAAGGGTAAGTGTCAAGCCTTTAATAGATATTGTAGCCGTTGTAAAAGAAAAGGACATTATCGAAAATTTTGTACCTATAAAAATGTTCATGAAATCGCGGAAACTAATTCGGAAATTGATGAATATTATGAACATAATTCGAATTGTTATAAAAATAATATTGTTTGGAGTATAACAGAATGTGACTCGCATGAATGTGGACATACTACGAAAGCGTAGAAGGGCCATGATTTAGTTGTGAGTTGTAAGTAAAGAGATTTAACGGTTGTCCGGTGTCAAATTACATTTTAGTATCACTCTGCAGAAGCCAACATTGTATTAGATACAAGTTTGTTTTTTTAAATTGAAATATTCATTTAGATTGCAATCACTTTTAACCTTTGTAATAAATAATAAATAATAACACCACAGGTAATTACGACCCCCTTTATCCCGGAAGGCTCTAAAAGAGCCTTGTGTGGGAGGGGGCTACACATTTAGAGACAAGGGACACACACCCAATATCCGTGTATAGTGGAAAAATCCCTCTCACAGTATTTTCCACAGCCACGACCGGGGATCGAACCCGGAACTTTTGGGTGAGAGGCAAGTGCACTCACCTCTCGACCACCAGTCATAATGCGTTAATCAATTGTTTTTTAATTCTGTTGTGTGCTGTTATGTGATTTAAATGAATGAATACATATATATGCGTGGAAAATAATAATATTTTATAATATAAAACATGGTTTTTACCTACACAAAATGGAGGATTAGAATTAAATTTCTGAATTTTTGTAACTTCATGACAAGAATCTCAAGTTAGTACCTAAGTAACCTTGTTATAATTATTTCTTCGATAATGTTTCCTAATGAATACAATTATTTATAGATGTCCTGAGGAAGGAAATAAACATTTCCGAAAGCTTGACAAATAACAAAGAGTTTTATTTAGTCTGGGCCTTTATTAGTTATAAACATTTTTTGATATATATATATATATATATATATATATATATAGGAGAAGTGGCTTTGACAACAATGGTACGTCTCAAATCCGTAGGCACACAACCAAATGTAGGCTGTGGAGAGGCCAGAAGTCGCCTGTGGAATGAGGCTGTCAGAAAGACGCCTCTTCTGCATGCGTGCACTGATGGCATTCCTTCCCGGTTTGTCTTTGACAGACCCTACATAATACAGACGAATAGTGAGAACGAGGCTGCTGACGAAGGTGTGATCAACACCTTCACAGATGGATCAAAAAAGAAGGATGAGGCAGGATGTCAAATATACTCCAGTAGTTTGTAAATCAAATATAAATGGGCTATGGATGGACAAGCCCGCGTAGTACATACGGAACTAGCAGAAATAACCATAGCTGCAAAAGAGATTGTCCGTATTCAAACTACGGGCAAGACAATCAGGATTTACACAGATTGTTTAATCATTACTAGTCCTGAGAAGCTACAAAATTACTATAGGAGCAGTATGGGAATGTCAGCAAGCACTTGTGGGTGCCTCCAGCATGAATAACATACTGGTATGCTGGGTGAAAGGACACGCACAGTGTAGTGGCAACAAAGTAGCCGACAGACTGGCTAAGAAGGCAGCAGGCCTAAGTATCTTTGGACCAGACCCGGCCAGTCTGTTGCCGATCACGGCGATAATACAAATAATTAAAGAGAACATCCACAATGAATTCAAGAAACTGTGCGATGAAACAAACAGCTGTCAGCTTGCTAGGGAATTGCTATCCCAACAAGAGTACAGCAGTGGACTACTTGGCAATGTCCAGAAGGAACCTACGTTTTATAACGGGAATCCAGACTGGACACTGTCCGTTAAGGAAACCTCTCCATAATATGACTTTAAGCGAAACACCTCTTTGTAGAGGTTGTGAACAATAAGATGAGACGGTTCAACATGTACTCTGTGACTGTTCTGCTGTCTCATCAATCAGAGAATCTATTTTGGGAGAACGTTGATCTACTTTAGTCGATGTAAGGGAGATGCCTCTAGGCAGCATCACCACCTATTTCGCAAGATTAGGTTGGTTGGAGGCCTAAGCGAGGGTCTAAGTGCTGTGGTTCAATAATTTTTATTGACCGCCCTCCCAACCAATTCCAGATTCGAGAAGGTTGATATTAAAAACTGAATATAAACAGCTCCTTCAGGTTGGACCTCAAATGGTGTTAAGTTCTGTACGAGAAAGATATTGGCCATTAGGAGGAAGGACGCTGGCAAGGAAGGTTGTGCATGAATGTGTTTTGTGTGCAAAGGCTCAACCTACTTTACTTCAGCCAAACATGGGAAATTTGCCTTCCTCTCATATAACTCCGCAGCCACCATTTCATATTACGGGAGTAGACTACGACGGTCCATTCAATATTAAAATTACGCAAGGGCGTGGTAACCGTACTAGCAAAGGGTACATTTGTTTGTTTGTATGTTTTGCTACCCATGCTGTACGTTTAGAGATGGTTACTGGATATCAACGGAAGCATTCATTGCCACCTTTCGACAATTTATCGGACGCAGAGGTAAGGCATTCAAGGTATACTCTCTCTGACAATGGTAAAAAAAAATTTCTATTACATCATGGTTTCATCTCTCGCATTTTTGTGTAGACCAAAAAATTGACAACTTCCACCACTTGCTTTAATTTAAACAGGAGTATTGCACTCTATTTTTAATAAAGAAAAATATGAAATTTTTAATTCTTTTAACTTTTCTAAACGTGGAATCTTGTTAGTTACCACCCAATATTTATATTTTCTTTTCGGCTTGCGGGAATTTCATAAATAAGTTTGCACGCACATGCCAGACTGGAATTTTCTAAACTTTAAGTTTACGTCTCCCTTATTTTGGTACTATTTAAAAAAAATGTTTGAAACTCTGTATTAGTTTACTGAGTACTATCCACAATTAAAGAAATTTTTGATTTCATGAAAACTTGTTTTTATTCCCTACCTGGAACCGCCTCCACTACTGATTGACAGACTGACATACACAAACGGCATACCGAATCGGTTAAATTTGGTATTTTTTTGCTTCAAAACATCCACTTTCATTAAAATCTAGAATTTGGATTTTTCACGGCGCCAATATTTTATCTATAAATGAGAAAGTAAAAATGAGACATTTTTCAATTACGCTTGAATTCAGTCGACTGCCGCGCAGTAACTATTCAGTCTAGGAAAAAAGATTGAAGCAAATTTAATGCTCCATTATTTTTATAACATTTTATTCCATAGAACGTATTCAAAGTGAGATATTCTATAAAGTCGACACTTTATCAGTTTGTCTGTCGAGAGTACACCAAGATAATAACGCTTAAGGCAGCCTGTCTGAGTATTCTGGCTGAAGTTTTGGTCTTCCATTTTAGAAGCAGTTTACATAATATGTATAGAAAATCATACTAAAAGGTTAAGAAATGATTACAAGCTACCTCTTTTTTATATTTTTACTTTTTTACTTTCTGTTCGACCAATCGATCTGTCAATCATATGAAACCTTGTATAATAATAAGTCGACTTCCTCCTTTGCATCTACTACCAGAACGTGCACGGTTTAAATACAAAAACCCGTGATCTATTAAACGCCTCGTACACTTGTACGTACGACTGTCTCGCTTTATCTGAAACTTGGTTTGACACGCACATGAATACTTCTGAATTGTTAAGTAGCAACTTTACTGTTTTCCGGTCAGACAGCAACTACTCTGTAACAAATGCAACCAGGGGTGATGGCGGTGTCTTAGTAGCCATTAACAAAAAATATGTTGTCACTAAACTAAATTTAGTAGATATAAGAAATGTAGTTCCAACGGAAACCGCGTTCTCGCCTCACACATCTTCCAGCGGCTTGTTTATCAGTGTATGCGCGGAAGCTATACAACCTTAGGCGAGGGTTGTATAGGAGATATACCATCCTTCGGAGGGGATGTAAAGCCGTCGGTCCCTTGTCTATTAAATGTTAGGCAAGTAAAAGATCCCTACTCTTCTTAAGGGAAGAGGTTCGGCAAAATTCCTGGTTGGGGGTAGCTCGTCTACAGGCGTCGGTGTTAGGCCTCAGTAGCGGAAATAGGCCGACGTTAAATAAATGTATATATAAAAAAAAAAAGAAATGTAGTTCCCTTAATTGACATAATAGGTGTAAAAATTAAAATAAATTATCGTAGTATTCTTTTGTTTGTCACCTATGAAGAACACGATAAAACCCTCGATATACTTTTCGAAACTGTAACAAATCCGGAAATATTTCGCATGAAAAGCGTGCTTCACGTAAAAATATCGTGGAAGAGGTTTTTATGTTCTTAATCATATTTTCGCTCTTCGGAGCGTTTTTTATGCAAAAATTTCAATAACTCATCAAGGAGCGTCACTTTAGAAAGTGTAGTAAATGTCGCTGCACAGGGACGTAATGTCGCCCCGACCACAAAATTTGACTTCAATTTCGGAAATTTCAAAATTAAAAACCCTTTTACGAATCCACGTTGTTAAGCACTGCAACTCATGCGTGGTATTAAATATGAGGACAAGTTAATCCAGGTTTATTCAAAGTATATCGTGAATTTTAGCGAAAATAGCCCTTAGCGACATGGGACCTCCCATCATTTCCTAGTAGTCGATTTTGACGGGAAAATGATGAGTTTTAACGTGATTTGCCCTAAACCGTTTCCTCAGTGATTCGGTGTCAGAAAAGTATCTTTACCATGTGCTCATATGTGCATGGGACCGCCTTGCCTGAACGTATGAAATTGTAATTGCAGAATATAATTCAAAGCCTTTGCGATTCAAGCATTTTCAAGCTCCGAGGAGCGACCAAAATTGATGTTGAAATAAAAATATGTGAATAGACTGGCAAGCAAAAGCCCACCAAAATTTTATAAACATTGAACTTTTCTTGAATCTTTTTGTGTAATCCTTAGCTCAAAAACTGCACATTGGATGGTAGTTGGTACATTATAAGTCGTCAGTTTCTCACCATGTATTGTACACGAGCCAGACTGTAGTTTGTGAAAAGATATTTCTTGAAGTTGTTGTAAAACATAAATTTTTGAAGAGATTTAATATATATTTTTGAACTTTATATTGTCTCTTACTTGTGTTTTCAAAATTCTCTTTCAGGTATAATTTTAAGAAAGTGTTAGTACCTACTGTGTTAGATTTATAGTGTTACGACTTCCAATAGATACCATCAGAGCAGCAGTTAAGCAAAAACGAACAGTAAGTATAAATTTTATATTATTCTCCGTCTGAAACAGTTATTTTGAACCCTTATTTTGTTAACGTTAACATTCAGTTTTGATAAATATAGTAAAAGTCCTTCAGACGCAAAGATGAATCGTTCACATGCCCCCCGCACTAGATATAAACTATTATAGTCAATTTTTTAAGCTCTCAAAACCCTTAATTATTTAAATATGCATGATGTATGTTTTATTGGGGATTTAAATATACCTCACTATAGAGAGATTCTGCAATACAATAACATTGACGGACATACTGCTACGCTAATATCTTTCTTAGGTTATTTCAACTTTAAACAATATAACACCGTGGTAAACTCCTATAACAGATTACTAGATCTAGTAATTTCAAGCACGTCTTGTTGCATTGAAAAAGCCCTCGATATCTTGCTCATAGAAGACGCTCACCATCCACCTTGAATATATCCCTCGTTATAACTAGCAATAACGTTAGTAAAAAAGCTTTAACTAATATATACCAAGGTACAACTTCCGCAAAGCTGACTTTCACACTCTGTACGCAAACATTAGTACTATAGATTGGTCACCTATTATGAACACCAATGATGCCAATACTGCATGTGAAAAATTTTATGAAATATTGTATGGTATTTTGGATTCATGTGTACCGAAAACTATACCTCACCCCAGTAAATACCCGCCCTGGTACAACAACGCGATAGTTCGTAATATTAAAGAGACAGTTGAAGAAATATAAGCAAACTGGGGATACTGATGCTCTCTGCGAATTTAAAAATCTTAGATTGCGATAAAACGGGATGCAGACAGTTCCATGAAAGAATATCAAAATAATATAAAAAATAAAGTAAAATCTTTCTGGTCAGATATCAATTCGAAAAAAGGGATAACAGCAATACCGGATGCGCTAACCTATCATGATCGCTACTTCAATGACCCAAAAGATATTGCAAATGGCTTTGCTGATTTTTTAAAATCCTCTTATAAATCCCCCTCTCAAAACATTAGCAACACTTTTTGTATAAATACCCCTTGTCTCAATTTCAACAAATTCTCCTCTAACGATATTCTTACTGCCTTACGACAACTTAAACCTAAATGCACAAAAGGTCCCGACGAGATACCAGCGTTCATTATTAGAGATAGAGACTGCGCTGCTGTTTTTGTTGAACCTCTTAAAATAATTTATAATTTATGCATAAAAACAAGTACATTTCCTAACATCTGGAAGAGATCCTGAATTTGTCCCGTTCAAAAAAAAGGTGATAAATAGGTAATTGAAAATCATCGGCTGATTTCAATTATATGTAACTTTGTTAAAATCCTGGAGATTGCAATATATGAAGTTATATACCCCCACGTTGAAGGAGAGATCACATCCAGTCAACATGGTTTTGTAAAAAATAAATCCACCGTTACTAATTTAATGTGCATGACGCAGTATATCTCGACACCGGTATTCAAGTTGACGTACTATATAAAGATTTTTCAAAGGCCTTTGACAGGCTTGATTATGGTTCGTTAATAATTAAACTTCAACTTATGGGCTATGGACCTGAATGTCGATGTCTTACTATATGCCGATGATGTCAAACTGTTTTCTGCTATAAATACTCCAGCTGACTGTAAAGAACTTCAGGATAATCTTCTGAGAATGCAAACTTGGTGCGATCATAATGATCTGCCTCTCAATGTCGACAAATGCAACGTAATATCTTTTTCTAGGAAAAAAGGAAACGCTTCTTTATGACTATAAACTTGACTCCACATCACTAAAAAGAGTCGAAGTCTTCAAAGACCTAGACGTCCTATTTGACAACAAACTGACATTTAATAGACGCGTTGAAAACACAGTTCTTCCTGCAAACAAAAGTCTCAGTTATTTTATCAGAAACTCATCAAGTTTTACGGACACTCATTTGTTAACCTTATTATTTAACTCATTTGTTAAATCTAAATTAGAATATGCATCATTAATATGGCAACCGGGATATATCACATATATCAATATGCTCGAAAGTATCCAAAGACGCTTCTTGATATTTCTGTCCTACAAGGTGGATGATGTGTATCCCCATGATACACTTTTAGGTAGATTCTCAACCGACAGTCTGAACACACGGAGGAAAAAGCAGGCCATCATATTTTTACATAAATTAATAAATAATAAAATCAATTGCCCTGAAATAACTGAAAAATTGTTATTCCATGTACCACGTGCCAATACACGACATCATACAACATTTTATCTTGCTAGACCCCGAACGAATATACTGAATTTTTCTCCCTTATATTTCATGTGTAACACATACAACCACCTGCAAAATGAGCTCGATATTTTCCATAGTACTATTTCATACATTAAACGCTTGAATTTGTAGTTAGTTTCGTATACACTCTGTGGTATTAACTGTGTTGTACTATCGTATTATATCATTGTTATTATCTTACATTTTCATTCTATTGTAAATATGTATTGTTCTTATCCTGTAATTGGTCTTACGACTGTTGGATGATATATTTAAATAAATAAATAAATAAATAATTTAATGGAGATTCACCTTACAAAGTTTCATTACTTAGGGTACAATTTTATGAGTGTTCCACTTCTCTTGTGCTCGAGGCCGAGTCTCATTTAACGATACCTACAAAAAGTGAATTGTAATTAAGAAAGTAATAAGTAATTAGTAATACCAGCTCTTATACTACTAGTAGAGAATTAAAAGTTCTCAAGTGCAACAGAAAAACAGATAAATTTAGACATCGAAATGTTGTTTTATATGTTTATAAATATTTTCGATAATACGATTATAAACTGAATATGCCTCAATCTTGGGAATTTTTGTACGGGTTGAACATCATAAATAACAAATAGCGAATGTTAAACACATTTGTTAAAATTCATAACCCACTCAAGCTAATGACTTTATGGTTTGAGACGGGTCTTCTATTTATTATAATAAGATGAGGGAGATCGTGTTGTCTGAAATTCCGCATATTATTTATGGTTTCTGTAGCGTTTCAATTTATCTATCGTTGAGAAGAATGCTGGTCGAGACGGTCGACTGTACGACGTTTGGTGGGCGTGTGGAAGCCGACTAATAACGAGAATACTTATTAGATTAGTGTAATTACCACTCCTAAAGAAATATTGACTAGATACGTGACGGTTTATTCATTATTTTTCTATAAATTGATAGCATCTTCAAAGTGATCTAATAAAAAACATATGATTTTTTAATATATCAACATATTACAGTTTTACAGTTTTGGTTTAAGCACCTCGTTTTACAAATATATAACATCTAATACATAAAAATTGTTTACACTGAAATAGTTTTACAAACATCAAAACACTGAACTATACATGAAGAACATTTTACCATCTAGGTCGACATCGTCTGGAGCCAAAGTTTTAGTTTTAATGACTTTTCGGATGATATGTTATCTTGGTGAAACACATCTCTAGCGTAATGTTCAGTATTTTGGTGTATATAATACTATTTAATATCCCTCAGACAAAAAATTACTTAAAATATTTGGTGAAAAGACTACATGCTGCCGACTGGCTATCGCAGTAAATACATATTCATTGCTCCGAGTTATTCTTTACTTCATTCTCGCTTGCCTCTGTTAGGATGAGGTAAACATCCTCATGAAAGATTGTGATGTAAAATTTTAGCAGAAAGCTCTCCTGTAAACCCCTATGCTGCAAAAATATATTTGTCCCGGATGACTGCTGGTGACCATCTGTTATACGGAATTCATCTAGGAAGCATATTAAACTCTCCGGGAGATAGTTAAAGTAGATCAAAATTAAAATATAAAATCTTCAAACCACGAATAGTATATCTCTTTTATCACCTTATGGTAAAGTTTGGAAGTTTTCTCCATTAATTTAGCCTAATCCTAAGTTATGACACCTTAAAGAATATTACAGCTCTCGAAATGTTTCCCTGGCAAACTTTATGACCGATGTAAATATTATTAGGGACTGTAGGGTGATAGATAGCTATAAATGTAGGAGCTGGCTGGTTGGCCACTGCGACATTTTCAGATCTATTGTGGCGCTCCTAAGGAATATTTCCTTACAATACCTTATCGAGCGTTATCCTTTGTATCAGACTCCACAGCTTTGACAGAGGCCCCTTAGTGTAGCTGTTTTCCCTTGGTATTTTCTCTCTAAGTAATTGAAGTCTCAGCCTCACTAAGGCCTCACAGCTGCACAGTATATGAGCTGAGGTTTCCTCCTCTTCTTGGCAGGATCTGCATGTTGCGTTCTCTGCCAGGCCCATTAGGTACATGTCTATTAAGCCGGGAATGTATATATCATGGCCTATCTGCTCTGGCATAGTATTGTCACGACCCCTCTTTGGGGAAGCCGCGACTGACGGCCACTTGGCTTGTGAGAGAGGGAGATTGGGTAGTCAAAGTAGAAGACGAGTTTAAAACAAATATAATTTATTGACAAAATAACAACAAACAGTGTCACAGTATCAACAGGCACAACAACAATAGTAACCAATGGGGGCTCTTACCAATATCACTGATGTGGGGAAATGCGTCAGGATAAGGAGTCGCACTTCTTAACACTTAAGAGTAGGACTGTCTTAAGAATTCGACTGACGCCCGCGTTAATAAAATTCGTATTTATAATTTTACTACATGCTTATTTAGCAGGTCACCTATTGAGTACAAGTTCGTATTTATTGTTTGTTTTTAATAAATCAATGTCAGGTCTCGTTCTCAATATTTGTGTAATATTATTGCAAAGTATATCATTTATTTAGAATTTGGAAAAATAATTTGTATCAATATGTAACCTACTAAAGCTATTTGATAGTTTTCTCCTCAAATATGAATACTCCTCACGTAACAGTATGTCTTCCATAAAATTGGTCGATCGTTCTTTCATGAATTCTTTGGCCCATGTCTTGGAAAATTCCCTCATCAATCCAGAGATTTATTTTTTCTACGACCGGTTTCTTATAGGGTTTTCAAACTTAATTTTGAAACGGAAAGTATTTGCATATCTGGTCTTAGTTTCCAGACTGTTGCTAATAACAACGGCCTTCCGGTTTATTTTGCAGATCGTTGATAATAAGTAATAATACCTAGCAAATTTCATTGTAACTTAACTTAAATCTTAATTATTTGTATAGAACTCTCTTCAATAAAAGATTTATATGACCTATATTTTATTTATTATTTTTTGTTCATATTTACATTAATCGTACAATTAACTCCTAAAGAAATAATAATAGATGGAAAATCATTATTCGAAATTGTTGACACAGCACTATTTTTGTTGATTTATTCTGTGTGACCTAAAATGTTATGGGTCATTTTCAACTTATTCTCAACAGAGGTATATAAATATCCTTCCACAGTCAGGCTAGTTTCCGCATCAGCATCGAGTTTGCCAAGAACCTTCTAAAAGAGTGTCCTGCGTATAATTTAGCAAATTTTAAATATTCGGCAATACAAAATAGTAGTTCTCCAAAGAATTTCGTCCTACTACTGAGTAATACATCTTCCATTTCTGTAGTTTACGTAGTCAGGTAGTATAAATATCAAGATAATTCAGTTCCTTGTTTTGGTTTACAATGATTGTAAAAATTCGTGGTATCAATCTTGGTATATGGGACATTTACGATCAAAGCTGACTTCACATCTTCAATGCCATCAAGACTTATTTTTAATAATGCTTCTACCATAAACTTTTCAATTTACTCTTTCATTAACGTCTTTGATTTTTTAGAAATATAACCGTCTAACTTTCTTTTTAGAAATGATATAACCTTACTAAATTTGCTTATATCAACACAATTATATAAGTTTATAGTTGATTTTAGCATTGAGTATTCAGGCCATAAAGTGGATATTTTAAATACCTTAGATTTCTCTGTAATCTAGGCTAAAACTTGCTTTTGGCCGATTTTCTTGCACTGTTTCACTTTGAACCATATCATCAACTTTGAGGACGCATCTTCGTATATTTTTTTATGTGAGTGGCAATAACTGTATTTTGGCTTTGTCAAAAGCCTCCAAAATTTCTGGAGGCATGCAATCTAAATCATTACTTGAATCAATTTCTATTTTTTATAAAAAATTCAAACAAATAAAAAGTCAAACACTATATATGCACCCCTGATCGAACTTCTCTTTGTATAAATATATGTAGTGGTGGCAGATCTTCGAGAACCTCCCAGTGCCCTCGTGGCGCGCAGGCAAGCAAGCCTTTGTACGCCATATAACAGCCTTAGTGCTCCCGACTACAGTTTTTAGTCCCAAAATTTTGAGCACAATGATATCTGAAAAATTTAAAGGTGTTGTTAACACATTACCAGCATATGAAAAAACAGAATTGGTAGTAAAATAACAATTGACTACATATTGTATAGATAATAATATTTTAATAGAGATCAATCTGGATTCAGCGAGAATTATTCCTTCGAAACGGCACCTCAATTCATTATATCGGATTGGGTTTTAAGAAAATGAAATTAGGTATAGGTACAGTTATCTTAGACTTGCATTGCAGACTTGCTAAACGTGCATTTGAGACCGTGAATTCAGCTCCATATTTTGCCGCATGGCAATGATATACAAAAGTTACAAAATATATTAATAGTCTTACATTTTTTAAATGTTAGACAATGTACAGTTTGGAAATCACTACAATTTATATTTAAAATAAAGCATAGTATGGTTTCAAGGTATTTATGTGATAAATTGAATTTCGTTCAGGTATTCATGATATCAGTCGTAGTAAAAATTATATAGTGGTAGAGAGGCATGCCAATTTAATGGAATGGAAATTTTTGTTTTTTAAAGGATATTCAATTATTTAACGGTTTACCAAATGAATTAAAATATTATGAAAAATATAATATTTTCGCTAAATTGTGTATTAGTTATAATAAAATAGAATATTGATTATTTTGTGATTAGGTTAGGTGGTTTTATGATAAATTATTTTAGAATACAATTGATTTGTAATTATTTTATAGTTACTGCTATATGCACAAATTTAATATGAATTAGTGAATAGCTGAATGGACTTCTGATCTGTATATTGTTATGATGCAATTATAGCTTTTTAGCTAGCCCATGACCATGGGGTTATTTTGAGGTTCAATCCCCAGTTTCTCCTACATATTTGCCTGCACTTTCCCAAGCTAATTATCGCTTTCTGTGCAACTTCTTGGATGTGGGCATTCTATGTTAATTTTTGGTCAAGAATGACTATATATTGAGCTTCACATGCAAATGGAATTTCCTTCCCATTGGGCATTAGGGACTTTAGGCTGTCCAGTGCTCTTTTCTGTGTGAAAGCGACGACTTTGGTTTTATGGGAATTTACAGAGAATCCTTTCTTATTATACCATCTGCAGACAATACTTAGTACTCTTTTTAAACACTCTAATATCGTATCGTGCAAATTGCTCCTTGATTACTATTGCAGATCGTCAGCACATCTTAGTCAGTAAAAGATTTCTGCTAACAATTCTGCTTCTGTCTCCTTCATTCCCACCACCCCACATATAAAAATCTCTACTGCTATCCACTTTTCTTATTACTCCAGCTTTATCTGACTCATCCTGTCTACCATTATTTCCTCTCCAACTGCCACATTCATGATTTCCCTGTGTCTCTGCCATCTTGCACACTGAAAGAGCGTGTGTTCCGGTGTCTCTGGTGTATGGTATTCGCAGTACTCACGTTCGTTACCTACCTTTTTTATCTTTTGCAGATATGTTCGAGAACACCCATGCCCCGTTGGGTCATGTGGTATTTGACATCCCCGTGACTTCTATCACTCCATACCTTAACCTTCGGAATTAACCTCTTTGTCCACTGATCATTTTCCGTGTGCTCGTCATATCTCCTCTGCCACTTATCTTCCAGCTCTTTTCTGGCAGCCCCTCTTTATTCCCTTCCTCCTTCGTATACCCTTATCCATATTAAGTCTATAGGTGGTATTCCAGCGATAACCTGTAAAGCACTTGTAGCGACTGTACGATAGGCTCTATGTATCAGACCACTTGCTACGTGGCAGCTCGCGTGCCCATACAAGTTCAACGGATTAGCAGGAAACCCATGACGGTTACTATGAGGGAAAAAAATTATAAAAAAATTATGATATATATTTTTGATTTTTTTGATTTGATTAATATTGAATGTACGATAGAAGAAATAAAAAGCTCTGTGAAGTTAGCACTAACACTTTAAAATTTTGAAATCGCTTTGGCCTCATCAATTGTAGCTTTTTTGTTGCGAATTTGTTGCGGCGAGAAAAAAATTGTAGCTCTTTATTTAATAAAAATAACTCATGATAATGCTAACTTCACAGTGAAGATAGCATTACCACTCACCAGTGCTTTAAAATTTTGAAATCGTTTTGACACCATTAATTGTAACTTTTTTGTTGCGAATTTGTTGCGGCGAGAAGAAATTTGTAGCTTTTATTTTAAAAAAAACTTATGGTAAAGCTAGTTAGCTGTGAAATTTCACAGTGAAAATATCATTACCACTCACAGAAACCGCTTTAAAAAGTGCAGAAATATTTTCTTATCATAAAAAGAATTTTTTGCGGTGTGAAAACATTTGTAACTCTTAATTTAAAAAAATAACCTATGGTAATGCTAACTTCACAGTGAAACTAGGTAAAAAATCGGAAAGTATCAATTTTATTGTAAAATATGTACATATGAAAATTATAGGTAATAAAAATCCGCACAATTTCGTTTCTTTTTTAACTTCGTAGAACCTCTTGGAGTCGAGATAGGTTTTTTTTGAAATTTTGACAGTTTTGCGACGCAACGGAAACGCGTGCATTTTTCGCTAAAATCTCGAAAATGGTCATTCGGATTGCAAAATGTTTCAAATGAAAGTTGTAGAGAATCGATTACGAACAATTTTCTTTTATTTTTCAACTCCAACCGATCAATATCGGCAGAGATATGAATTTTTAAACATCTTTATAGCGAGCTATCACAACACTTGTTTCATGATAAAATTGATAAAAACTCGAAAACGATACATCGTACGCATATAGTGTATCTAATGAAAGTTAAAGAGAATCAAATTTTGAATATGTTCGTGTATGCACAAAGTCGTTTTGATAACGAGTGAATGGAGATAAAAGGGAAAGACATGAAAAATTATCATTTTCATCTTGACAAATAGCTATTTTTTGATCGGCTTTAGGCAATAATGACACTAAAGATTTTTTTGAAGAGAATTAAATTAGCTGTAAGTGAAGTGAGTGAATTATGACGGCGCAACAAATTTGTACACCATACGCTACAAATCGTCGAAGTGAAAAACACATGAAAAAATGCATTTGCAACGGTTTTTGGCAGTGGTAATGCCAGGTTGTACTGAAAATTCAACGTTTTATCGGTTTTTGCTGAAAATTTGTTTCGCAACAAATTATTACTCGGCACGACAAATTCTTACATCACACGCTATAAATCGTTGAAGTGAAAAACACATGAAAGAATGCATTTACAACCATTTTTGTAGGTGGTAATGCCTGGTTGTGCTGACAATTTAACGTTTTATCGATTTTTGAAAAAGTTTGTTTCGCAACAAATTATTACTGGGCAAAACAAATTTTTACATCACACGCTACAAATCGTTGAAGTGAAAAACACATGAAAAAATTCATTTACAACCATTTTTGTAGGTGGTAATGCCAGGTTGTACTGAAAATTCAACGTTTTATCGGTTATGCTGAAAATTTGTTTCGCAACAAATTATTACTCGGCACGACAAATTCTTACATCACACGCTACAAATCGTTGAAGTGAAAAACACATGAAGAAATGGATTTACCACGATTTTTGTAGGTGGTAATGCCTGGTTATGCGTCTGATGTAAGAATTTTCAGCAAAAACCGATAAAACGTTGAATTTTCACTACAACTTAGCATTACCACTGCCAATAACCATTGCAAATGTATTTCTCATGCGTTTTTCACTTCGACAATTTGTAGCGTGTGGTGTGCGAATTTGTTGTGCCGAGTAATAATTTGTTAAGAAACAAGTTTTCGCAAAAATCGATAAAACGTTGAATTTTCAGTACAACCTGGCATTACCACCTACAAAAATGGTTGTAAATGCATTTTGTCATGTGTTTTTCACTTTGATAATTTGTAGCGTGTGGTACACAAATTTGTTGCGCCGAGTCATAACTTGTTGCGCAACAAATTTTCAGCAAAAACCGAACAAATGTTGAATTTTCAGTACAACCTGGCATTACCACTGCCAAAAACCGTTACAAACGCATTTTTTCATGTGTTTTTCACTTCGACAATTTGTAGCGTGTAGTGTACAAATTTGTTGTGCCGAGTAACAATTTGTTGCGAAACAAGTTTTCGCAAAAATCGACAAAACGTTGAATTTTCAGCACAAAATGGCATTACCATCTACAAAAATGGTTATAAATGCATCTTTTCATGTGTTTTGTACTTCAACGGTTTGTAGCGTGTGATGTAAGAATTTGTTGTGCCGAGTAATAATTTGTTGCGAAACAAATTTTCTGCAAAAACCGATAAAACGTTGAATTTTCAGTACAACCTGGCATTACCACTGCCAAAAACCATTGTAAATGCATTTTTCATGCGTTTTTCACTTTGACAATTTGTAGCGTGTAATATACGAATTTGTTGTACTGAGTAATAATTTGTTACGAAACAAATTTTTGCAAAAATCGATAAAACGTTGAATTTTCAGCACAATCTGGCATTACCACCTACAAAAATGGTTGTAAATGCATTTTTCCATGTATTTCTTATTTTGACAATTTGTAGCGTGTGATACACAAATTTGTTGCGCCGAGTCAAAATATGTAATATGAGTAAAAAAGTGTTTAGAATGCCATTTTGCATAAGAATGCACCATTTTGATAACCATATTATTTAACCCTTTCGCTTCTCCCCCGTGGAGAATCTCTTACGCTTGACACTTTTTTGCGAAAATTGTGTTAATTTTTTTTTTAATGTCTTCTTATAGTTTGATAATATTGGACTATTAGAATTGAAGTAACCAAAACAAATTAACCCTAATCTTTTCAACCCTTTACTGGGAGTGAACATACAGTGACCTCCCAAAAATACGATTTTTATAAATTTTTACTACAAACTAATGGGGGAAAATTTGAAAATATTAAAATATTACTAATAGTGTCCATGTTTAGCAAATTATCAGCAATAATGGATATACACCCTTAGAAAATAGTTTAAATCGTGTTTAAAGGGAGGAAAAGCGCAGAATTTCGTTTTGAAAAAAAATGTTTTTTGGCTATCAAAGGGGTAAAAATCATTTTTCAGGTCTGTAGAGTTTGTATGTCAGGGAATTTTAAACATTTTATTTCATTTTTGGTCAATTTTGTTGAAGGGTTAAATGTGTGGTCATAAACGTTTTTTTAGAATAAAAGATATTTACGCTGTCTCTATTAGTTTTTAAGAAAAATATAAAGATTAAGAAAATGTTTAATATGTTTTACATTTTCAAAACGAGAATACCTCCGTTAGTATTGATTTTTACCCCATATACAAGAGGACAAGAAATGATTAGAATGCCACTTTGTATCAGAGTACAAATTTTGGAATTTCCATCAATTAACCCTTCCATTCTATCGTCTTAAATCGCTTTTTCGTTTTTAAGGATTCATATAAATACGCGATTTGCGCCCTTTTGGTTTTAATGAAAAATGCCCAGAGTAAAAATGTGTTTAGAATACGATTTTGCATAAGAGAAAAGATTTTCTCCCATCAGTTTGTCGCAAAAATTTTGGAAAAATTGTATTTTTTGGGAGGTCACTTTATGTTCACCTCCAGTAAAGGGTTGAAACGATTAGGGTTAATTTATTTTTGTTATTTCAACTATATTAGCCCAATATTATTAAACTACAATAAAAAATAATAATAAAAAAAAATTATCACAATTTTTGCTAAAGAAAGGGTCAGGCGCAGGAGGTTTTCCACGGAGGGAAGCGAAAGAGTTAAATAATGTGATTACCAAAATGATGTATTCTTATGCAAAATGGCATTCTAAACACTTTTTTACTATATATATATATTTCATTAAAATCAAAAGAAACGGCGTAAATCAGGAATTAATTATTAAAGTCCATCATTTTAGGTCCGCCATTTTGAATTTTCGAATTTTCACTTCGGATTCATAATCAGCGACCCTAAAAACCCCCATGATATGAATTTTAGCCGATTTCGTTGAAAACTTTGCGAATTATTGAATTGGGGTTGTAAAATGGGGGCTGCAGTCCCCCCGGGATGAGTGCACTATTTATCAAAGGTATATATTTCATATGTTGCCGAAACTTAACATAATGCAAAAGGTTTCAATTCTTTACATTGAAGTAGTAACGATTAAGAAGTAAATGCATTCATTTCCTCTACTAATATGATATAAATTTAATTTAGCAGACAAGAGATCATTGATTCACATGTCGGATTTTGGCGACTTTTTGAAATTAGTAATACGATACTTTATAGATAGATAGATAGATAGATTTATTTGACTACATTCACATTTTTTACAATATTTGTAGCAAGTCAACAGAATACATGGATCTGGTTAGTTACCAGTCGGCAATTAACAGAAACAATCGAAGGAGGATATGAAATAAAGTAGCAAATATTCTGCAAGTAAATGCATACAACATTCATGCTTATAAGGTCACTGTATGTATGGAGTTTGTAAATATTCATCAACAGATTAAAAGCAGTATTTTAGGATAAATTTTTTAATTTTTGACTTAAAACCAACTAGATTTAACCGCTTGATTTGTGTAGGCAAATGATTGAAAAGGTTTAAATTGAGGGAATTTTTTTACTAACTGCTAAACGGTAACGTGGATTCATAAGAAGGCCTGCAGAACGAGTATTGTGTTGGTGGTAATCAGAGTGGGTATAGTAACCTAGGGTTTCAGCCGTTTAGCCTCAGACTACTTGTTTTTGTTTGAATTTACCTTTATAATACATGGCAGACGGGATAATATTGATCCAATTTCCACATTTCATAATATTTTCAAATTTGCGTAGCAGTGTGTTGTCACACGCGGGGCTCTTTGAAATCTCAGCTATTCCACTTCTTATTGCATAAAGAATAAACATCCTTAATGGCAAACGGGAGAAAATCATTTCCGGTCTATTACGTCGTGCAATATTTGACGTTTTTCATAATTTGACTCATCCAGGCATTCGCGCTACTGAAAAGCTTGTAAGCTCTAATTATTTCTGGCCCAAAATGAATTCGGACTGTATCTTATGGACAAAAACCTGTTTAAATTTCCAACCTTCTAAAGTTAATAGGCACACCAAGACTCCGTTTTCAGATTTTGATATTCTCAAGGGGCGTTTCGAATACATCCACATAGACCTCGTTGGACCGTTGCCACCTTCCAACGGATGTCGCTACATTCTCACTGTGGTCGAACGATTCACACGCTGGCCGGAAGCATAACCCTTTACAAAACATCTCTGTTGAAAGCGTTACCAAAATTTTATTTCAAAATATTATCTGTCGTTTTGTCGTCCGTCACTACAGATCATCATCATTATTTCGCGAATTTCCAAAATTTTGAAGGTTTCATCGGATTCATACGACAACATATCATCCTCAAGCCAATGGTATGGTCGAGAGATTCCATAGAACCCCGAAGTCTGCATTGTTAGCCATGGCTAATACCATTCACTGGTACGATGAATTGCCGATTATTTTATTAGGTTACGCACCATGCCCAAAGAAGACTTGAGTTGTTCATCTGCGGAGCACATTTACGGACAAACCTTGCGTCTCCCTGGCGTTTATTTTATCACGTCGCATATTGATACTCCGGCCTCACTCTTTATTGCAAAATTACAAACCTTTTTCGACAATTTACATTTTAGATCCTCTAAGCCAAATTTAACTCGCAAAATTTTCGTCAGTCCTGATATCACTTCTTGTAAGTACGTTTTCATTCGTCAGGACAGAATGAAACCATCTTTCTCCCCCTTGTATGAAGGATCTTTCACGTTATTTCATTGGTTGGTCCTTAAACGCGGGAAGCGTTTAATTGTCAGCCTTGACAGAATCAAGCCAGCATACTTGTTGGATGATGTTACTGATTTTGCTGTCAAGTCCATCTTGAAAATATCACGTTTTGCTATTGATTCTTTGGTTGATTGATTTTTTTTTATTGCAGGGGGAATATCTGTGGCGTACATGCCTACCTAACGTGTACTAGCCATTTAATGGCCTGTTAAATATTTGGATCATTTTTGGGTAACTAAGTGTATGAGTTTTAACCGTACTTTGGTTATAAATATCCCAAATGATAAATAAACAATAAAATAAATATATAATGGACTGTATTTTTAAGCGAGTAGCATAAAACTCACCTCTGATATTGGGTGCTCCCGGTTCTGCTGACCAGCTCTTCCTTTGTAGTGACACGAATTATACACACACATAAATTTTTAAACAAAACAAACTTAGAGCAGTAATTGCGAGAATATAAATTTTTGCGATGATCAAGTGAATACTCTTAATGTCTATTCGAAAGTTCCTTTATATCACTTAAACAAAAATGCGAAAATGTAAAAACTATGAAAAAAACTTTAATGATAAGAATTAAATATATGTTTAGGAATGAACTGAACAGGCAACCAATATTACTAGATTAATATAGGGTTTGCAAACATTTGAATATAAATATACTTTATAACTACGTAACACTAAGAAAAAAACAGAACAAAAAACCAATAATTATTTTTGACTGATTTTGAATTTGTATGAGGAAGATTATGAATTTTAAAAACGCTTGAATTTATTATTTTTCATTAATGTGTACTATATAAGTTGATAATGTAATAAAAAGAACTCATAGAAAAATTTAATTTCGTAAATATTCGACATTACAATTTGGGCTTTTATGTAAACGAAACCACGTGACTGATAACGCCATGATATTACCTTGATGTCATTTTGACGTCACTGATTTGCTCTGAATTTGCTAATTCACGTTATTATCCTTAATCTTGTTATTATCTATACGTTAATATGAGGGATAATGATTTCATAAGATACTTAGAGTATTAATCTATAGCCACAGCATTCCTTTTAGATGTTTCCACATTTCAACAATAATTACGTGACGTCACCTGGTACCTATGACGTCACTTGGCACGGACAGAGCGTTTCAATGGTTTTATATTCAGCCAAAATAAATACTTTTTTCGCCCTCAATTTTAACAAAAAAAAGGAAAAATACGAGGAAACATATTTTTCTGTCGTCTATCTATCTGTGATATAAAAAATAAACATGCAACTTCCTCATTATAATGATAGACTGAATAAACCCCGCTTATTATCTATCTTATCTTTCTTTTATTTTATAGTTTAAACTCTATATATTTGTTCCACCAGACTCTCTTACCTTTAGATTTTCTTGTTTTCTCCGGAAAGCTTTCTAAGAATATCCTTCCCAGTTGGTCTTTCGAGAATTTCTGAATTTTGCCTCCGTCACAGATGGTCGTGATGTCGAATCTAATGTGTCGGTGATCAGAGCCTAACGGCTCTTTTGATACGTGCCAATTTGTTTATAATATCACCCACGTTTCTCGTACAAAAGGTTAAGTCTAAGGCATCTTTACTTACAAAGGTAGGTTTCTTGACTATGTTGGTTTTTATTACCCACTAAACATGTTATATAACAAAAATACAATATTACACAACATTTGTAAAAGATAAAATCAGTAATATTTTCTAAGTTACATTATATTTATGTTTTTTAGTATTTCATAGTCCCCGTGAATTTTGTAAACCTTTATTCAATTTTAAAAGCAGCATATCTAATGTAATGTTAACTAATAGTGGTCTCGACTACATTATTTCCATATAAGATAAATGTTATTTTAATATTACCAGGTGCAACCCATCTCTGAATATTTTTTAAGCATTACTTTTATTCTATTTATATTTGAATTAAATATGTATGTGATAATAAATGGTGGAATAAATATTTAATACACCTATAATATACCTACAATTTCGGTTGTCGAACAACGATCTATCAAATATGGCGGCGCATGTAGCTAAATAGAGTATAAGGGTTAAATTACAATTAATTACTGATTTATAAAATCGCATAAATACCTCGGCGAAAATGGTATTAATTTAAAAAGAGAAGTTTATTTATTTCTTCCTCATAAGTTGCTCATGTTTGGACCGCATGATATTTAAATTTAATCCTAACCTATATGAATTTCTGTTCATCATCACTGAGCTATAAACAAATTACTTGTTTACATTGCTGTTTTTAATTTGGAACTAAGTTTTAGGGGTTTTGTGGTTATTAATTAAATTTAAGTGTGTTTTATTAATATTTGTGACATAACTATGTGCTGTGCGTATTGGAGGCTTAAAAAGTTAGAAATTATTATTTCATAAAATTGAAAATAGAACTTGGCGGTGGCGATGCAATGTACACAAAACTTGTCTTTAATAAATAGTATGGGCCAATATTCTTAAAAAAAACAGTCAATTGAGTCATAGTACTATAGATTTTCCTTCCGTTAACACTTTATATACAGCGTGTCCCATTTTGCTTGGAACCACTCCCATACAAACGTTATCTAATGTACGATTTAGATATATATTTTTTTTAAATATAGATTATTGAAAAGCTCATCTTTGTGAATATTTAATTTTACAAAACTTAAAAGCGTGGCCTACTAAAATTTTTTGGTGGTGAAAGCTTATTAGCGATTTCTCTATTTCATTGAGGGATGCTGCTCTAAATTTAAACATGTCTCGACATACCATTTGGAGGTGCCTCAAACATCGTAACCGGAAACCATACAAACCCAAATTTTTACATACTTTGGAAGTAGGTGACGAAGAAAGAAGGTTTGATTATTGCATGTAGGCACAAAGAGAGTATTTGAATGGCCCAGATTAAAAAAAATCATCTATAGCGATGATGCTACATTCCACTACCACAAACGGTGTGATTTCCGCACAGAATTATAGATTTTGGGTAGAAGAAAATTCTAGTTGGATAATTACTGCAGAAGTCAATATTCACACAAAATAAATGTCTGGTGTGGTATTTTGAACGAGCGCTTAATGGGTCCTTTTTTAAAATGAAAATTTAAACAATTTAAAATTCCTGGAGTTCTTGAGAAATCAGTTTTCGAACGAGATTCAAAACCTGCAGGGAAGAGAACAACTATATTTCCAACTAGAAGGATGCACTCCAGCAACAGCAGCTCCATGCAACCAGAATTTTCCCGGTAGTAGTTTATTGATAGCCTGTCCGCCAGGGTCACCGGATTTGACACCCCTTGATTATTATTTGTCTAGTGCTCTTAAAAGCAAGGTATATAAATCTCGATCAGAAAATAGGCAGGAACTATGTGACAGAATTACACTAGTTTTTTAAGAAATCTCCAGGGAAGAACTTAAAAATGTCGTTCATTATAATCGTGAGAGGATATAGAAACGAAAGATGGCTTAGCACCTATATTTAATTGCTCTATTGGTTTGTAATATTTGGTAAACTTTTTGTTTCACTTTTTTTATTTATTTGTTTGTTGGTCTATATAGTGTGAAAGGACAAAAAAATTTTGATAGTTAAAAATTTCTAAATTGAGCATTAATGTTTTTTTAACAATGAACCATTCATTTTACAGTTACCGTCTTATAAACCAGTGAGATACTTCCAAAAGAAAGCCTATAAACTTGCGAAACACGTGGATAGAGATCTGGTAAGTTGGCGATAGTGAGGTTAACTCACCAGCAGTTAAAATTTGGTCCCAACAACAAAAAACGGAGGAAATTTTCTTGGTGTTGATGATTCCAAAATTCACAAAGATGCCTTGAATAAATCAAGTTTTTGAGGAATTACCAACCGTGTACACACCGAAAACGTCTTTCTCCCTTTTGACAACAGACGGAAGCCACGTGACCGTTCTTGTTAGCTGGAAGACACGCGACCACCCACTAGCGGCTGTTAAGGATATAAGGCCCGCAAAATACATTTGGATTGCGGGTTGCATAAGCAACAGGACCATAACAAATCAAAATTATTTACAAAATCAAATGAACAAAATCACAACAGAATATTTTTGATAGTCAATAAATACAAATAGTTGAACACCTAATGATGCCTATATATAGAAACAATATTGGTATATCCACGACGCAATCCTCGCCTAAGATTGCATAGCTTCCGCGCCTACACTGATATACAAGCCACTAGAAGATATGGGGCAAGAACACGTATTTCCTTGTGAACACGAACGGGCCCTCGCGATGGAGAAAATAAAAAATGTTTCAGCCGGAGAGCAAGAGTTGAGATCCTCCGCAGCCTTCGTGCACTTAATTTCATTGTGAGGAGCCTTAAGGTTCGTATTCTGTAGTGGTGGTTAGGGTCAATTGCTACACCCTGTATAATATGGTCTGGAACTGTTGTGGCACTTTGTTTTAAAATTTTGTTTTATTTAGCACTGTATAGTCATTTATAGTTCTGTCAGGATCAAAAGCTACACCCTGTATATGGTATTCTTGAAATAACAATACTTACTCGATTTTAAACGGAACGAACAAAATATTTATTGAACTTTTAATAACAGAGTTTAGTACGAATTGTATTTTATTTAACGTCACTTTTTGGAATAGGTAACTATTCGATGGCAGAAATTCAGTCTTTCACTAAGAATATAATACACAATCTTTATTTAGTTTTGCCAGGTTACATCCATATACAAACATTATACATTAATATGTAAATAAATATATACACATGTCAAACCCTGTACTACACTATTCATAACAAAATCACTTAATATGCCACGTGAACTCAAAAGAGTTCGTCTGTGCCATATACATACATTTTTTAATTATAAATATAAATAATGTGCTTGCTACATCTAATTTTATTTTGTATGTTATTGTGTATTTTATGTTTACTAGTCTATTTATTGATAAATGTTATATTTACCTTAATTAGTTAATTATAAACACAAATAATTTTCATTCATTTGAGTACCTACTTAACACAAAAACTATTAAATTATATAAAAAATATTAAAAAGAAATGTAAAAAAATATGAAAAACACCAGAGAAGAAATAAAAGAAAAGGAAAAAAGAAAAAAAAAGTTACTAAAAACTACTAGAAACCACGAAAACTTTCTGGAAAATATTAATTATTTATAAATAACGTGTTTATTATATTTTTGTTTTCTTTTACCCACACTTTAATTTTTAAAACAAATTGCTTATACGTAAAATTATTATAATTTCTCAGGTTTTGTGGCAATACATTATGAATTTTAGCAGAGAAGTAAATAAAGTTCCTTTGTCCCAGTGCAGTCCGCATTCGTGGCATATTACAATCCCCATATGTTACTGACCGTGTTCCATAGCCATGATCGGGTAGTAGTAATGACCGTTTTTTAAATAAATATTTTGAATTTTCAATTACGTAAAGATCTTGAAGATCTTTTAATCCACATTCGCTATACAGTAAATCTGTTGGATAACGAATCGGTTTTTTCATAATAATTTTTATAAGAATTTTTTGGCTTACTACTATATTTTTTAAATGAGTATAAAAAGTACCACCCCATGCTATTATTCCATAAGTAATAACAGACTGTATAAGAGCATAATATGCAGTTTTCAGGAGTGTTCGCGTTAATATATTTCGCAGAGTTTTAAACGTGTAGATTAATTTTCTTAATTTACTAGAGACTGCATATGTCTGCTCTTCCTATCGCAAATGACAATCTACAATAACACCCAAATATTTTGTTGATTTTACTCTGTCAATAAGGACCGAACAAGCACAATTATTTTGTATGTTACAATCAGATTGATGTATACATATTTTGTTATATTGTGGTTGTCCACTTACATTAGATGAAAATGTTAAAAATTTGGTTTTATCGTAGTTCAACTTTAACAAATTATCGTCCAGCCAAGCTTTAATATTTTTCAAACATTGTTCAGTGTTTATCTTAACTTCTTCCCAGCTGTCTCCCTCGATATGTAACGCAGTATCGTCAGCGTATGATACTATGTTACATGTATTATCTAGTTTAAAAATACTGTTGATATATAATATGAAAAAAACGGGTCCTAATACAGTTCCTTGCGGCACACCGCATTTTATTGTTAGAGGTTCACTAACTGCATCCCCGTTCTTTACATACTGTATTCTGTTGTCAAGATAACTTTTTATTACACTTAATGTTTTGCCTTGAAACCCATATAGCCTTAATTTAGAAATAAGTTTACTATGTGACACAGTATCAAAGGCTTTTGCCAAATCGAGAAAAACAGCTACGGAAGGTTTAGAATTGTCAATACATTTGTAAATCTTTGATGTTAAATGAATAATGGCATCTTGTGTGCTTAAGTTTTGCCTAAAACCAAATTGACAATTTGACAATAAGTTATTTGTTTGTAAAAAATTTACAATTTCATTTCTCATGACATATTCATATATTTTCGAAATATTTGATATTAAAGATATCGGACGATAATTTCCCGGTTCACGTTTATCTCCACTTTTAAATAAAGGCTTGACAGCTGCTCTTTTCAAAATATCTGGAAAGACTCCTTCTTGTAAAGAAATATTTATTATTTTAGCTAAAGGCTTAGATATAACATATTTTACAGATTTCAATACTTTACTTGTTATATTATCCATGCCTGGAGCAGTTGCATTTTTTAAATTATTTATGTGCTTTAAAATGTCATGTTCCGTGACTATATTAAAAATAAGAGTATTTTGTGTGTTTTCTGTTTCTTGTGGTACACTATTTTCTTCTGGAGGCTGTATGTGTTTTGCAATATTTCTACCTACATTTATGAAATATTTATTTAAATTGTGTTATATATATAAAAGTTTATCTGAAAAAAATCGCTTTTTTGTGGGGGCCGCGAAGGCAAAATGGTTTTCCTAAAAATTAATTGGGGCCGCGAAGGCGAGAATTTAAAACTACTGTTTTTAACCAGGTTTCAGCCTGGGAAGCTAGAGCTTGACAGCTTGTCACGATAAGTATGCTGCGACCGAAAATAGCGAAGCCTAACTAGACGGCAGGAAGCTACACCTTGAGTTAAATAGAACCGAACCGATTACACTAGTAAATAAACATATTACACTTTAGAATGACTTTTAAAACAAACTACTTGGGTTATCACCCGCGATTACTTAACATAGGAGTCACTGTCAAAGTCTGAACTTGCCTAGGGTTGGTGGTGTATCGGTATTTATATTATTCGTGTGTTGCATTTGTCGTGCCCCGTGAGTCAGGCACGAACGTTTTTGCCCCCTATTTAGATCTGGATTTGGTACCGTCAAGTCTGGATCGGCACGATTGCGAAAAATTACGCAATATTGCGCAATGGTTTTGAAAACAGTTAAATTTCGAAAATAAAAGTTATATGAAAAAATCGGTAATAAAAAGGAGAATTTTTTAATATAAAAACGAAGTTTGAATCTATTCGGGTTTGGGAGTTATTGAAGTTTGATTGATGGAAAATTTAATAATCTGAAATGACCCCATAGATTTATCACGAAGGTCCGACGTTTTGCTACGCAATGCTCTAAAAAAATTTAACTAGTGGTGGATTGCAGCATTGAGCGTAACAAAGTGCACGCTACCTCTAGGCGTTGGGGGCTACTTATATTAGGGGCGCCACTGGTTTCCCTTTCTGGTCCAAACCAGAAGACTACCAGATATGAAGGAATCCACCACCAGAAACAAGGATTGAAATTAGGAAAATTTACATTAGGACTAAAATTTTACACACACAAAAAAAAGACGTGACGTCAGGCTTGGCTAACAGTTTGTTTATACTTTTTAAACTTTAAGTTCTGGTTTTTCCTAATAAATTTTGTGGCCTAACAATTAGCATTCAATTGAATTTAGTTATTACAAAGTATTAAAACAAGAAAAAATACTCGATGGCAGGGGCCAGTCGAAAAGGTAGATTTCGTCCTATATTGCTTTGAACTGCTTTGGGTCTCTATTATTTTAGTAAATAAGTGATTAAGTAAGTAATTAAATATATCTTTATTAAAACTGCCCAATTTCAATTTGTTGTCATCGAGTTATGAACTATTAGCACGTAGGTAGTCTTCAAAATATAAATAAGTCACTTTTTTTAAATTTAATGTGTTTTAGCAAAAAATTGTTTTAGCCAGAAGATGTAGGTCTAGATGAGTACTATCCAACGATGTATCATATTATGTACATATTTGATTCGAAATAAAATTTTAAAATGTTTTAGACAAAAGTTGTAGGGACACGATAGAAGTAGGTTTATAGAATAGGGTATTCTATAAACCTACTGCTATGAACGTAGCAGCACCAATAGTAATAGAACGAAATTTACATGTTTTGCAAATACTACTTCGTGTCAAAGGGATAAGTGAGCGTCTTAGAATGTGTTCCGTGCATTACGCTAGAGTACCTGTCGCATATAGTGATTAAACCTCTGGCCGGGCACGGCTTGTATAGTTCAATCTAAGTCCACTCGTGAAGCGTTTCAAATCATAATTATTTCCTAAACTATTTTAGTACGCAATGTAGTACTTAAAATTGATATTAGTGAATAGACTTAATTAAAATAGAATAAAAAGATAAAATATGGACTTTAAAAGACCAATTGGCTCTGGTTTCAACATTCAGTTGCAAATAATTGTCCATTTCGAAGGTTTCCTTTTATTCGAAATGTGCAAAGATGGTAACCTTGTGTGCGAGCAAAGTTAGATAGAAGACATTGCAGAAAGTGGCGTTTATAATTGGCTCATTCCCCAAAAGGTGCAAAAAAGAGGATTTTGTAAGATGTATTCAGGCCGGTCGAATAGGGAAGGGATCAAATTGGGCGACAATGTGATTCCTTAGAAAGTCATAACGACCGCAGTTCAAAAGTCGATGGATGGGATCATCCGGAGTGTGGCACTCCTCACAAATGTCTGTTTGCACTTTGCCTATTCTCAACAGATGTACGCCGAATTCGCCGTGCCCAGTAAATATTTCCACAGTTCTCTGCGATAAGGCGACCTCTCCCAAGTTCACCCAGTCACCGACCACAGGCACCATCCTATAGAAGTACCTGGCCTTTATGGAAGTACTCCATTCAAGCTGCGAACGAGTAAGGAGGAGACTGTTAATATGCCGATATTACTATGTCGGCATATTAATGTGGTCCGATATATGGTGGACTCACCATATATCGGAAATCCCGTATGTATATCATAGTGCCTAGAAACTCACACTGGCCTGTTTGTTGGATTTGCGCAACAACATGTAGTCTGGCTAGTTCCAAGTGTAGTGAAGGAATCCTAGCTAAGACACATAACGCGTCACAGATACCAGCCTATAGGCTGTTACTATACACCTTAGGCAAATTCCCTGAATTTCTCTGAGTTTTCGGACCAGTCTGGAGTGTTGAAGTCGGTGGCCCCAGATTTTAAATTCATAACTTAGTACTGGAATAACTGCACGTTCATAGATGATTCGGAGGGAATTAGGCGGAGAGTCCCAAATGTGATTGATAAGTCGACGAAGCTCCAGAAATAATTTCTTAACATTCGCGTCGATGTATTCTACGTGCTTTAGGAAACTCAGGTGATCATCAAGTACTATGCCAAGGTATTTGATAGAGTCGACCCTAGAGACCGGTTGTCCTTGTAGGCGGACCGTACGCTTCTTATTTAGGTGCGCTCCAAAAACCATGTATTTGGACTTATGTAGGGAGGCGGCGAACTTACATGAAGAGGACCAGCTGTCGAAAAGGCGCATACAAGTTTCAGCATTCGCCTCTAAGGCACATCTGGAATTACCCTCAATAATGATGGCTACATCATCAGCATATGCGATGGATTTGCATCCTATCGGCATGTCAGAAGTAAGAAAGTCGTCGAGAATCAAGTTCCACAAAAATGGGCCAAGGGCTGAGCCTTGGAGACATCCTTTGGTGAGGCGCTTCTCTAAAGAGTAGTGGAGCGACGAGTAACTGACAACACGATCTGTGAGGTAGCTTGGAATTACATTCAAGATGCTGGACGGGAAGTTTTTGCTTCCCATGGCTAAGATGATTGAAGGCCACCATAAGTTGTCAAAAGCGCCTGCGATATCTATTAAGATGATGTGCGTGTACTTCGAAACGTTGCTACTTGCCGTTGCGGTTAACGCAGAAAGGGGATCGATGGTAGATTTGCCACTAGTAAAACCGAATTGGCTTGGACTGAATAGATTTGGGCCCAGAAGTTCCGCTATTAAAGTTATTAGTGTTCTTTCGAACAACTTCCTAAGTTCGGAAAGCAAAGTGAGTGGCCTGAAAGCTTTAGGATCAGCCAAATCTTTGTCCGGAGATTTTAAAATTGTGACTAAAATTCCTTTCTTCCATGCTGACGGAAAGCAGCCGGCGATTTTGTCTATTGCTTGCTCGAGGAGGCGTTCCACAATCACCGCCACAGCCTTTACGTTACCTACAACTGAAGAGGCGCGAGCTCTTGCCGCGACCCAGTTCCGTCAGCTAGAAGGTTGTCATCTGGCATCAGATGGCGCAAGATTTCCTCGAGGGTTAGAGGGGGAGTACGAGTGGGGAAGCCATCAGAGACCACCGCATGGTGAGCCTCCTGTACCCTCCCAGAGGCTAGTCGGTAAGTTACTCCCCATGGATCGGATTGCAAGTCCCGCTCTACGAAACGCCTCCTTGAATTCACTTTAGCACCCCTGCTCGCCTTGTTGTAATTAATACGAAGCAGGGAGAAACGTCTAGTAAGAAATGGGACGTTTCTGGCGTTTCGTATGCGGGCGCGTTGTAACGCGCGCTTCGTATCGCTAAGCTTGGACTTGAGATAATCCAGTCTGACTGACCACCACGTTACCATGTGGGGCCTACACAGATGCTTACCGACATGTACCTCTGCTGTCGCTGAAAGACCAGATGTGAGTCTGTCGGTCCTTGTTTCGATGTTAGGAACTGTCGCTTCTCGTTCGAAAAGTTGTATCTAGCGTGCGAGCGAGGTGGCTTCAATTAGAAACCCCTCCTCGTCAATCCTGGACAAATTGTACCCATACTTGCCGCCGGAACTAGGTTGGCCTGTTAGGGAGTAAGAAAACTCTACTAGACGATGGTCGCTATCGACTATGTCTAATTTGCCAACGTGATGTCTATGTTACTCTCACCATTAGGCCTGGAGAACGTTGTTGGAAATTCTAGTTCATTGACGACGTAGAGGCCGTTGGGAGTGATGTAGTCCTCCACCAACGTCCCTCGTTCATCCACAGCGTGCAAGAACCACGCATCAGCCTTGGCGTTAAATCGCCAGAAATGACAGTTGGAAGGCTGCCGAGATCGAGAAGAATATTACCCAGACGTTCTAAATGGGGCTCAATGTCGTGTCCTGGTGGAAAGTACACAGATACCACATAAACGGAGCCAGACTCCCACGCCCGAAATTTCTGCAACAGCGATGTATTCTGAAGTATGCTGCGTGAGCACCAGGATATCGAGCTTATCGTCGAAGACGACGACCGCCGACCAAAATTTGTCCACTGTTCTATACCTAACAATCCTGGTCTTAGAACCACAGCTCAGTATAGTACGTGGGGTAGACCCATCCGGAGATTTAGTGTAAGGCTCTTGAATCAGCACAACCTGCAGACCACTTCGTTGGGGCTGGTGACATGCAACTCCGAGCTTAGAGTTCGCGCTCCTTGCAAATTTATACTGGCCAACCTTATCTCCTTCTGGTGTCTATTGACCATAGTCCAAGTTAGCAAGAAGGGACGTTATACGTCGGGCATAGAACGGACACTTTCTGTTGGCGGCCTCGCGACTCAACTCCTAAAAGCCCAGGGATGCACAATTCACACACCTCATCTTAGCATCGGTCTATATACAGTCTCGCGCCTCATGTGGCTCCGAGCACCTTCCACAGGCGATATCACTGGGACAATCCTTTTCAGTATGCCCGAACTTTTGGCATTTATAACACCGGATGATACAGAACTGATCCTCTACCCTGCAAGCCAAGAACATGATATAGAGCCTTTCTTTAGTAACAAGCAAAGATCTAACTGATGGAGAAGTCTCAAATATCCAATGCACAAAGTTACGATTCTTAGGGCCAAATTTGGCAACTAACTTGAAAAAATCCAAGCTCGGTGCCTCAGACGAAGAAAAGTTTTGGCTGACAATTGCCTCTTTAATATATTTCTCACAAAGTGAGCTGTCTACGCCGTAGATGGCTATTCTAGGTTGAAATTTACCCACATGTTTTACTGAAAGACCAACCTTGGAAAACTGCTCTTCCGGAATTTTAGATAGGTCGACAGAATTTGACTCCAGCTTGATGCTATTATTAGATATCTTAACTAGTTTGTCAACTTTGAGGCCGAGTTGGATAGATTTGAGATTTGCTACTAATGCTCGTTTAGTGTCCGCACTGGACCGCATGGTAGAGGCATCCACCGGGTACACCAAGATTGCTGATGTTTTTGGGGGCTCAATCGTGCGTCCTGATGGGGTCTTGACGGCATGTGTAGAAGTGGGCTTGAACGATTGAACGATACAGCTGCCGCGTATCGTTCGACGGGCTGCTTCGATATGTTCGCCGAAAGATCGTGCACTTGCGTTGCCAGATTCTCCAGTCCGGATTCGACTGTAGACGAGCCACCCTGTACCGCAATTTTCGCCATCGCAGAAAACCAAGAAAGCATCGTGGCCAGTTGACCACCAATTTCTTGGCGGCGCGTAGTCGACACTTCCTTGAGGCCGTCGACCATAGTCAGAAAACCGTTGTGGGCCTGGTAGAAGTCGTCCGACAAGGAGTCGATCGATGATGCTATACCCGCGGAGCCAGCCGCGGACCCATCACAATCGACCTCTGTCCTTGCACGCTTCGATACCTGTGAACCCTTGGCACCTGGATTGCTTGGTGGTGGAGTTCATCGCATTTTCCTCGCTCGCGCGAGTGTTTTGGGAACTGCATTGAAATCTCACCGGAACCCAAAATAAAATCAGAGCACCGGAAAAACCGGGTACTCGGCTGAGCACACTTAAGTCTCTTTGGCCCTGTAAGAAGCTTATAGCGCGTGTTACTAGATCAGATATAAATGAATATATCATCTCAGGCAGAGCAGCGCGGCTAATAGCCTTACTTGGTTACCGTCTTTGACCACGGGGAGGTAGATACAGGATTTCCGTGGAGTTTGCAAAGATAATAGCTGGGACAACAAACTAACAAACTAATATTTGCACTTCAGATCGGATACCCTTCAAAGACGAAAGAGTTATTCGACCTGAAGAGAAACCAGAGTGTTGTAGGGACACGCTAGAAGTAGATTTTATAGAACACCCTCCCTTTCCTTGCTATGAACGTAGCAGCACCAATTAAAATAGAACGAAAATCTTTTGTTCTGCCAATACTACTTCGTGTCAAAGAGAATGGTGAGCGTCTTAGACGGTCTTCCATTGCAAATACGCGAGAGTACCTGTCGCATATAGCGATTTAACCTCTGGCCGGGAACGGCTTGTATCTTCAATCTAAGTCCACTCGTGAAGTTTAAAATTTCTAAAATCTTAAAATTATCCTATATTAGTACGCAATGCAGTACTTAGAATTAGTGTTAGTTGAAGACTTAAATATTAAAATAAAACTAAAAAATAAAAGGTATATAATATGGACTTGAAAAGACCAATTGGCTCTGGTTTCGTATCGAAAATAATTGTCCATATCGAAGGTTTCCTTTTATTCGAAAAATACAAGGTTGGTAACCTTGTGTGCCGGCAATTATTGATAGAAAGCATTGCAGAAGTGGCGTGTAAAAATAGCTCATTCCTCAAAAGGTGCAAGAAGAAGGGGATTTTGTAAGATGTATTCAGGCAGAAGTTCCGGTCGAACAGGGAAGGGACCAAGTTGAGCGACAATGTGATTCCTTAGAAAGTCATAACGACCGCAGTGCAGAATACGATGGATAGGATCATCCGGAGAATGGCACTGCTCACAAGTATCTGTAGGCGCTTTGCCTATTCTCAATCGGTGTACCCCGAATTCGCCGTGCCCAGTAAATTGTTTCAACAGTTCTCTGCGATAAGGCGACTTCCCCATGGTCCACCCAGTCACTAACCACGGGCATCAGCCTAAAGAAGTGCCTTGCCTTTGTAGAGGTACTCCACTCGATCTGCCAACGAGTAAGGAGGAGACTGTTTAAATGCCGATGTATGTCAACCATATATCGGAAATCCCGTATATGCACCATAGTGCCCAGAAACTCACACTGTCCTGTTTGTTGGATTTGCGCGACAGCATGTAGTCTGGCTAGTTCCAAGTGCAGTGGAGGAATCCTAGCTAAGACACATAACGCTTCTACAGGCACCGTCCTATAGGCTTTCACTATACACCTTAGGCAAATTCCCTGAATCTCTCTGAGCTTTCGGACCACTCTGGAGTATTGAAGTCGGTGGCCCCATATGTTTAATCCATAACTTAATACAGGAATGACTGCAAGTTCATAGATAATACGGATGGAATTTGGCGGAGAATCCCAAATGTGATTGATAAGCCGACGAAGAGTCAGGAATAATTTCTTGACCTTCACGGCAATATACTCGACGTGCTTTAGGAAAATCAAACGATCATCAAGTACAATGCCCAGGTATTTAATAGAGTCGACCCTAGAGACCGGTTGTCCTTGCAGGCGGACCGTAGGGTTCCTATCTAGGCGCGCTCCGAAGACCATATATTTGGTCTTATGTAGGGAGGCGGCCAGTTTACATGATGAGGACCAGCTGTTGAAAAGGCGCATACAAGACTCAGCGCTCGCCTTTAAGGCACGCCTGGAATTACCCTCAATAATGATAGCCACATCATCAGCATATGCGATGGATTTACATCCGATCAGCAGGTCAGGAGTAAGAAAGCCATCAAGAACCATGTTCCACAAAAATGGGCCAAGGGCTGAGCCTTAGGGATATTCTTTGGTGAGCCGTTTCTCTACAGAGTAGTGAAGCGACGAGTAACTGACAACACGATCTGTAAGGTAACTTGAAATTACATTCAAGACACTGGACGGGAAGTTTTTACTTCCCATGGCTAAGATGATGGAAGGCCACCACAAATTGTCAAAGGCACCTGCGATATCTAAAAAGATGACAGGAGTATATTTCGAGTCATGACCGCTTGCCGCGGTGGTCAGCACAGAAAGGGGATCAATAGTAACCTGCCACTAATGAAGCCGAATTGGCTCGGACTGAAAAGGTTTGGGCCTAAATGATCCGATAGTAAAACGATAAGTGTTCTTTCGAACAAGTTCCCAAGTTCGGAAAGTAATGTTGTAGACCTGAAAGCCTTAAGATCAGCCAGGTCCTTGTCCGGTGATTTGAGAATAGTGAGTAATACCCCTTTCTTCCATGCAGACGGAAAGTAACCGGCGACGAGATCATTAAACAAATCTAAGTAGACAGCCACCATCTATCTGTCTGAACGACAACTTGATGAGCAGGCCAGGAATGTTCACCCAGCCAGGCGCCTTTCCGGGCTTGATTTTGTACAGAGTTTGTTCGAGGTGGCGTTCCACAATCACCGCTACAGCCTCTACGTTGCCTACAACTAAAGAGGCGCGGGCTCTTGCCGCGACTAGTCCCGGAGAATCAGCTTGATGGTCATCATCTGGCATCAGGCGGCGCAAGATTTCCTCGAGGGTTAAGGGAAGAGTGCGAGTGGAGAAGCCATCGAAGACTACCGCGTGCTGAGCCTCCGAGGGCTGCACTCTCCCAGAGGCCATGCGGTAAGTAAATTCCCATGGATCGGATTGCAAGTCCCGCTCTATGAAACAGCTCCATGAGTTCAACTTAGCACTCCTGATCGCTTTGTTGTAGTTGATGCGGATCAGGGAGAAACGTCTCATAAGATACGGAACGTTTCGTGTGCGAGCGCGTTGTAACGCGCGCTTCGCATCGCTAAGCTTGGACTTGAGATGGTTCAATCCCACTAACCACCACATTACCCTGTGGTGCCTGCAGAGACGCTTACCAACATGAGCCTCTACTGCCGCTGAGAGGCCAGATGTTAGTCTATCGGTCCTAGTCTCAATGCTGGGAACTGTCGCTTCTTGTTCGAGAAGTTGTAGCTCCTGTGCGAGCGAGATGGCTTCAATCAGCAACCTCTCTCGTCAATTCTGGACACATCGGACCCATACTTGCCGCCTGAGCTCGATTGACCTGCTAGGGTGTAAGAGAACTCTACAAGACGAGAGCTATTAACTATGTCTGGCAGAACTTGCCAGTCAACAATTTTGTGGACGGCCGCGGAATTTGCCAACGTGATGTCAATGTTAGTCTCACCGGTAGGGCTGGAGAACGTTGTTGGAAATCCTGGTTCATTGACGACGTAGAGGTAGTTGGCGGTGATGAAATACTCCACGAACGTCCCCCGTTCATCCACAGTATGCGAGAACTACGCATCGGCCTTGGCGATGAAGTCGCCAGAGATGACCACCGGAAGGTTGCCGAGATCTAAGAGAATTGTGCCCAGAAGCTCCAAAAGGGGGTCGATGTCAAGACCTGGTGAAAAATACACTGATACCACATAAACGGAGCCAGACTCCCACGAGACCTCCGCAACGACGATGTATTCCGAGGTGTGCTGCGTGAGCATCAGGACATCGAGCTCATCGTCGAAGACGACGACCGCCGACCAGAATCTGTCCATTGTTCTATGCCTAACTATCCTGGTCTTTGACCCACAGCCCGGTATTGTACGTGGAGTAGGCCCGTCCGGAGATTTGGTATAAGGCTCTTGTGCCAGCACAACCTGCAGACCTCTTTGTTGGCTGGCTGCAACCAACTCCGAGCTCGAAGTTCGCGCTCCTTGCAAGTTAATATTGGCGAACCTAATCTCCCTCCGGTGTCTATTGACCATAGTCAATATTAGCGAGAAGGGACGTTATGCGTCGGGCATAGAGCGGTCATTTCCTGTTGGTAGCCTCATGGCTCAACTCCTTGAAGCCCACGGACGCACAGTTCACGCACCTCATCCTAGCATCGGGCTGCTTACAGTCCCGAGTCTCATGTGAACCCGAGCACTTACCACAGGCGACATCACTTCGGCAATCCTTCTGTGTGTGTCCGAATTTTTGGAAACGATAGCACCGGAGGACTCTGAAGTGATCCTCTACCGTGCAAGCCGAGAACATGATGTAAATACGATCCTTGTTAACTAAAAGTGATCTTACGGAAGGAGTGGTCTCCACTACCCAATGAACAAAGTCTTTATTTTTAGGGCCGAATTTGGCAATTAGCTTAAGCGAATCTGTGCTGGGAGCCTCAGAGGGTGTAAAATTTTGGCTCACGATCGTCTCTTTAATTTCATTCTCAGTAAGTGAGCTATCAACGCCATAAATGGCGATTCTTGGCTGAAGTTTGCCCACATGCTTAACAGAGAGACCGGCCTTAGAGAATTGCTCCTCTGGTATCTTAGAAAGATCCACTGAGTTCGATTCGAGCTTTATGCCGTTCTCGGAAATTTTAACAAGTTTGTCGACTTTAAGGCCCAGTTGGGTAGGTTTAAGGTTGTTTAGTGTCCTCGCTTGACCGCATGGTAGAGGCGCCCTGATGGGGTTTTGACGGCATGTGCAGAAGTTTTAGACGATACAGCTGCCGCGTAGGAAGCTACGGGCTGCTTCGATAAGGTCTCAGAAAGTACGTGCAATTTGCTTGCCAATTCCTCCAATCTGGAATCTACAGAAGTGGAGCCACCCTGAACCGCCGTTCTCGCCACTGCAGAAAAGCAGGAGAGCATCGTGGCCAGCTGTCCGCTAATTTCTTGACGACGCGTAGCCGACACTTCCTTAAAGCCATTGACCAAAGTCAGAAAACCATTGTGGGCCTAGTGGAAGTCGCTTGCCAAGGAGTCAATCGACGATGTTATGTCCGCGGAGCCAGCCGCGGACCTATCATCGTCGACCTCCGTCCTCGCTCGCTTCCACACCTGTGAATCCTTGACACCTGGGGTGCCAGGTGGTGGTGCTCCCAAACTCACGCTTGCGCGAGTATTTTTGGGAACTGCAATGAACACTCACCAAACGCAAAAGAAAAGCCGAGCACCGGAAGAACCGGATACTCGGCTGACCACACTTAGGTCTCTTTTAACCCTATAAGGAAGGCCCATAGGGAAGGTTGAGCAACCTACCAGGCGCGTCTCCGAGGTGGTGGATAGGAGAATGGCCAGACTCCGCAAGGAGTAGGGTTAACGTCGGTCATAGTGCTGGGAGGTAGGGTTAACAGCCCAGTCCATGCCCAGCTAAAGCCACGTCGCGGACCAGCTCATGACACACACCGTAAACCGCCTGGGGCGACAACGACCCTCCGATCTAGGTCGGGGGTATGCCAGTCCAGGGGGCACGGGGGTCTTGGCTTAATTGGCTGGACCGCGTGGATGAAGCACCACTATAAAAACTTCCCCAATCCCAAGGTATTGTGCGCGCTGAAGGGTGCATGGTCGGGGGAGGGGGTCCGGCCGACAGCGACTAACCTCGGGGCACATGGCGCACCCCGTTGTATTAATGCCTTGCACGTACGCAGGGGGCTCCGTGCGTGTGGACCATCCTTTCCCCCTCACTCGTGGGAACTAATATGGAGGACCAACGTACAAAGTCAAACACAGAGGTAGCCTCCTCGGGGAGTGGGACCTCTAAACCTACAGTACAGGAAGCAATGGACTGTACTGTGACCGAGAGAGCAAGCACCAGCCAAGTAGTCCAGGCAGACTTGGCGGGTAACGGCTCTAACACAAAAAGACTTTCGGGAGCTCAAAGAAAGAAGCTCACGAAAGCGCAGAAAATGGCTGCGGGGACGTGGACAGTGGAGAAGCCACGGCGACCGAAGTCAACAAAGAATCTGGGAGCAGCTCCGGCAAGACCCTCTAAGAGGCCAATGTCGGAATCTCCCAGGAAACCAGATCCCAAAAGGGTGAGAGGTGCTACTGCACAGACTCACTCCTACAGGGATGCGATCACAGGTATCAGGACGGCTGTAATTCATGTCAACCATCCTGATACCTTACTGGATCAGGAGCAGTCGGACCTGATCCAGAAAAAACTGGTGGAGGCGATAGATGCCATTCCTCACGGGGGGGCGTCTCCGCGGTTCCAGCGGTTCCCAAGATACGAAGGGGGGGTGCTCAGCATTACATGCGCGGACCCCTCTACGGAAAACTGGCTTGGGAACACAGTTAGGGGGATGAGGGGGCTGGGGGAGGGGGTGACAGTGACCGCTGTCAACACCAAAGACCTCCCAAAGCGTCCTAAATTCCTCTTCTGGGCTCCCGAGCCAGTGGAGGAGAAAGTGGTCAGGGACCGTCTCAAGAAGCAAAATGCAGGCTTGAACACGGAGAAATGGCTACTGATGAGCCGCAGAGTCGAGGAGAAGGGGCAAACGCTGGCCTACTCCTTAGACGAAAAGTCGGTCCAGGTGCTTGAAGGTTTGGACTTCAAGCCCTATCTTGGCCTGGGGAGGGTATCCTTCAGGAAACTTCAGGAGAAGGAAAGAGGCGAACTCAATCCAGATGCAGAAGGTGGTGCAGATAAACCTGCATCATAGCAAGGCGGCCACGGCGGTCCTTGCTAAAGTTATGCAGGGGTGTGATGTGGCGCTGATCCAGGAACCTTGGATTCACAAGGGACAGGTAAGTGGCTTGAAGAGAGTTGGCGGTGAACTTATTTGTTGTAGAACCGCTGCAATTCCCAGAGCGTGCATATTAGTTAAAAATAACTGTAAAATAATGTCAATAATTGATTTCTGTTGTCAGAACCCGTGCTGGGCATTACCAAATGCGCAGCAGGGGTAATTAAAGACTGGGTCAGGAATAAACACAATTATTACTGGAGGAACATACCAGGCAATTGACATGGGAAAACACTCATTGAAGGACCATGCCCAAAACAAACTGCAGAACTGCTCCCAAAGAACAGGTTACAGTTGACAATCGCAACAGGCCTCTTGACGGGACATTTTCCTGTTAAGAAGCACCTGCACAGAATTGGCAAGTTCGATGGCGACCTTGACTGCAGATTATGTGGCAAGGTACCAGAGACAGTAGACCATATCATATATGAATGTGAGGCATTGGCCCGCAGAAGATATAATATTTACGGGCAAACACAAAAAACAGACCCGCAAAGCGTTAAAACTCGCCCATTCTCAGACCTGTATCACCTTATCAGTGGCACAGGAGTATTAAAATGGGCAGTGTAAATCGGAACAGGGAGTGCACAATAAGCCCAAGAGGCTACAGTGCCCTCGGAGTGTTACAGACGACCCTGTGGGGAGGGGTTTTAGTCAGTAAGAGTCTGACACTGACCCGGCTCAGGCTGGGAGCCCATTAGGGTTTCCCCTCCTCGTCAAAAAAAAAACCCTATAAGGAGCTTATGGCGCGAGGTACAAGATCTGATATAACTGAACATATCGTCTCAAGCAGAGCAACGCGACTGATTGCCTTACTTGGTTACCGCCTTTGACCACGGGGAGATAGAGACAGGATTTCCGTGGAGTTGCAAAGATATAGCTGGGACAACCAACTAACAGACCATTTTGCCCTTCAGATCGGATACCCTTCAAAAGCGAAAGATTTATTCGACCTGAAGAGAAACCAGAGCAGTAGGGACAGATGGGCACTCTCCAACGATGTATCACATGTACATATTTGATTAGAAATAAAATTTCGAGATTTTCTAAAAAACTTTGAACCGCCGCCATTTTGAAAGGAAGAAAGCGATTTGGCCCATCCTCCAACTTATCTGAGATATGGACCCAAGGTATTGCCAGTTGGCATATACTTTGGTAAATTTGGTAAAATTTCGTTTTGATCGGTTAAGAAATGCGCCCTCTAGAGTGTTTACAAATTTCTTTATATAGCATACATATATTGTTTTTTAGGTTATTGTACTTCCGGGTGCTCTCCCGCGTCGATGGTCGACTCCTCCAGGAGTCACGGTTGTCTAATTGACGTTTCGACAGAATCTCATCTGCCATCTTCAGGGTCTCGCTGAAAGCTGCCTACTGCTGCTCCTCGTTGCTCGAACTGAACGATATATAATATTCCGCCTTCTAAAAGCACATTTGAACTATGTTAAGCCCAGTCAGGCTATTTATTTTTCAATTGCAATGGACACTGGACCGCTAGATGGCGCCTGCTGACTGTTTTCCATGTCGCTATCCTAAAGATACCGACATGTACCAAGGGATCCTCGTGTCGATCGTCACATGCCTACTTTGCACTAACGAGAGCCAACAGCTCGAAACTGCAGTCTGCAAGTGGTGTGGGACGACTTGCACGAGAGCTCCTTTAAGTAGGATCAGTCTTTCGGCTGCTGTTTGTTGCAATCGAAGCATTGGCGTTTTGATGGTAATATTCAATTATTACACTGTTGGTTGCAGTCTAGTTACGTTCCTTATAGTAAAATAAGGATTTTATAGAGGAGCTTGCGACTAATAATATGTTTTAATATATATATATATATATATATATATATATATATATATATATATATATATATATATATAGAAGAAGGGTAGTCTTGACTGACTAGTTAAGAAAATCAAAATTAAACACACGTGGTGTATCTTGAGGTTGCAGTCAGAGGTGAAAAGTTTACGGCCACAAAACAGAAAAAGAAAAACTCTTTTGTTACTTTGTCAAGCTTTCGGAAATTATTTATTCCCTTTATCAAGACATCTATAAATAAAATTATTATTTAATAAGAGTCATATAATATAGTTCGCTAAAATACTTACTAACTTGAGGTTAAAAGTTAAGGTCACATGTATTATAAAATAGTCGCATTTTTTAACTTAATGTAGACAAATTCATACACAAATTCCTTTACAGGTACACAATTTAAAGTAAACAATTACTGATTATTTAAAATTAAGGATTAAAACCATGATTAAAATAGATATAACAAAATGAACATGAATAACTATCACATGTGAGTGTAGAACTAAATTTCTTTATCAAACTGTATACAAAAAATTTTTAAAATGACAGAAAGGTATTGCAATTGGCTAGCTTGTACTAGGAATTAAGTTAGGAACATTAATTCCAACGTGAATGTTACCAACTGTGATCCAGCGGGAGGTTTGAATTTTGAAAAAGAGAATTTTCGCATTTTTCAAAATTCAAACCTCCCGCTGGATCACAGTTGGTAACATTCACGTTGGAATTAATGTTCCTAACTTAATTCCTAGTACAAGCTAGCCAATTGTAATACCTTTCTGTCATTTTAAAAATTTTTTGTATACAGTTTGATAAAGAAATTTAGTTCTACACTCACATGTGATAGTTATTCATGTTCATTTTGTTATATCTATTTTAATCATGGTTTTAATCCTTAATTTTAAATAATCAGTAATTGTTTACTTTAAATTGTGTACCTGTAAAGGAATTTGTGTATGAATTTGTCTACATTAAGTTAAAAAATGCGACTATTTTATAATACATGTGACCTTAACTTTTAACCTCAAGTTAGTAAGTATTTTAGCGAACTATATTATATGACTCTTATTAAATAATAATTTTATTTATAGATGTCTTGATAAAGGGAATAAATAATTTCCGAAAGCTTGACAAAGTAACAAAAGAGTTTTTCTTTTTCTGTTTTGTGGCCGTAAACTTTTCACCTCTGACTGCAACCTCAAGATACACCACGTGTGTTTAATTTTGATTTTATATATATATATATATATATACATATATATTGCGATGTATTTGCATATTGGACAATTACGAAGATTGCATGTTTGTGTTATTTGCTGAATCAAGGTTTGAATTTGTTTATTTCCTTTAGATGGTTTTCAAAATTTATTTAAATTAGCTAAAGATCCGAAAGATATGTGTTTTAGAATGTTAATACTTATTTAGAGTTGTTTTAATAGTTTTAAAGTTTTCATTTGATGTCAACAGTAAGTTTGATACTTATGTTAGTAGTTATTAAGTTATTGTTGAAATAATTTCTGACATTTAAGTCATTATGACATTTGTTTTAAGTAGTAAATTTTATTTTTATAGTTGGTAAATGTTTTCCTGAGTTATTAAGTTGTTGTTGAAATAATTTCTGACATTTAAGTCATTATGACATTTCTTTTAAGTAGGAAATTTTATTTTATAGTTGGTAAATCTCTTCCTGGAGAAAGACAAGGAGGTTTAAGTTAGGTTATGTTTGGAATGAAATTAATCAAAATTCATATGGTGTTTTGTTTTGTTTATTTTGGATACTTTGATATTTAGTGAGATAGGACAATAAACAACAGATAAAAGAGAGGTTGTAAAATGGGAAAAACAAATTAAAAAAAAAAAAGAACAAGTGAAAATTAGGGAGTGAGGAAGAAAAATAATAAACAAGGATTAAGAATTTTGAAATTGAATTGAAAGTCAGAAATTGCGGAAATCAGCGAAGAAGAGAAAAATAGACTGTAAATAAGAAGGTAGAGGTGTTATTGTGGTTTGGAGTTGCAGAGGAGATAAAGACGAGATAAGGTGAAGAATTAATGAAAGGAGAATTGTTGGATTTGGAAAGAGAAGTGTGTAGCTACGAAGAAGGAAGGTTTTTGTGTGTTTAATTTTGGACAAGGTCGTATATTAAAATTTAAATAGTGTACTTATTAGACTTTCGAACCTGTTATAAAGCTAAATTATCTAAATATCAAAGAAAATAAATTATCAGATTAAAAATTTTACTTTAATAAAAATTTCATTTTAAATAGGAACTGAATTTGAACCTGCTCCTGAAGGGAAAGATAAGCTAGCCGGCCCATTAAATATTTTGACATACTTTCGGATCAAAAGGTAAGAGATTTTAATTTGATCTTTTGGTTTTAAAGTTTTTTTTTATCTATTGGAAATAAGCAAGTTAAGGTTTGATTAGTGCTGCAAATTATTAAGTACAATTAAAAGTAGAACAGCACATTTGGCGCCCAACGCGTGGCGATTGTAAAATTGTCGATTTGATAAAGTGTGCAGTCTTGGTGAAAGTTTGTGAACTGTTGATTGTGGTACATAGTTTTAAAATTCAATAACAATTTCATTTATTAAGGGTATATAAAGTATTAATTCTTAATTGTGTGGTATTTGTATGAAATTAAGATCAGGAAAACAAACAAAAATGGAGAATAAAAATCAAACACCAGAAACTTCTCAACAAGGTGATACATCCCAACAAACACAAAATGATGATAAATTTATACAATTAATGAACATGATAGCGAACAGATTTGACGAAAACAAACAAGACATGAATAATAAATTTGAAGAAAGCAAACAAGACATGAATAATAAATTTGATGAAAATAACAAAAAAATGGACGAAAACAAACAAGACATGAATAATAAATTTGAAGAAAGCAAACAAGACATGAATAATAAATTTGATGAAAATAACAAAAAAATGGACGAAAACAAACAAGACATGAATAATAAATTTGAGGAAAGCAAACAAGACATGAATAATAAATTTGATGAAATCAACAACAAAATGGACAATAAATTTGAAGAAAGCAAACAAGATATGAATAAAAAAATGGATGAGAACAATAGGAAATTGGAAACGAGTATAGTAGAGTTACACAATAAAGTGGACAAGAAAATTAAGAAAGTAGAAGAAAAGGTAGAAAAGGTTTATGAAGAGATAAGTGAATTTAAAAAAGAAGTAAGAGTAGAAGTAGAACATGTTATAGTAGATGGTATGAATGAAATAGATATACGCATGAAAAAACAAGAAGATATAATCAAAACACAATTAAAAGAACAGGATGGTAAGATCGAACAGAATACGAAGATATTGAAGGACACATACACACCTATATTTTAACACATGTGCTACACAACATCAAACACTGGTAAATCAATTCTATGGTGATTCCAGAATTCACCCAAAAGTATTTTTAGAACGTTTAAGGCAATATCTAAAATCTATAAATTTAAATTTTAATTTAAAACATGAAATTCAAAATTCATTAAAAGGTGAAGCCGAAATTTGGTATCAAATTGTAGAATCTGAATTTGAAACTTTAGAAGAATTTGAAAAGTTATTATTAAAAAAGTATTGGTCTGAACATTGTCAGGAAAAAATTCGTTTCAATTTATTTAATGGAAAATATTCAGAAAATAGTGGTATGTCTAGGGAAAATTATGTCATGCGTAAAATGTATAATATTAAATTCTTAGAGCCAAATTTGACAGAAAATGAAATGATTAAATATCTAGCAAGACATTTTTCTGATGACATCCACCAAGTAATCATTACACAACGCATTACGACATTAGATGGTTTGAATGAGTACTTGAGAGTGATCGATGATCTACATATGGGATGGAATAAAAATCATAAAGCATTTAATAGAAAAACATACAACCAAACAGATGGTAATGACCAAAATTTCAACAGACAAAATTATTATGCAAATAGACAACAAAATGGGTATAATAGTAATTATCAGAAAAATTATGACAGTAGAAATTTTAATCAAAATAAAGGTAGAGATTATGACGAAAATAGGAGGTATAACGGTAATGATAATCATAATAAAGAACAGAATAGGTATGATAATAAACGCGATTCAGTAAGATATGCACAGGTAAATAATACAAATGTCAGATCTGATCAACAGAATGACATGAATAAAATTAAGACGATAGCAGAGGTAAATTCACATTTTCCAAGGGAAAATTTTTAGATAGGGAAGTTTTAATTGAGATGACGACATACGGACATATGCGAGAATTTATAGGTATTGAGAATGAATCAAATTTAGATAATAATAGAATTAGTAATTTACCAATCATCAACATTAAAGTTAATGAAATAAATTTAAAAGCATTGATTGATACGGGATCAGAAGTCAGTTTAATAAATGGAAAGATAATAGATAGTAAAAAAGAGTTATATCAAAAAAATTGTACTAAGATTTCAAAAATTAAATTATTAAATGCAAATGGTAAGAAATTCACAGAATGCAATAAAATTATAAATTTAGATTTTGAAGTAAAAGAGATACGTTTTAGAGGCGAGTTTGTAATTGTTGACAATTTGAGTTTTGATGTCATAATTGGTGAAGATATTTTATCACGACTTAAGGCAAAAATAGATTTTGGGGAAAAGTCCCTAGTTTTAAAAGGTACTGCGGTGAAAATATTTAATAGAAATGAGTTAGACATAGTGGGTTATATAGGTAATTGTAATAATAATAATTTAAATGATTTAAATGATGAAAAATATAAGCCCACATGTGAAATGAATAATTATAAAATGCCTAAAAGATTGGAGATAAATTGTCCTACTAAATATGAAAATCTAGTAAGAAAAGTGTTACAAAATTATATGTCGTTAATAAATTACAAACCGAGAATAGCTAAAAGTTATGTACACAAGTTGATAGTAGATGAAAGTAAATTCAAAATATTTGGAAAAAGAAAACACAAAAACTTCAAGACGAGGAAGAAATTTTGCACTGGAAATAATTGGAACAGGAGCAATAAGAAAAATGCGGAAAGGGACATGAATAGGGAATTTTATACGGAATTATACACTATATACAAACACGGATCTATTAACAAAGATAATTTGGATTTGTGGGTTATAATGAAAAATATACTAGTGATAAATAAACGTGGATATAAATTTGAAATAATATGTAATGACGTAGTAAAGGGAAATGTAAATAAAGGTCGTTGTAATTTGATATTTGAGAGCAATGGAAATGGAGACGAGTTGGTCATTATGCCTACCCTCAGCATTTGATGTTATATTGTGCAGAGATATTTTGTTTGGGCCAAGGGAAATGTAGTTTTAAGTGCGGAATAAATAAATAATGAATTATATAAAACGGTCAAGAGTTACCGGAACATATATGAAAATAAGTATGATTATAAATGATAAATGAAAATATAATACGTGCGGAGACGCGTCAGTTCTCCAAAAAGGTATATGAATGGTGAAGTTACCACATATGTCAATTTTAATTTTAAAATATCCAAGGTCCAAACAAAATGTTTATTCTCATTATGATAGACGTGTGCGGGAGTTGACATGGGTTCATATTCGAACGGAGTTTAATGATATAAAATTTAACAATATTATAATTAAAGTTATTAATTGCATTCCAGTTAAGTCAAATTATTATTATAAAACGCATTACAAAAAAACTCACAAAGGTATATCCCACAAAAAGACGTAATACAAATAATACGGTTTGTAGAATACTTTCTAAATATTTTAAAACTGTAGGCACTCCTAAAAGAATTTTAGCTGACAATGCGACATATTTTGACAACGACAGATCAAAGAAATATTTGACAAATTAAAACACACAAAGAAAACACAACAAAACTGATGATAAATACAGTATTTTGCAAATACGGCATAATTGAATAAAATTAAACAGTTTTACATAAGTAAAAGCTTATAATTTGGGGAGGGAATGCGATGTATTTGCATATTGGACAATTACGAAGATTGCATGTTTGTGTTATTTGCTGAATCAAGGTTTGAATTTGTTTATTTCCTTTAGATGGTTTTCAAAATTTATTTAAATTAGCTAAAGATCCGAAAGATATGTGTTTTAGAATATTAATACTTATTTAGAGTTGTTTTAATAGTTTTAAAGTTTTCATTTGATGTCAACAGTAAGTTTGATACTTATGTTAGTAGTTATTAAGTTATTGTTGAAATAATCTCTGACATTTAAGTCATTATGACATTTGTTTTAAGTAGTAAATTTTATTTTTATAGTTGGTAAATGTTTTCCTGAGTTATTAAGTTGTTGTTGGAATAATTTCTGACATTTAAGTCATTATGACATTTCTTTTAAGTAGGAAATTTTATTTTATAGTTGGTAAATCTCTTCCTGGAGAAAGACAAGGAGGTTTAAGTTAGGTTATGTTTGGAATGAAATTAATCAAAATTCATATGGTGTTTTGTTTTGTTTATTTTGGATACTTTGATATTTAGTGAGATAGAACAATAAACAACAGATAAAAGAGAGGTTGTAAAATGGGAAAAACAAATTTAAAAAAAAAAGAACAAGTGAAAATTAGGGAGTGAGGAAGAAAAATAATAAACAAGGATTAAGAATTTTGAAATTGAATTGAAAGTCAGAAATTGCGGAGATCAGCGAAGAAGAGAAAAATAGACTGTAAATAAGAAGGTAGAGGTGTTATTGTGGTTTGGAGTTGCAGAGGAGATAAGGACGAGATAAGGTGAAGAATTAATGAAAGGAGAATTGTTGGATTTGGAAAGAGAAGTGTGTAGCTACGAAGAAGGAAGGTTTTTGTGTGTTTAATTTTGGACAAGGTCGTATATTAAAATTTAAATAGTGTACTTATTAGACTTTCGAACCTGTTATAAAGCTAAATTATCTAAATATCAAAGAAAATAAATTATTTATATCAGATTAAAAATTTTACTTTAATAAAAATTTCATTTTAAATAGGCACTGAATTTGAACCTGCTCCTGAAGGGAAAGATAAGCTAGCCGGCCCATTAAATATTTTGACATACTTTCGGATCAAAAGGTAAGAGATTTTAATTTGATCTTTTGGTTTTAAAGTTTTTTTTTTATCTATTGGAAATAAGCAAGTTAAGGTTTGATTAGTGCTGCAAATTATTAAGTACAATTAAAAGTAGAACAGCACAATATATATATATAACTATACCTCGAAGTTGTGACATGCTGCACTCTGCAATAGGTAGATGAGAAATATACCTAAAAAGAAAGAAATAAAATCAGCATCTTTAATGGAAGGTATTGATTGTGCACTTATCAGTTTCACTGTCGAGGTAATCATCCAAATCTAAATAATAATAATGTTTTATTTACTCAAAATTATGAAATGTCTATCAAGTTCCTACCAAACCAAGGACTCGTGCTGAGGGCTGGTATGAAAACTGAAAGACCTGGCCGGAAGACGCGAACAGAGGCCGAAAGTCCCTTAAAACAAACCAGATTATGGTATATGTTACTTGAGCAACAGTTACTCACCTCTCCTTAAGGGCTGTTCTATAAAACCAAATAAAACAAACCAAACGACCATCCAAAATAGTGTATTTAAATTTGAAGAGATCCAAAATCCTTTTATATAATAATAATAATAATAATGTTTATTTACAAAATATGAAAAAGTTACATAAGTGTACAATTAGTTGTTTACACAGATACACGATCTTACCTGTATGTTTAGATATACAAATAATAAGAAATAAACATAGAGATATCCACAAAAGAAACCTTGCTCGTGGACGATAGTAGCTAAAGTCTACTATACTCCAACTTGGCGCGCGCATGCATGAGTCAACATTTCCGCACGATTTCATTTTCTCTTGTACACAAAGATCCAGAAATATTGTCCACGTGGACAATGTTTCTGGACTATTGCTTTAACTTTGCGTACAATATGGGAGAAAACGAAATCGCACGGAAATACCAACTCATACACACACACGCCAAGTTAAAGTATACTAGACTATACTGACTAATTAAAAATCTAAAATTATGTGCTAAAAAAAATGTAGGATTTAAAATTAAACTAAAATGTAAGAGGTAGGTAGGTTTGATTTACACAATTATTAATTGGAATACTTAGTTGCAACTTTATCTAACTTAATACATCCATATTACGATTTAAAATAATGTAATAACTTTTATTTAATAGCTTTAGTATTGTACATTTTTTGCGTCTATTATCTGATGAAGGACTATTCTGGGAGTTTTGAGAATCCATGCTTTTATTTTCGTCTTGAACAGTGATATCGAATTAATTTGTTTTAGGTCACGTGGAATGATGTTATACAATTTTGGAGAAAGATATGTGTGACAGCGTTGTCCAATTGTTTTAAATGCTCTTGGAATAGTTATAGCTTGATTCCTATATCTTGTGTTGTAATCATGTTCGATATGTATAATGTTTTTCGAGTGCTTATATTGATTTAATATCAGAACATGACCGAATAACTGTCTTATATCAAGAACATTTGATATTTTAAACAATTAATTTGTCAAATATGATTTTTAGAAACCATTTTTGTATAATATCCAGATGCTTTAAATAAGTATTTGTTGCGCCCCCCAAGCAACAATGCCATAAATCAGGTGCGTCTGCACAAGTGCATAATACATTATTTTTAGATGATTTGTATCGAATAATTTTTTGAAATACTTAAATTTAGGAAGGAGATATCTTAACTCCTTAATTAAATTATTTATTTGTGCATCCCATCTAAGATGGCAGTCCATTGTAATACCTAAGTACTTGACTGTTTTTGCCGAGTTTAATCTTATTTTCGTGTCCTCATTTTTTAATATAATATTATCAATCGGCGGTAGATGACAGGAATAACTGGTACATATTGAGTTTTTTTCATATTGATAGTTAATAGTTTACTGTGAAAAAACTCAACTACTGTAGGAAAATTATCTTGAACTTTCCGCTTTAAATCTTCCCAGCTCTTGGCTCTATAAATCAATACAGTATCATCCGCAAAGCTTATTATTTGATCGTTTATTTGAAGATTAAATAAATCATTGACATATAGACTGAAAAGAAGCGGTCTCAGTACTGTACCCTGAGGGACCCTATAACCTACCTTCTTAGTAGTACTTACATGATTTTCAATTTTAACACATTGTTGCCTGTCCGTTAAATAACTGTGAATTAAATTGTAGGCGGTTCCTCGAATTCCAATGCCTCCGAATCCGAATTATAAACGAGAAACACACAATTTCCTTTTCTGGTTTTCTCATCAAAATTATTTGTTCCCTCAGTTACCCATAACAAATATTTTATTTTAGGCCTATTTCCAAAATACATTTATATTAAACTTCCATACAATAGGCTACATACAACAGAAATACATTAACATATTGCGAGTCACTAAAAAATTTAAAAATGGAACGTTACAGTTTAACAGTTGAAATGATATGAAAATGTTCCCGATAGATGTGAGGTGACTGGAAATAAGATATGAGAATGTTCGTAATAGGCGCGAGTTGAGTTTGAATATCGGTTGCAAGGGGAATCGAGATATTGTATATGATACGAGAAGTGATCGATAAGTGGTGAAATTTAAAATAGTAATTGGGTTGCAAGAAATTGATGAAACGAAATGGAATGTTAAAACTTGAAGTATGGAACGGAGTTTGATGTATACGAGGGGCTGTTAAAAAGTATTAAAATTTAGAACGTGAAATGGGTTTATAGAAAGTTAACGAAATGAAGTAAAACGTTGTAATTTTGGGTACCTACGGATTTGGTCTTATTAATGGTCTTGTTGATGATTATACGAGGACTCTATTTTTAAGGGGTGTTTTTTTGTAATGAATCTTTTGTAAAATGACTAGAACGACTGTTGAAAATTAGGTATCGGTGAATTTAGGTTATTTTAGAATTATCAATTGTTCGTGAATTTTTTTCAGATTTTTGTGACATTGAATGTGGTTTTTTGGTGTAAATGATATCTGGTTGACTTTTCTATCATGGTTTGACATGGTGCGTAAATCGATGTGATTTTTTTTGTTAATTTTAATTTGTTTTGTTTTGATTTTTTGACTTATAGGGGAAAAACCCTACAACACTTGAAACGGTGTCCCCAAGTATTAATCGCGCCTGACGTTGCTTTACATTACATATCGAAATTTGTATATAGTAAAGACGCACCTATACTCGCTTATAGAATATTTCTGATAAGTCAATAAGTAAAAACATTTGATCACTTAATGATGGCTAAATATCAAAATAATGTTGACATATATAATATTTTACTTCCTTCACGGACTCAAGTCGAATAAACTTGAAATATTTTCCTGATAGGCCATTCATATTAGCATAAATAGAAAAAAAAAATTATAAAGTTTGCCACTTGGGGATTAAACTTGTCAAGGGATGTACTTTCAAAATAAAAAGAGTTCCTAAGCAACAAGTGCGAGCTTCATCACTAAAATTCATCCCTAAAGTGCAATTCGGTAGTTTTTGCGTTTTTCTGGAAAACCGTTAGTTCTACAAAAAAATGTGCCCAGTATAATTCTGCATACATATTACCTAAACTGTTTAGAACAGAGGTTTTCGATAAATCAGCTATTGAATATTCCTTCCTGTTATTTGGGTTTTCTACCACATGTATTATGCTCTTCAAAAACAATTCGCCGAATCTGCAAAATAATAGAATTATTGGAAAAAGCCTCTGCGCCTGTGATGTTTACGTTTGTTTTTGAGGAGGATAATACATGTGGTACAAAACCCAAATAACAGGAAAGAATATTCGTAGAATGCCACAAATAACTTTCAGACAATATCAGCTATTGAAGTTAGCGGTTGTATTAACAGAGATTCACGAACATGATATAATCATGTATATTAGGTATAATTTTGGAACTCTGTGATTTAATGTAAGGTTGTATTATAGTGGAAAAGGAATTTATAAAAAAGTGTTGAGATTTATACAAGAGTACTTGTCAAAATAAATTTATAATACGTCTTCGGTAGTATCTACATCATCTGTGGTATCTGCATTGGTACAGCTTTGGCCACGGTAAGTTATGCTCATAGTTGTTCAATGTAAGCCTGCCTTAGTACAGCTGCATCTCTTTCCACAACCTTGTTTGCAACTGCAGGTTATTAATTTTAAAATAGAAGCCGGGGCAAGTTGCTCAGTGGTACAGACATGTGACAGGGCATAATAGTTTTTTTCCAGCCCCAAAGCTCAGGCTGCAAATGTTGTCCACGCCATATTTGCACTTGAAGGTATAGTTCAAGTGGGAAGAAACTGATACATAAAAAATGTAACAAAAACTATTAACCGTATTAAAATACCGGTACTCTTTTTTGTGCTGTTCGCAAATTGACTCGCTTACCTTTATAGGTTTTTAATGTGCGTTGGGAATTTTTCATGTCAGGCTTGGCGCCATAGCCCGTGGCGATATAATTATGTCGTAAAGTTTTTGTTGCGTTTTTTATTTACTGGGATCATTTATTTCAACTAGCGCCATGGCCCGCGGCGATAATAATGTTGTCTTAAAGTTTTTATTGGGTTTTTTTCTATCTCGGGAATTTATTACTTGAACTATAACTACGACGGGAATGCTATTGTACTGCTGCCGACGTGGGAGGTAATTTTGAAAAAACCACGGCACTGCCCGCTTGGCCAACAAATTTATTAAAATAAGCATATATTTGCTCACTGAGACTGCCCTCTAATGATTTAGCTTTATAGAGCTCCAATATAAACCTTTCCCCAGCTTGCTCAATTTCTGTTGGAATTGATTTAGCATTATTAAAAATCTTAATTACACTATCAAGACCCTTTCTGCGATTAAATAGATGTACAAACTGTTGTTTGCCCTTTCCAAAGAAAGAATTATAACACATTATATACCATGTTCGTGAATCTCTGTTAATGCAACCCCTAACTTCAATAGCTGATTTCTCTAAAACCTGTGTTCTAAACAATTTCGGTAATAAACACTTTTCTATGCAGAATTTTACTGGGAATATTTTTTGTAAGTATAATTTATTTGTAGGATAAACGGTTTTCGAGGAAATCGCAAAAAACTACCGAATTGCACGTTAGGTGTGTGTTTTAGGGATTTATTTTGATAGTACATCCCTTGGCAAGTTTAATTCCCAAGTGGCAAAACTTTATATATTTTTTTTCTATTGGGTTATTTTTAAGCTAATATGAATGGCCTATGATGATACCTACTGAATAGGCGAAGGGAATTAGTTCCATGAAAACCGGTATTTCAATTTGATGATGCCTGATCGGCATGATACTTTACGTGGGTATACTGGGACTCTAATGTGAAGATTTAGAGTAACATCCAAAAGGGCGTTACCTTTAACTTTGTCCGATTTTAATTGAACAAAGATTGAAATTAACTAAAAGATTAACTAAACAAAATCACAAGTGCATATTTTTGACAAATCAATAAAAAAATGTTGATCACCTAACGATGCCTAATTATCGAAACAATATTCACATATATAAAATTTTACTTCCTTCGAATTCATTGAATTTCAGTGAAACTTGAAATATTTAAGTGATGAAGGGGATCACTTCCATGAAGACTCCAGTATTTTAATTTTATGTCTGATCTTCTCGAAATTTTACGTGGGTACACTAAAAAAATCACAAGAGGATATTTTTGATAATTCAATAAATAAAAATATTTGACCACTTAATGATACCTAAATATCAAAATATATTCACCTATATAAAATATTACTTCCTTCGAGTTTGTGGCATTCGATGTTAATGAAACTTGAAATATTTACCACATGATTGCTACTGAATAGGTGAAGGGAATCAGTTCTATGCACACAACGGTGTTTCAATTTTATAATATCTGATCGGCGTGATATTTCACAAAAGGGGGAGGCAGAGTGGGCAAATTTCCTGGGCCCACATCTCATTTAAGGGCCCGGGCCCGCCTAAGCATAATTTCACGTTAGTATATAATACGTATTTTTATTTTATTTTTAACTTTAAACAACTATACATAAATTATATAAGATTCACACAAAGTATAATATCACTGTCGGCAAAAATTTAGTAAGCGTTAAAGATACTGCTGTGATAAAATTTTTAAACGTTGAGCAGCTACCTAATTATATTTGGTTAAGTGTTTTGGATGTAATCCTTATGGGTCCAACATTTAACAAAATAAATATTTCGACTGCTTGTTAAACCCAACATCAGGGGTTAGAACTTACAATTAGTCTTATATTTATTGTCCCTAATTACGAAATCAAATGGTTTGCTAACAAATAGATACGTTGGATCTTAATGATTATCAGATATTACGTAACGAAATCACTTGGGCTACTGTAGCGTAGCAGATATCGTAGGCACTGACTTACCCGGAAAGTGATGTCCGTGCCTACGATAAAATTTCTCTAGCTCAGACTATCTCAGGGCGTTAAGCCCAAGCTTACATAAACTATGATAAATTATTAGTTTACTTACTTAACAACTCATTGAGGTTTCCCTATGTAGTGGTCGCAGACGAAATAATGACACTTTCTTTAAAAATGAAATGCACTATATTGAACAATTTACAGATTTAGGTTCTCTAGCATGTAACCTGGCGATGTTCACAGGTGTGGCAAATTCCACGATTAATAAGATCTAACATTCATAAAATGCCTCGTGTAGCTACACATCGGTTTACAAAGTACTCAAAAATTGTTATAGATTCTGCCACAAAGGTTTGATTTAAAGAACCTCCTTAAATATATGTAAATATATGCATAAAATCTCTAAATATGTACAAGTTAAAAATGCAAAAGTATGAACTGATATCCAGCCGAACCACTGAAGGTGGTCCCCGGTAAGTAAAACAAATAACACAACACTTATTTAGGGTGGTACGATACCGAGTCCGGACGTGGAGGAACTGTAGCCCTATGGAGATCCTTCGGGACACAAGAAATGGACCCAAGGATGGGGTTGATCGTAGCCTCACCAGCCCTGGAACCTTCCACTGTGTGTGGATGCCCCGTCCGTGGAACTCTCACTGACGTGTGTAGAAGCCCCGTCCGTAGAACCCTAAAGATATCACGATTTAATTTTACAAAGTCAGAAATACACGTGAAGCGTGCTTAATGTGAGTAATTCTGACATAACCTACAAAAGGAACATAATTTACCTCACTGATGAGGGAACAATCCACCAATACTCCGGGAAGCCACAGTCGGATAAATGGGGTCGAGTCCGCCTTTTAAGTTGACACTGTATTTCCAAAGGAAAGCCTGCAAATTTGCGAAACACGTGGGTAGAGAACGGGCAAGATGGCGTGAAGAGGTTAGCTTACCTTGTGTAAATTAATATCCTGCTTCCGCAGATAAAATTTACTCACAACCACAAAATATTCCGCTAAACGGAACAACAACAGATTGAGGAAATTTTCTTGAGTTGATTATTCTAAAATCCACCAGGATGCCTTGGATAAAACCGAGGTTGGAAGAATTACCAACTAATTAGCACCAACCATGCCAAAAACAATGGTTGCCTACCCGCCTTCCGCTCTCTGCTGTTCACGTGTCGCCCTCCCGTGGAGAATAGCGAAATGTGTTTCGGACGTGTAGCAGTTGTTATAATGCGGCCCACAAAACGCTAAAGCGCATGGTGGGTTGCATACGCTAGAGGTCCGTAACAGGTTTACAGTTTGTGAATATTTGCAGGGCGCACTGTATAGTGTCATAAACTTGACAGTAGTGTCGCAATAAATTCGATGGTTTTATAACTGCACAGTGAGAGTTTTTTATTTAGTATTTGTGTTATGAATTGATACATACAAGAACAGTTAAATTCCAGATGTACGACACATCGGTGTCAGCAAAAAAATGAATTTTTATTTCATAACAAGGGTCTCTGGCTAGGCCGACACAAATACATAATATTTTTATTTTTGCACATAGTTGTAAAAACCAATATAAAATCTTATAATAGTATAAATGCAAACAAAACCCCAATTTCTTTTTAGTTTTTGAATAAACGCAAATCGGAAATGTGTGTGCGAAGAGTTTTTCTCAAAAGTGTACTTGGGAAATATTCATAATTTTTAATTGATAGTGTGGATAATAGATCTGCCGCTTATATAAATGAGGGCAGTTTAATTAAAATTTTTGATTTTTTACAAAGAAAGGAGGGTTATTAACTTGCTTGGTAAGGCAAAGTTTTTACAGCAACTACCTATAGTAAACTGAAGAGATATATTATAGGATAAAAGTGTAACATTATATTTTGCCGACAATACACGCCAAGTAGTAAACAAATATACAGTGTGAACCAGTTTATGTGTTACACTTAATATTCTCTTACTTTTTGAGATAAATTTTTGGTTGAAAAACCGGTCTGACTTATAGGCGGATGGCGCGTTACCACTTGCGTTCACTAACTCAATATTTCGGTATAAATTTATCAGACCTACACCATCTGATTAAGGATCTTTTTTACATAAAAAAGTTATATATGCCTACTTTTAGCTAATATGTTTATAATATTCTCTTGGATTGCGTGATTGTAAATATTTCAGCCCGATTTGAATCTGCAAAAAATATATATGATCTTTTTAGTATTTTGTGGATATTTCTTGATGATAATGATGAGCAAATTAAAAATAAAACAAAAAACTTCAGAGCACTTGAAATGAAATAAAGCACCTAAAAGTAATTTACCTGACAAATTTTGGGAAAAAACATTATCTCCCATTAATTTATTAAACAAAATTAGGTATTTTGGATACTTTATTTCCTAACATTATAATTGTTTTAAGAATATTTTGCACTATTTATACCCATTACTGTAGCTCAAGCAGTAGCGCGCATTAAGAATGTATTAAGATCGACAATGGCTCAAGATTGTTTGTCAGGTTTTGGTTTATTAGCTGTTGAGTCAGATTTAATTAGATGTTGTGACTTTAGTGCAATAATAGAATCATTTGCAAGTCGCAAGGCGCACAAAGCCTCGTTATATTAAGTAGGTACATTAGAATATACTTTGCCAAAAACTGTTTAGGTGCAATTTTTGTTCGATGTTTTTTCAATTCATGTTTTATTCTTTGGAAATTTAATAATTTAATGCAATAATAGTACCAGTAAGTACCCTGATGTATTATGTGTTAAAGTATTATGGTTTTATGTTTTATCTGTTTACTTCTTAAAAACATGTGTTACTGAATATACGCATTCTCTTTGTATCGCGTTGTTAGTTAGATATTTAATGTAGTAGAAACACTAATAAATTATTATTTTACTTCAGATTATAATGATGTTAAATTTAGTATATTTATACAGTAAACCGACGTTGGGATACACCTTTTCTAAGAGAGTGGGCCCAGGACGCTGCTCAGCCTCCGGGCCCGACTTGGCTCTCGACGGCCCTGACTAGCGGACCTATGACGTGATCGTTTACAGTAATATGCCAAATGGACTTTACCTTTAACTTTGTCCGATTTTAATTGAACAAAAAGAACAAAATAAAACAAGAGAGAATATTTTTGATGTCAAAAAATAAAAATATTTGACCACCTTTATTAGCCGTTACTCGAGTCCGAGTATAAAAAATGTTACAGTCGATAAATTGTGTACAATAAAAAACAAGTAAAAGGTGTAGTCTATTGTAATTCCCATTCATCTACGGTGCACACGACTATGGCTATAGAGGCCAATTCGGGAGAGCACATGTCGACCGCAGTCAGGACAAACATAGACCTGGTTAGGTCTTGGATTCGGCCTTCTTGCAGCAACATTTCCTTGATAGCTGGCCACAACCCCTCGCCATTCGGTTCTGTCCGCTGCAAGTTGTTCCCATTGCTCGTCTGCAATACCGCAGGATTTTAGATTTTCATGGAGAGCGTCTTTGAACCTCTTTCGTTGACCGCCACGCCTTCTTCTACCGCTTAGCAATTCACCATAAAGTGTACATTTAGGAAGGCGGTTATCATGCATACGATGAACGTGACCTGCCCATCTTAGGCGTGCTCTTGAAATAAGCACCTCAATTGGAAGGCTCTTTGCTCTCCTGAGTACTTCCACGTTTGATATGTGATGGAACCAACGGATTTTCATCATACTTCTGAGGTGTCTTTGCTGAAAACGTTCTAATTCTTTCACATGACGACGGTAAGTGACCCAGCTTTCACATCCATATAGCAGTGTTGGAATGACAACTGCTCTGTAGACAGCCATTTTCGTTGACAAAGCAAGGTCGTGGTTGTCAAATACTCTCTCTCTAAGTCCCCAGAGTGCTCTAGATGCAGCGTTAATTCTATTGCGAATCTCGCTGTCCATGTTTGCTTTGTAATTAACAACGTTGCCTAAGTAATTGAACTGATCCACCACTTCAAGAGAATTTCCGTTAAGTGTAATGTCTATTTGGTTCACTTGATGAGGAGTTGACATAATCTTAGTCTTCCCAATGTTGATTTTAAGTCCCAAGGAATCATAGCTCTGGGCATACACATCTAAAAGTTCTTGAAGCTCTTCCGGCGTAGAGGCTAAAAGTGCACAGTCATCCGCATACTGGAGATCACAAATGAATCGTGTGCGTGTCTTCGTAAAAGCTCTAAAGCGCCCTATGTTAAAGAAACCGCCATCAAAACGGTATCTGAGACCTATTCCTCTGACTGTCAGTTTGTTGTCAACAATAATTGTTAGAGCAGTGGTAAACAAATTAAAGAGTAGGGGTGCCAGGACACATCCCTGCCTAACTCCAGTGAGGGTTTGGAAAGGTTCGGTTGCCTCATTATTATACATAACCTGTGCGTTGTTGTTTGTATGTAGACTGCGACATACTTCCACAAATTTTCTAGGGATACCTAAGCGGAACATAATTTTCCAGAGCACTTCCCTGTCCACCGAGTCAAACGCCTTGGTTAAATCAATGAAAGCCATGTGAATTTCTCCTTGATGTTCGAGTGCTTTTTCTTGAAGCTGTTTAAGTGTGAAGATTAAATCCGATGTGCCTCGGTTTGGTCTAAAGCCACTCTGTGTTTCAGGAAGTAGCTTTTCCATAACAGGTGTTAGCCTATTTGCCATCGCTTTAGTGAGTATCTTCCCTCCAACAGCCAGGAGAGCTATACCCCTGTAATTTCCACAGTCCGCAGCGCTCCCTTTGTTTTTGAAGAGGTTGATTAAAAGTGTATCACGAAACTCCTGCGGAGCTTGACCACTTTCCCACACGACATCAAACAGTTTTTTGACGTAGGGTATGAGCTCTGACGACACAGCTTTAAAGATCTCAGCTGGGAGTGAGTCGGCGCCGGGAGATTTGTTATTTTTTAGCTGCCCAATGGCGGTTAAGATCTCTTCCGTTGTTAGTGGTTTATCTAAGTCTTCGAAGGTTCGAAGGTTCGAGAATAGCGAAATGTGTTTCGGACGTGTAGCAGTTGTTATAATGCGGCCCACAAAACGCTAAAGCGCATGGTGGGTTGCATACGCTAGAGGTCCGTAACAGGTTTACAGTTTGTGAATATTTGCAGGGCGCACTGTATAGTGTCATAAACTTGACAGTAGTGTCGCAATAAATTCGATGGTTTTATAACTGCACAGTGAGAGTTTTTTATTTAGTATTTGTGTTATGAATTGATACATACAAGAACAGTTAAATTCCAGATGTACGACACATCGGTGTCAGCAAAAAAATGAATTTTTATTTCATAACAAGGGTCTCTGGCTAGGCCGACACAAATACATAATATTTTTATTTTTGCACATAGTTGTAAAAACCAATATAAAATCTTATAATAGTATAAATGCAAACAAAACCCCAATTTCTTTTTAGTTTTTGAATAAACGCAAATCGGAAATGTGTGTGCGAAGAGTTTTTCTCAAAAGTGTACTTGGGAAATATTCATAATTTTTAATTGATAGTGTGGATAATAGATCTGCCGCTTATATAAATGAGGGCAGTTTAATTAAAATTTTTGATTTTTTACAAAGAAAGGAGGGTTATTAACTTGCTTGGTAAGGCAAAGTTTTTACAGCAACTACCTATAGTAAACTGAAGAGATATATTATAGGATAAAAGTGTAACATTATATTTTGCCGACAATACACGCCAAGTAGTAAACAAATATACAGTGTGAACCAGTTTATGTGTTACACTTGATATTCTCTTACTTTTTGAGATAAATTTTTGGTTGAAAAACCGGTCTGACTTATAGGCGGATGGCGCGTTACCACTTGCGTTCACTAACTCAATATTTCGGTATAAATTTATCAGACCTACATCATCTGATTAAGGATCTTTTTTACATAAAAAAGTTATATATGCCTACTTTTAGCTAATATGTTTATAATATTCTCTTGGATTGCGTGATTGTAAATATTTCAGCCCGATTTGAATCTGCAAAAAATATATATGATCTTTTTAGTATTTTGTGGATATTTCTTGATGATAATGATGAGCAAATTAAAAATAAAACAAAAAACTTCAGAGCACTTGAAATGAAATAAAGCACCTAAAAGTAATTTACCTGACAAATTTTGGGAAAAAATATTATCTCCCATTAATTTATTAAACAAAATTAGGTATTTTGGATACTTTATTTCCTAACATTATAATTGTTTTAAGAATATTTTGCACTATTTATACCCATTACTGTAGCTCAAGCAGTAGCGCGCATTAAGAATGTATTAAGATCGACACTGGCTCAAGATTGTTTGTCAGGTTTAGGTTTATTAGCTGTTGAGTCAGATTTAATTAGATGTTGTGACTTTAGTGCAATAATAGAATCATTTGCAAGTCGCAAGGCGCACAAAGCCTCGTTATATTAAGTAGGTACATTAGAATATACTTTGCCAAAAACTGTTTAGGTGCAATTTTTGTTCGATGTTTTTTCAATTCATGTTTTATTCTTTGGAAATTTAATAATTTAATGCAATAATAGTACCAGTAAGTACCCTGATGTATTATGTGTTAAAGTATTATGGTTTTATGTTTTATCTGTTTACTTCTTAAAAACATGTGTTACTGAATATACGCATTCTCTTTGTATCGCGTTGTTAGTTAGATATTTAATGTAGTAGAAACACTAATAAATTATTATTTTACTTCAGATTATAATGATGTTAAATTTAGTATATTTATACAGTAAACCGACGTTGGGATACACCTTTTCTAAGAGAGTGGGCCCAGGACGCTGCTCAGCCCCCGGGCCCGATTTGGCTCTCGACGGCCCTGACTAGCGGACCTATGACGTGATCGTTTACAGTAATATGCCAAATGGACTTTACCTTTAACTTTGTCCGATTTTAATTGAACAAAAAGAACAAAATAAAACAAGAGAGAATATTTTTGATGTCAAAAAATAAAAATATTTGACCACCTATATATAGGAACAACAGTCACATATATAAAATGTTACTTTCTTCGTGTTGGATTTCAACGAGAACCTGGAAATATGAATTTGAGCATAGGTGGTCACGTTATAATTGTGACATCAATGTTATAATTTCTGACTGAGTGTGAAATTTTTTTCTTAAATTTTAAAGTTATTATAGAACTACCTAGTACGTTTAATAAACATCTGTATATAGTGCATAAAAAAGGAAACCGGAGACATATTTTGGAAGTCAAGTATTTCCTACTATTTCTACGCCCTTATTTTATTTAGTTATTAATTTCTTTTTGTAAGCTACCTTACATGCACACAGCATGTTTCCGGTATTACAATTACATAAAAGACATAAAACTTATAACATTTTTAGCCGCAAACTCCTCTATAAAATCCTTATTTTACTATAAGGAACGTAACCAGACTGCAACCAACAGCTACTCTCCGGGCGATGTGCCCCGCCGAGCGCTGAATTACAAATTACAAGTCTGGCGCGTTAAGTGTAATAATTGCATATTACCATCAAAACGCTAATGCTTCGATTGCAACAAACACCAGCCGAAAGACTGATCCTACTTAAAGGAGCTCTCTTGCCAGCCGTCACACACCACTTGCAGACTGCAGTTTCGAGCTGTTGGCTCTCGTCAGTGCAAGGTAGGCATGTGACAACCGGCACGAGGATCCTTTGACTATTTGGTACATCCCGGTATTTTTGCAATAGCGACATGTAAAATAGTCAGCAGGCGCCATCTAGCGGTCCAGTGTCTGTTGCAATCGAAAAATAAATAGCCTGACTGGGCTTAGCATAGTTCAAATGTGCTTTTAGAGGGCGGAATATTAAACATAACATTTTTAACCGCAAACTCCTCTATAAAATCCTTATTTTACTATAAGGAACGTAACCAGACTGCAACCAACAGCTACTCTCCGGGCTATGTGCCCCGCCGAGAGCTGAATTACAAGTGCAAGTGGGGGATGTGTGTGTGTGTGACGGCTGGTAAGAGAGCTCCTTTAAGTAGGATCAGTCTTTCGGCTGGTGTTTGTTGCAATCGAAGCATTAGCGTTTTGATGGTAATATGCAATTACTACACTTAACGCGCCAGACTTGTAACTTGTAATTCAGCGCTCGGCGGGGCACATAGCCCGGAGAGTAGCTGTTGGTTGCAGTGTCGAATATAAATTAAATAAATAAGTACTGCCATACTTTCTTCAAATACTTCTACTGCCGCTCAGAGCTCGTGAGCTGCAGTAGAGAACTAAGTAAGCCGCTTATATGAAGTCAGGTATTTTTCACGTTTGAGGCAAATAGTATATTGGTTAATTAGGAGTAAAAGTGATACTTTTGTGACGAGTCTGCCGGATGAAGTGAGTAAAAGTCCCCTTGAGCGGAAGGAACTTTTACTTCCGTTACTAATGGCAACGCACAACCGTCTGAAATGTCAAACTTTAATGTCATGGAATGAGTAAGAAATGGCATGATTTTCTGACGTTTGAAGAAAAAAGAATTTTTCTATCGGTTATCTTAAAATGCTACAGTTTGAGCTATCACAAGGGTGTAAAAGTTTAGCAACAATTATGTTTTTCAGCTGTTTCAATAGCTATTCTTATTTGTAATTTTAAGTGAAGATTGTACTTTATAAGACCTACATTTTCCATAAGTTCCATTGGAATTCGTCATTATATTCTTCAGAGAAAAAATTATTTGTTTAAAAATACATAATCTTGCAATATTTATTTATTTTTAAATAATAATAATAATCGTATATTTATTGCACTATTCATAATGTACATTTAAAATTTTTCTGTTTGTCTCGTAGAATTTATCTCGAGATATTTTAAAGACACCGATGGATATACGCTCTAAAAAATTTAATTTTGACTTCGTCGAAACTGCAAAATAAATAATAAAAAAATAGCTCTTACCAGACAATTCATAATTCAGTAGAATGCAGGTTTTCACGGTGGTTGTCTAATGAAGTAGATTCTTCTGGGTCTTGCCGTGGTCGTCAAGTTCGACGACCACGGCAAGACCCGGAAGAATCCACTTCATTAAATTCATAATTCGTATTTTTCAAGTCCTAATTTGACTCCACTACAAAGATGTGGCCAAAATTGGAGACTTTTGTTACTTATGCCTCATTTATATGTTTTTCAATAAAGCATATTTTTATTTGTTAAAGTATAATTTTATATATTCCAAGTAATTTGTATAGTGTATGTTTGTAATTAGAAGGATAGAATTGGTTATTCTTTAATCTGTAGCAAATTTACAAGAAGTATATATCGACGGTGTACGTATACTCGTAGATAATCTATGTATCATATTTTGAGGCAACGATTTCAAGTTCTACTTGTGCAAAGTATCCAAAATATATGTTTGTTAGATGGTGTTGGTGGGATATTCATCAAGTCTAATATTGTACAGCATTCAGCGAAATGAGTAAAGGGAGTTGTGATTTACCGTGCAGTTGCATAATGCGCAGTGCACTGCAATCGATCAGGTTAATTAGAAACCGAACCACATGGCCCCCCTATGGTGGTTTTACCTAACCCCTGCGGTTCTTGTGGCCCCCTTGGCCCCACTATACTAAACCAGAATCTCGGACCTACCCAGCACGCATCCCTCTATAATTAGCTGAATATGTTAATATTTCTACATTCCTACCATTGTTCATATCAATTTTATTGTTATTGTTATTTATTGTTAGTGTTTACGCTTTCCTAGAAACATTTATTTTAATAGTTTGTATTATATTCTTATTGATGTTCTGTAGACAATTAAATGCAAATAATACCTCACTCTCTATAGACAGATAATCAGTTCGGTAAATTCCGCATATTTATTGCATTGCAACTCTTTGCTGTGCTCTTAAAGTCAGTTTCATATTATTTAAAATTTTTTCCTCAATTCGTTTCTCAAGAGCGTAAATGAGTTCGAGCTTGTGTTCATCTCATATTAATAATTTTGTATCTCCTGTTCGGTGAGGTATATTTGTGCTTTTTGAAACACTGTTCACTAACGGCAGAGCATCCATGAACTTGCGGGGAAAAAATATGATTTATTATTAAACGAGAAAAAAAGAGAGTGAAAAAAGATTAATGGATCCTACCTTTCCCAGATGTCTTCTTCCAGGTCCAGGTTCTTTCCGGATGCCTCCAGATGCAGATAGATCCTATTCGATCGTTGCACAATGCACACACAAAAATTAGGCGGGAAAGTTAATAATTATCAGCGGGTGATTAGGACAATTAAAAGCGGGGAGAAATAAATGTATAAGCGACGGAGTCTTCAACACTATGGTTTTACGAATAATGATACCTTCAAGCAGCGGTGCGGTATAGTCACAAAAAATCTCTTTCTGAGAATCGCGGAAGGTTACACGGTGAGCCAAAGAAAAATAAAAATAATTAAGTGTATTTTAATTCTAACTTATAATGCGGTGAATTTAAATTAAGAAAAATAGCAAAAAAAAATATGTAAATTAAATAAGGACTCAACAAACATAATTCCTGACGTCTTGAAAAATAAACATGCTACGAAGATTTTTTTAAATGAAATTAAGTTTGCATGCTTATTAGGACGATGATTTTAAAAAGAGCTTTAATTATCAATTATAATAATAATAATTCGACTTTATTGTGCAAAACAATTTGCAAAGATAGTAAATAGAATAGAAATTACTTTTGTTACAAAAAAAGGAAGAAACTATAGAGAAAGTAATGATACCACAAAATGGCGAAGTCTAGCTGAAAACTACTCATACTCAACCATGACAATTTAAGATAGAACATAAGTGACAGAGAACCTGACAAACATTAAATAACATTAAACATTACACATTAAATAATCAACCGATCAATCCATCAGTCAATCAAACAATGAATGAATGAATAAATAAATAAGTAAACAACGCCCTTGAATAATAATAGCTAAGCATATGTACTTATTTAACGTCGGTCTCTTTCCGCTACCAAGGCCAATCACCGACGCCAGGGGATAAGCTCATCAGTGTCTGTGTAGGCACTGGGACCTCTAACTTGGAAATTTTGCCGAACCCCCACACTGTGTCGTGGGGTAGGGACCTTTAACGTGCTCACATCGTAGATACATAGAACCCATAGTTTTACATCTCTTTCGAAAGATGGTGACGCGAGCAGATCCGCTCAAACACTATATCTCATCGACTTGCTGTGACCCGGTTTTGAACCCGGGTTGTCTGCGTGGAGGGACGCGCCACTGTCCATCACGCCACCAAGCCGACTAAATAACTTTTATATATTTGTATTTGAATTTATTAATATTAAAAACTTTAAAGTCATCAGGAATTAGATTGTAATTTGATATACAGTAGTGGCATAAAGAAATCATGGGTCGGTAGTAATAAGATAGAGTGAAATATAAAAATAGAAAGTAATATACGCGATATATTAACGTTGGCGCCAGTAGCTCAGTAAGCTTGTTAGAATTTAACCCGCTAAAGAGAAAAATGGCCAACGGCGCGGCTCAGTTTATATCTGTTTCTTTTCAGCATATTATTATATATTTCTCTTCTCTTCTATCTTGCATATTTCTTGACCCAAGTTTTGTACTTGCCAGGACTGTAGAATTAAAAACAAAATTTATTCTATGCATGGCTGCCTGGTGATGTGGCATCGTAACTTGTTTTTAAATCTTACATTTCTTTGTATAAACAGAGGATCGTGTATTAAATTAATTTTTTTAGAAAAGAGGAAGAGCTGGGAAATATCAATGTTCTATGTACAAAATTCTTCTCCGATTATTTATATTAAGTAATTTACATTCATTAATCTTGTGAGATATATGATCATATTATCTGCATCCAAATATAGTGCCACAACATGTATTTTGAACTTTTTGAATGTGATTTTTGTCAGATCGATCAAGACAAAAGCCAAAAAGAATCTTTCAAGAAAAAATAAAAAGCCAGAAGTACTGAAATATTGTAGAGAAATATGTATAGTGTATACGACCAGAATTGAAACCGTATAAAAACTAAAAGCCGGCAAAAACAGTCGGCATCTCTTGCGGAGGCAAATAGAAATGTTTGTCATAAGAAGAACAGTAAAGAGATGCCGACTGTTTTTACCGGCTTTTATTTTTAATGCGGTTTCAGTTCTGGTCGTATACACTTTAGCATACAAGTATTTCTTATATCTTTAGAAATACTGTCTGGGTTGTGAGAAAAACATTTAAGTAAAAAGTTCAAATAATTATTTCTATTATATTTTATGACTTACCATATGTAAAAAAATTCACCTGAATAATGAATATCTGTCTATCCATCTATCTACCTATAGTCGAGGAAATCGCAATAGTAGATGCGGTTGAGGGAAGGGACCTAGTCCATTCTTTACTAAGTTTACGTGAAAGCAAGACAGATGATTGTGCTCACGAATGAAAGTTCCTCGACCGCCCGTTTCACCATGATCGCATTCCACCATACTATTTGCCGCGACAATAATTTTACTGAAACTTTTTTAGATTCCCATTATTCTGGTAAAAGATTGTACTTAATTATTTAATATTAGAAAGCAAAAAGGCGAGCTCGATCGCAGAGTCGTTTAGTATACGAGTATAGAAACTATGATAAAACACGCACAGAACGAGCTCTAGCATTTTTCGACGTCGAAAAATATTCGAATTTACACATAAATAAAACATGGATTTGGTTTCGAATCCAATGTTAGTGAAGGAATTTTGATATTTGCATTAGCAATTAATATCTATTAATGAAGGTACGATCTTATAAGCTCGCGATTAGAAAGCAGTTATATTTAAAAAAAAAAATTTAAAAAAGGTTGTTGGGCTTTTTTCCAACTAGATTCCTGAATATCCAATACTTTAAGGAATGAATAACTAACATTTTTACATATTAACTGTAGGTCATTTTGCATAGCGGATGAAAACATCTTCTGTATATTTTTAAATATATGTGCTAATAAGTGGATTTAAATAGGTGATAATCTGTTACTGTGAACTCAAACATAGCCATTTATTGAGAAAGTATTTTGTTGATATTAATGTTCCTCGAGAGTTTTGAGTACATACTTTTCTTATACTATCGTAATCTATGTATAAATGCTAGAAGTTGACCTACAATATATGAGGAGGACGTTGCAGCATGTATTGTTAATTCTTCAATGATCTTGTTACAATATACCAACGACCATGATAATTTTGATATAAATTTTAATTTATTCACCCTCCGATGATTTTAGGACCGTCTCTAATATTTTGCTGTATATCTAATTGCTATACCAGAAAATTAAAATATTTATATACATACTGTAATATTTTTGGCGTGCCTGTATCTACTTAATTGTTTCCATGAAAGTTGTTGTAAAATTAAAGGAAAAGAAATATAATGTGTCAGGTAAACCGAATTATTGTCATCTGATGGCACATTAAGTTGATTAACGATTGTTAGTTCATGTATAATGCAATTTAAAGGTTTGTGCTTGTATCTATAAGGGACCATCAAACTATATGTAATTTTTTCTCAACTGGAAGGCTCAAGTTATTTCATTGTAATAGATCTACTTTATGAAATATTAAAAGATTCTGGTGTCTAAAAAGTAATACTATTAACTGTTTTACAATGTCAGCGATGCCAGTTCGCTAACAAATTTAATTTTATATCCACCTTAACTCATTCTGAAAAAGCACAATTTAATCCCGTAGAAGGAGAAAACAGTAGTAGTTTTTTATCTATCGCTTCGCCGAATGTGGGAAAACAGTAAAAGGGGACATATTATAAATTTAAAATACCGTTTAAACTGCATTTTGTCTTTTATGTCTGTAGTAGTCTATCGAAAAAGGAGTGAAATCATTTTAATACACCATCGATGGTAGTGCGAACATATGTAATGTATAATGGAACTTGTTACACAGGCTTACAATGATAAAACATGTTTAAACCGACCGCTTTATAAACTGTATTTTATGGTACCCAAATCATATGAATTAGATTCCATTTGTTTCACTGAAATTTAAATTATACCTCGATAATTCCTCAATATGCGGATTTTCTGTAAGAAAAAACATATTGGCGTCAGTGTGCCTTGAGAAAAGTAATAAAGAAATCGTACGTGGATAGGTTAAGCTCTACAATTTGCTGTAATATCTTTTATTTATATTAAAAATCACCCAACTGTCTTTAATTTTTTTTAACCAATTTAATTGTTCCTGATCAGCCCATCGTAGTTTCAGACACATACAATTGCCAAAATGCTATAAAAATGCCTATCGCATTTAATTGAATTGATAGTATTTGGCGAAACCTTTCCAGAGAAAATTTTATTGTCACCCACTGGCAGCTAGGAGCCCTGACACAGGGAAATCACCCGTAGCCGTCAGGAGGCGCAGAAGAGAAAGATGGTAAGCAACGCCGAGGAGCTACCAAGCAAGGCCCCAGCTATAACCGCTAACCGAAAGAGGACCACTACAGAGAGAACTCCGCAAGAAGGAACGTACTAATTTTTCAATTAGAAAGTACAAATATGGTCCCGCCAATGCACGTCCCGGGACTAGTAGGGAATCGTCGCGGTGGGCGAAAAACTAGACGGAACGCATCTGGTTCGGCGGCTAAAAACAGTTTAAATAAATCGAACACCTTTCATCACGTGATAAATTGAAGTAATTAATTAAATCGGAACATATTCCTACAAAAAAATAAAATAGGCAGTTGATGCGAGGAAAAGAAGCTAAACAAAAAAATAAACCGGTTGCCGGAAACTGAGCCTGGTATGGTAATTTGTGTTTCATCCAAAGGGAGGCATTATGCTGTCTAATTCGTGTAATGTTGCGGGTTGGCGGACTAATGCCCAGCTTGAAAGCGTAGAGTTTTTGTAATACTTCCTGGACGTAGTCCGCTATTTTGGTTAAGTCGTTACAGCGTGCGTAGAGGTCTCTGAAGGAGATGCGAGAGGAGATGTATCTGCCAGAATTAGATATGAGGTGCTAAATTTGTGTTCCAAGGCTTTCAGTTTTTTCATTATTGTAACAGATATGCTGCACCACACCGGAGCCGCGTTTGTCATTACCAGCTTAATCAACATGGTATAAATTAGTTTTTTGTTTTGCCTTTTGAGTCTACTATCCCTGACCAAGAGCGGATACAGACTTCTGGACATAGAGTAGACTATCCATATTGTCTCGTTAATATGCTCTCGTATTAAACTATAATATTTTCTCTAGTTTTACCTCTAAGTACTCCACGCACCCTTTTTTCGGAATTGGCGTTAAAACCCTGTTTTCAGTGAATCGGCGCGTAACGACTGTCGTCTCCGATTTCACCGCGTTCACCCGAATCTTCCACCTGTCGTAACACGTCGTGGCATGGCCATGTGTGCTTCTAGCAGCATAGTTGCTGCTTGTGCATTATGTCAGTGCGCATACATGGTCGTGTTATCAGCGTACTTGGCTAGCTTAGTATTTGGGAACTCAGGGAAGTCGGAGACGTACAAATTATATAGTTTCTGTGACAAGCACGACCACTGGGGAACTTGTAGAGATAAAGCTGTCAAGAACGAGTGAATCAGTTTGATGATGTACATCGGGTAATTGTAGTCGCGGATTTTGTAGAGTAGGCCACGGATCCAGGCAGTACTAAGGGCCTTCTCAATATCGAAGAGCACAATGGCGGTGCTCTTTCGGAAATTGTATTGCACAACGACGTCGTTAACTATCCTAGGGACTTGCTGCACAGTGCTCCGACCGTTCCTGAAGCCGAATTAGGAGTCATCGTCGATGTGGAGCTCATCCTGAATATCTTATCAAGATGAACTTCTCCACCAATTTGGAGACAGAAAGGAGATTGATCGATAGACCTACTTATTCCAGATATAATTACATATGGAACCCTCTACTAGCCCTCCTATATTATATCCTTTAGAGACGTTAATTTTAGAGGAAATCACAGTAAAATTGTCATGGAAAAAATTTTCTTCCGCTCACCACTATCTGGCCAGAGTTTTCAACTCTTGGTTGAACGAGGGGCAGCAGATTTCGGGCTAGTTTATCGAGAAACGTACTGTGCGTATTCCCAAAAAAGGGAACCCAAGAAATTATAGGCCAATCACCTGTCCGAGCTCCTGCTACAAGGTATTTACACGTATTTTGTATACTACGACATTACGGCAGGTCGATCCGATCTTCCAGCAGATCTACGAGCAACGTGGTATCATGAAGAGCATGGCAGGTTGTAAGGACAGCCTGCTGATAGACCACTGCGCCACACAAGTTTCTGTGCAACGCAAGCGGAATCTATTGATGTCCTGGATAGACCACCGTAAGGCTCTCGACACAACATCTCATGGGCTACTTGCGGTAGCAGCACCACTAGTGAGATGCATAGAACAACTGCTGTCACTCTGGAAAACCTGCTTCACCATATCATCAGGTGTTACGGCAGAGCTGGTGGCTTTTGGGAGAGGAGTCCAGTGAGATACTTCTCCGCCTCTCCTCTTCTGCATCTCACTGTTACAAACTTGAGTTCCGCCAAACTTCCGAGTACCGATGTGGGCGACCCAGAAACCGGAGGCATAACGTCACCTATTTGTTCCATATGGATGACCACAATAAACTGTGTGCCTCCGGAGAGCGGTAGCCACAAAACTCTCACAAGGCGATCCAGAAGTACACGCGGACCATTGTCATGGAATTCGGATTGGACAAGTGTGCAGTCGTCCATCTCAAGTGAGGACAATGCGGATATTCTCTGAAAAGCGCAGTCAACAAACGGAAGCATTCTACATCTCGATGCCGGAGAGACCTACACATACCTGTGGATGAAACAACACTATATCCAGAACGTAAAACAAGTTTGGAGCACTTTCCACGGCAAGTACAGACACCGCCCCCGAAAGATTTGGTCTTCCGAACTCTCGGGGAAGAACGAGGTGTCTGCTACTAATATGCTCGCCGTTCCGATTCTGTTCTACTTCTTTTTAGTAGTTGAGCATGCATGGTGCGTTCCATAACAACATAGAGACACTAGGTTTATCGATAAAATTGCCCTTCGCTTTTCTACGGCCAGCAGAGCTGAAGTCGGAAGCTGAGGATTCATTGTGGCCCGCCATGATGGTATTATTAACACTTTAGTCTAACGTAGTCGCGTTAAGAGTGTGGAAGTCTCTGACACTCACTGCAGGACGTGTCGTCAGGTGCGGGAGTTTCTCATGCATTTACTATCTGCATGCCCTATTTATCCGATTTCGGTCTTCATTCACAGGCATAACGCGGCTTTACGAGTGCTATATTACCATCTACGGCACTCGTATGTTACATGTCCTGTGTCTATCTAAGTTTATAAAAATAACTAATATTTAATGTATATTTAGCACGATCTGTATAGCATTTAGTTTTTGTAAGTGAGACTACTTCAAACTAATATAATTTTCTTTGTATCACTGCTAAATTTCTTCACATTTTTTTCTATAGATTCATTTTTGTATCTTAGGAACTCAGTCATGTTTTGCTACAGCTCTTCAGGTCACCAATTGCCTAGATAACATTTACAAATATTTAAAATTTCACCTTTTCATTTTGTTTACTCTTTACAATATGTAGTAATTTTTCTTATCTCTAAAACTCCATCCAGGCATACCTGTTATATAATGTATTTACTGGATCGTCACAATAGAATTTGAAAACCTATCTAATAATTTGCATAATATCAACACTTCATCGTTATTTGGTTATTCTTGCAATTTACTGATGTCACATCATAAACATTTCGTATTGAACATTAAAGAGTTCTTTATCGATTCTATACCATTTAAATAATTTAATTGTAAATGGAAACCCAATTAGAAAAAGAATCCTATTAATTAAGTCGCTCATCAATAGAAGGCGACACGCTCGTAAAATTTACAGTATTCATGATCTTTGGGATAAATATACAGGTACTTTTAAGTTTGTACATTGGTACCACAATTAAAATTGTAATATAAATAGGTTTACCTTATTAATTAAATATCCGAAGTACCCATTTGCCTTCAAATCTGAACTTATTGACATCTACGTGCTATTCTATTGCGAGATCTTCGAGTAATGCTTATTACATTCTATATCCACATTTCATTCTGTGTTAAAACACCATACAGGTATTTTTTTATTATTTTTTGTCAATTATTTTATTACTGTCACTATTTAAATAAAATTAGATTCAATTTCTTTAATTTTATGTAACTAAAATTCTACATGTGACCACATGGTACAAAACATTTTTATGATTCTTTTGACAATCAGCAAATTTTGTAATTATCTAGTAATTTCATAATTGCCTAGCGTTCTAGCTACTTACTTACCTAATAATATTAAGTATATTATTTAATCAAACCCTTAGGATTGATAACTTATTTCTGGCTTATGCTAATATGCGTATGCCTTTAGTCTTTTTATAATTTATTATTAATTAATATCTGGTTATCGAAATAACCAAGAATCTATAAGAATACTGCATTAGAAGCTATTCTATAATTATTCAAATCCACATTCCACAAGAGTCCTGTCTTGCTATCGAAAGGACTATATAACGTTTAAATTTGCGGTGGGACAGTTGGAGTCCGGATTTCTGCACCAGGACGCATCCAACTTCGCACACATCCAGTTTGTAATCACAGGGCTACGTTGGTAAATTATATCTTCTATTATTTTTTTTTATTAATTTTTTTTTTGTGATTTACTATTTTTCATACACATCAAAATTATATTTTAATAAATTTATATTTTTTTAAGGCTGACTTTTAAATTCCACTCTTTCAAAATTGTCCTCTAAATTATTATTATTATTCTAAATATAGTTTATCATTCATTTCAATAATTATTTTTTTTACAGTTTTCTATAGAAAACTAGTTTTAAAGAAAAAAGAGACAATTCTACTCGTTATCTGCTATTGCTCTCTCGATACCAAATGTTTTATATTTTTTTAACGCTTTACTTAGCTTAACGTCCTGATGGAGTTTAGCATTAACTATTCCACTACTCAACCAAGACACATAGACAGTTATAGAACGACCAGCCCCTAAGACATAGCCATCTGCCGCAGCCGAGACTCGAGCTCAGAAGTAGTACAGCAACTAGCCGTGTTGACTCCCACATTACCTCATCTATCCTTCTGCTACCAACTTGTATACACATGGAAAACATCTCTAAACATCCATACCCTAGCCAGGATTCGAACCCGGGACTCTTGGTTGCAAGCCTCATACGTAAGTGTTGAGCCGCTGACCGTCTCTCCCCAAACAAACCAAAAATGTTCTTTATACCACACACACACAAAAGGTAAGTATAGCCTCTCTTGTCAGTTCTCTGAACCTACGACCACATGCTCCGACTTAAACCAGCTAGCCGTTCGCAGTTGTTACTTTGTTTATTGGCTATTTTAACAAAAGGATAATAAACTGACAAGAGATCGAGTCCGTTGTCGAAAACGAATAGTGCCGAATTTATTGGAACTTTCCGTTTACGACCGTCAGGTTAATTCAAGCCAACAAGCCAAACATAATACTCCTTGACGACCAAACCAAGATGATGTATGTCATCGAGTTCTCGCCGCCTGCCTAGACAAACATCATCTCGAAGGAGGAGGAAAAAACAGTCTAATACCGAGATCTCCGGTTGAGCTACATTCGCTGTACCCTGACTACTCTGTCAAGATGGTCGTCCTGATTATCAATATATTGGTAAGATGAGGCCTACGCTGCGCTCTGAATTGAAAGCCTTACCTGTCTGCCAGAAATCTGCCAAATGGCTGGCAGGCCAAATGCAGAAGAAACTCATTCTGGGTTCCCTCCGTCTACTTAGGACACACGGTTTGAGTACTTACAGTCATTAACACCGCAAGTCGTGGGGAGTGGATGTAAATAATCGTTGGCGCGACTTTCGTGTGGAGTTGAAGTGCACGGAAATCCTGTTCAGCATCGGGTAACCGAAATAATAATAATAATAAATGTTGTCATCTTTTGAATAGTCCACCACCGGTATTGTACATCGCTGACTCTTCACTAACCTAGCGAACCAGGGTCTTTAAATAATTCCATGCCAATGGTCAGCGTGTACTCCTGGGAGAGAGTTTTGTAGTTCACAGTCTCCAGAGGCATAAAGTTATAGAGTGACTTTATGCCTTCGATTGCTGGGTGGACCACATTGCTATGCGTGGGTTCGGCGCAGTACGACAGATAACGGCAGCAGTGAGAAACAGAATAGAAGTGGGCTCAGGGAGTCACTCTGGAAAATTCTTCTCCTAAATATGTTACCAACTATGTCGCAGCGGGTCCTTCAGATCGGCATTAGCTGTTCGATATATCTCATTAGTGGGGCAGGTACCGCAAGGCATTGCAGCAAGTGTAACAATAGTGCATGCGATGTTGAATCGAATGCCTTGCGGTAATCGATCGACCCCATCGATAGATTACGCTTGTATTGCATAGAATCCTCCTTAATACAGCGGTCTATCCAGGATCTGCTGACCCTCGTTCAACTATGAGTTGAATATTCGGGCCAGACGGCAGTAAGTGGAAGGAAATTGCTTCTACCACCAATTTTTTACGCCGTCTGGACCTGTGCAGCGAAGTTATTAGTACCAATGAGCGCACTGATCTTTGGACACACTTCGTCTTGATCCTCTAAAACTCCATGAGAGAGAAACTCCAAGTGTGCTATGGCTGGAGTGTCGTTATTGAGCTTACTCGCAATTTCATAGATTCCTCTCCAGAAGGTTTCGACATTCTCAACAGACGGCGGATTTTCGCTATGGCTCTTGGGACAGAAGAGATGGCATGTTTGGAATAGATTGTTTTTGCTCCTTGCTCCGTGCTCGGCTGACCAATATTTTCTTAATGGCCACAAGTGCTCGAATCTTATCTAGACAGTGCTGCTTGATGGTTTTCAGGGTTTGCAGCACTGTCCGATTTAGAGTGTGATGTTGTCGTCTTAGTATTGTCTCGCCGATTTAATCTCTCTTTTTTTCCCTCTTTTGTGCCTTTATCCAATACGCTTTCCAGGCGATGTTGGGGTATGAGTTGTTTAGCGGACGCGTATACGGCACTGTTGATCTTCTATATGTTGGCTTCTTCTGTCTTCTGGAATTTCTGGAGTAGAGCAGAAAGGAACGGCAAAAGTATTAGTCGCAGACACCTTGTTTTTCCTTAAAGTTCGGACAACCAAATCTTTCGAAGTAGGTATCTATACTTGCCGCGGATAGATTCCTTAATTTGTTGGACATCCTGGATTTGATGTTTTTTGCAGATCCAGGTATGTGTAGGTTTCTCCGCAATCTAGATGTCGTAAGCTTCCATCTGCGAGCTAGTCGCCTTCAGAAAAATCCTCTCTCGAAATGGATAACTGCACACTTACCTAATCCGAATTCCATTCCAATCGCCAGCTATATAATTCAATCACCCTTAGAATATTCTGCAGTTCATGCTCTCCGGAGTTTAAGGTCATCCATATAGAATAAATGGGTATGTCTCCGGTTGCTGGGTGGACCACATTGGTATCCGCGTACTTGGCGGAATTCCACAGATAAGGCAAGTGTGAAATGCAGAAGAGAAGAGCGCTCAAGTATTATCCTAGTTATACTACTCTCCTAAATGCTACCTGCTCTGTAGTAGCGCCATGTGCACCGAATATTATGGTGAAGAGAGCGGCAGCAGTTTTGTTCTATGCATCTCACTAGTAGTGCTGCTACCGCGAGACATCAGAGTAAGTGTAACAAAAGCTCACATGATGTGTCAAATGCCCTGCGGTAGTTAATCTAGGCCATAAATTCCGCTTATATTGTACAAAGTCCAGTGTAATGCAGCGGTCTATCAGCAGGTTATCCTTGCAGCCGCCATTACGCTGACATTTTGCGAAATCGAATTGAACTCCTTGCAAAACCGCTATAGACGAATTAGAAAAATGTTTCCAAAACAGATATAATCGTATTTAATCAATTGATTAAAGAAAAACTTGAAAAAATTAATTGATCGATGAAATAGAGTATATACCAACTTTATGAATCATACGCTTCCATGTAGTTCCCCAAAAACTTTAATTATTATGTATCGACGATGTATCTGATAAAATTTATATGTACCTCCCGATTTTGGATGACTTTGACAATGAACCGCAAGGCCTTGTTCTGCTAAACTAGAGGGGTTGACTGGAATTTTACTTCACCTCATTAACCTGACAATTCATAAAAAATATGGGCCTAATTAAAATACGGCATACAAATATTTGCTAGCTCTTGGTTTAATAATTGAAAAACCTGGAAGAATGGAACAAATATAACATATCAATTCTATGTACCGTACGTTTTGTCAAGTCCCCCAAAAAAGCTTAAATAGCTATTATTTATCGACTAATTAAAGTCAATCTCTACCTCTCGTCTTTGGGCGACTTTGGAAAATGCCATAAGTTCTTGTTCCGCCAGATTGAGGGCTGACTCATATTTGACTTCATGTCACTACTCTAAAAATCCATAAATATATATGGGCCTGATTAAAGCGAGACGGAAAATATTCCCTAACACTAATTGGTATAGGAAGTTCAAATTTTTCGGAACCCGTATAAATATGTACTTGCCTCAAATCCTGGATATGTTGCTGCTTACTCATGTATGTGTAGGTCTTCTTCGATATTGAAGTCTTGTAGGACGCTTCCATCTGCGAACTGTATATACTCAAAAAACTTGTTTAGAGGTACCTATGCAGTTTGAGGCCACCCAACTGATGCATGAAATGCCGAATAATAGATAAGTTTTTTCAATTGATCATCCCAAGTTTTCCCCAGATATTTTGAACATTTCTTTAAAACATTATTGGACCATTTTAAAATAATAAAATAGACATTGCAGGTGAAAGACATCGCAGAAACATCCAGTACAGGTCCTATATTGCAGTAGGGAGTTATGTGCCATTGGTAACGCCAGACTACTACTTTTGTGCGTTTATTTAGAAAATGTTATTATTTAAATTACTTTTGAGAAATAAAATTCAGTTGAAAGACATTTGTATCACTTTTTTTTCTTACCTTACATATATTAGGGCATAATACTGAGTATATTGACAAATAAATCTGTTCCAAAAAGTTGTTTTAGAAGGTACAGACAGTAAAAAGTATTAAAGAAAGTACATATTTATATGAACTTAATTCTAACTAAATTTTAAAAAAGCACTGGTTATCATGATTAAATTTTAGAAATAAATTTATTTAAAGAACAGCGCGTAGCCTATATTTTTTATAAATTTGTTGATCTGGTGATACATAAGGTAAAATAAGGGCCTGTTTAAGCAGTATAATAAAAATTATTTATTATTCTGAAGTTTAATATTTAAACGTTTATAATTGCTTTTTCTTTTCAAAATGACAAAAACACGAATTTAAAAATAAGCACACTGTTCTGAGCAATTAAAAGTAAGCGAAAGATTTATAGTTTCTGAAAAATTAAGTAAAATTTTCATCTTACCTTCGTTAATAGTATCTCGGTACTATTTGTTCACAACTAGATTAACACCTTATGTATTTCAATAAAATATTTCTTATTGTTAAATTTGAAAATCAAGTTTAATAGAACTATAAAGAGAAGGTCATGTGAAACAATGGCATAAAAGAATAAATTGAGAAGACATGAAGTTGACAGCTCGTTATAAATGATCTCATTGTTTAATGAAATGATAATGATAATGAGACGCATTCCAACGCTGACCTGACCTCGCTCAACCATCTTCAGGTCAGTTCTCGACATCTTTCCGTTAATTTATGCAGAAAATATACTCAGAATGCATAAATTAACCGCACCTGTAATATGCATCAAAATTGTCAATTTGCATCAAGAAACCATTTTGTAGACAAAAAAATAATTATAATAATTTATAAATTATGTGTTATATTTGATTTTGAAATTAACAAAACTTTACCTGACTGGATTCTATATAAATCACCCATATAATACCAATTCTCTGTTGGCCTGGCAGGTTATAATAATTATGTAATGGTTTTACCACTCCGTATTGCACGATTTCATTCAATTTATTGTTGAAAGCCACAATATAGCATAATGTATGATAATTGTACAATTATAATTATTATACATTCACATTCAGTGATTGGTAGGTATTTATTAAACGCAATCCATTTATTTTTCTTCTGTACATATCAATATTTTTTCAACTACAACATCTTATTTGATATAGGTATGGTAAATATGACACACACACGACTTGATATTTTACTTTAAACAGTTCTATATTTACGTTTTTTAATCTTTTGATATTGTGAACTTATGAAAGAAATAGATACAAAAGAATCAACAATAAATTCTTAAGCTTTTAGAATAATTTATAAATGTATTTAAAGGAATTAAAGATGAATGAAAATTTATAATTTTATTCTTGTGGTAGTTTTACTTAAAATATTGGACAATGTATTGCCCCATCTTTTCTATCTTGACATCCTTGCGTGATATTCACATAGTATTTTAGTTAGAGCAACCTTCAAATTACAACCGCATACATATAGTCTAGTATACTTTAACTTGGCGTGTGTATGTATGAGTTAATATTTCCGTGCGATTTCATTTTCTCCCATATTGTACACAAAGTTAAAGCAATAGTCCAAAAACATTGTCTACGTGGACAATATTTCTGGATCTTTGTGTACAAGAGAACATGAAATCGTACGGAAATATTAACTCATACATACACACGCTAAGTTAAAGTATACTAGACTATATCAGTGTTAAAGTTTGCCCATTTAACTAACTATTCTCGCAATTGTTTGTCAATTCAATCATTATTTGATTAAAACAAAGAAACTCCAACTACGCACAGTTCTGCTCGGGAAATGAAACATCAAAATTTCATTCTTATAAAAACGGAAAATGGTTTAATACAATTCTGCAGCTAGTAAATTCTACATATTCCATACTATTAATGTAGCATTAGCGTTCGGAAATGATTTATTTCCTTTTTCAAGACATTAACAGAACTTTAAAGTTAAAAGTTAAGATCACATGTATTATAAAATTGTCGCATTTTAGACATAATGTAAACAAATTTATAAACAAATTCCTATACAGGTACACAATTTACGGTTAAGAACTATTATTTAATACCGATTATTTAAAATTAAGCATTAAAACCATCATTAAAATTATTGATATAACAAAACGAACATGAATAATTTCAACATATCCTTCAATAAAAACTTTTATATTTTTAAAGACTACTAAATACAACAAATAATAATAAATTTTCCATATGTAACATAACTTATACAAAATTCAGTAAAATACTTGGAAAATATAGAAATAATACTACCGTTCTAAATAGTCCGATGGAATTTAGTTTGTACATTTTACGTTGGAAACCATTCAAGCCCACATAAACAACAATATACCTCCTCGAAGAGGGCAAACTTTACTATCTAAGTTAAAATTAGGAATGGTGTCGTTTTCAGATAGCAATCATATTAGGTATGCTTAGAAAAAGAGCCACGTGCATCGACCACACCTGGGCCATGAAATACTTAAATCGATGTAAAAACATCACCGGGGTTCGACAGCTTTTTAAGATATCTGATTAAGAGGCACGTACTAAAAGTGTCAAGTATTTGGTTAATTATTATCTTCCGATAAGATGTTGCCAGCTACTAAGATTTCTTAAGTACCACTCAATTTAATTTTGAATTCAACTATGAATAATTATTATTGATCGTCTCATTTTTTAATGCCGTTATACAGGGATGTATAAAAAATTCGGGGACCGTCTAAGTATTAGAAAAATTCCATTTGATCAGGTGTCCGAAAGTGATTCCTAAAGGAGCAATGAAATTTGGCACACAGGCTATAAGCTTTCTTCTGTGATGCGTGTCAACCACGGAGTACTAAATGCAGCACTTCACCTTCCCATTTTTTTTTTTAATTGTTCCGTTATGACATAAAAAAGTTCTCCTGTTGGCAACCTCCAGAACACACAGCTTTCAAGAAAAACAATTATAAATAAATAAAAAATATTATAAATGTTTTAACCGCCTCCCAGGTCACTTGAATAAAGCTCTTAAGACTAAAATTGTATAAGTAAGGAGACGGGGCCCTACAGTTTATAATGGGATCCGAACCACTTCTCGGGATAATTTATAATTGAAAATTACTTTGCAGTAGGAGGGCTCGAACCCACTTCGCAAGATATACTCAGAGTGAGAGCTAGACGCGCTAACAACTGTGCTGTGGTCCTCCTAATTATATTGTATTACCGTGTGATACTGGCAATGACCGTGTGGTCAATTAACTTATAAGAGAGATATATGGGTAACTCGCCTCCCTTTTTCTGAGTGAGATAATATTTCTGATTTACGCTCCAAGTATTGCAAAATTCGCAAGAAATTTTAAACACTGTTTGATTTCAGTGGCATTAATAAGTCCTTTCAAAACTAATAATTGAATATTTTATATATTCATTATTACGAAGCTAGTATTACATTAAAATTTAGTTTTCATAATAATATTATTAACAGATTTAAATTTGGAGCACTAACAAATTTATGCGGTTGCGGTTACAAACAAATAATTTATCTTCTTCAGAAAATGTTCACCACATGCACGAACATTTTTCCTTTTTTGAAATATCGATATCGTTTTTTTGAACTGCCTCGACCCATGTTTTGAAAATCTAAAAATTTATGAAATAAATAACTCAAAAGAGGCAGCGATATCGCATCGTTTTGAAACTAACATCTGGCTAAGAAAACAATGCATTTTCAAGTCCTTATTGTAATTACTTCCACGTCTAATGGAAGTATAGTAACACATTTTTTTTTTTTTTCTTTTATTGAAATAGGCTTCTGGAATTTGGAATTGGTCGGGAGGGTGGTCAATAAAAATTATTGAACCACAGTACTTAGGCCCCATTGGGCCTCTTGTACATCCTCCCTGTAGGCAGACCCTCGCCTAGGCCTCCAACCAACCTAATCTTGCGAAATAGATGGTGATGCTGCATAGGGGCATCTCTCTTACATCGGCCAAAGTAGGCCAACGTTCTCCCAAAATGGATTCTCTGATTGATGAGACAGCAGAACAGTCACAGAGTACATGTTGAACCGTCCCATCTTCTTGTTCAGAACTTCTACAGAGAGGTGTTTCGCTTAAACTCATATTATGAAGAGGTTTCCTTAACGGACAGTGTCCAGTCTGGATTCCTGTTATAAAAAGTAGGTTCCTTCTGGGCATTGCCAGGTAGTCCATTGCTGTACTCTTGTTGGGATAGTAGTTCCCTAGCAAGCTGACAGCTGTTTATTTCATCCCACAGTTTCTTGAATTCATTGTGGGTGTTCTCTTTAATTATTTGTATTATCGCCGTGATCGGTAACAGACTGGCCGGACCTGGTCCAAATAAACTTAGGCATGCTGCCTTCTTAGCCAGTCTGTCGGCGGCTACTTTGTTGCCACTACACTGTGCGTGTCCTTTCACCCAGCATATCAGTATGTTATTCATGCTGGAGCACCCACAAGTGCTTGGTGACATTCCCATACTGTTCCTGTGGTAAATTTTGTAACTTCTCAGGGCTAGTAATAATTGTCTACAATCTGTGTAGATCCTGATTCAAATGTGCTTTTAGAGGGCGGAATATTAAAACATAATATTTACAGTCGTAAACTCCTCTATAATATTCTTATTTTACTATAAGGAACGTAACCAGACTGCAAGCAAGAGCTACTCTCCGGGCTATGTGTCCCGCCGAACGCTGAATTACAAGTTACAAGCCTGGCGCGTTAATTGTAATAATTGCATATTACCATCAAAATGCTAATGCTTCGATTGCAACAAACACCAGCCGAAAGACTGACGAGAGCCAACAGCTCAAAACTGCAGTCTGCAATATTACACCTCTCTGCGGACAGCCTCTCGCGACCATTCCTCGTACAGAAGCATCTCCCACACTGATTTGTACAGCTCTCTTCGAGATCATGTTGGATATCCAGCTTCCATGATCATGGAGACACTAGGGCCGCTGTAATTTTTGGAAAGGTGGCTCTATCGAACACATCTTCTATGTCTATGAAGGGCACCCAGGGTGGACTCTTTATTGTCCAAGGATCTCTCAATCCGACTCGCAACTGCATGGAGGGCGGTGTCGGTGGATCTTCCCAGGGTGTATGCGTGTTGGTTAGGATGTAAAGGCTTGTCTTTTACTACAACATCCCTTATGTATCGTTCACATAGCTTCTTCATCGTCTTGAGTAGGAACGAGGTTAAGCTAATAGGTCTATAGGCTTTGGGGGTGGTATAGTTCATCCGCCCTGCCTTTGGGATGAACACAAGTTTCACTTCTCTCCATGTCTCTGGAATATAAAGGTGTGCTAAGCACGCCCTAAATACTCCAACCAGGTGCGGCAATAATTCGTCCAGTCCCCATTGCAGTAGGGCGGGATAGATACCGTCAATGCCTGGCGACTTAAAAGGGGTGAAGCTCTGTATTGCCCATTTTATTCTGTCCTCACTCACTATTTGGTTGGCCATTTGCCAATTCAAATCCGAGGGTTGGGTGTCGACTTCGTTTGACCACTCCTTCCGTTCTGTTATCGCAGATCCCGGGAAGTGAGTCTCCATGAGTAACTCTAAGCTTTTACGAAAGTCGCTGGTTCTTGTACCATCACTCCTTGAAATAGGCTTAAAATGTCATGAAACGTCGAGATTTTAAATTTGAGCGAAAGAAAATTTTCTGTCTGTCTGTCGGTCTGTCGTCTATAACTTTTTTTGTGTGCACGTTAACTCTGGAACCGTTTAAGATATTGACTTGAAATTTGGTACATACTTATATGTATTATAAAAAGGATTATTTTGATCTAATGCCGTTGAAGGGTTCTGGCGTAAATGGGGTAAATAAGGGTAAATAGGCAAAGCAAACAGGTAACAGCATTAAATTGAAATTTAGGGCATGTACGAAAAGTCAAGGTCTTAAAAAAATTTTTGGCTTCAGCCACCCCCCCACTATTACCCCCAATACCACCCCCACACTATTATGAAAGGGAGTAAAAAAGTTTTAAATGTGATTTAGTGTATACAAGAACGAAACGTTTCAAAAAAGTTATTTGCCGTTAGCCACCCGCTCTACCACCCCCACCCTATTATTAAAGGGAGTGTGGGTGAGTTGCGGTGATGTTGAAAGATTAACAACTATTTATGTTTTTACTTCTTTATTGATAGAGCGTCAGCTCGATGTTAACACAGTGAGTTTTGGAGTTGAACTGTACTTTATCTTGGTAAAATGTATACTGCCAAATGTTTTGGCAAATAGGTACCTAGTACAATAAATTGGAAAAACCGGGTCAGGTATACTACGTAATTAGAGATAATCCCAAAAGGATGATTGTTAAGTAGGTATTAGTCTGGATGCATAATTACAAAGGACAGGGGAAAGTTCCGACTAAGAAATAAGGTTTTATGGTAGGTAATGCAATAAAGAATAGAAATTGTTATGGGAATTTAAGACAGGTAAGGAAGGTACTTAAATACCGAGAAGATTATATACAATATTTGCAGATATTTACATAGTAATAAATAATTTTAATCATGAAATAAAAATATACGAATGTATGAGTCAACGTAAACCAAATAATATGTCTAACATAAGAGTAGTGGAAGACATTAGTCCCCACAGTACCCCCCTGCTAGTGATTTACGTAATTAACATCCTCCTTGAAGACGATCAGGAAAATGGACGTGTCTGCCGGATCGTGTTATCCTTGTCGAGTTTGGATCCGGGTCTGCGGTGCGTGGTGAGTCCAAGTTGGGAGTCGAACGTTGCTTTGCGTCGTTCAGAGAGTTCCTGTTTTCGCTGTTATCTCGTACGATAGATGCATGATCAGCCATGACGTAAGCTGGTTTGAGTCTGTCAACCGAAACTGTTACATCACGACCATTGATGTTGATGACGAATATTTTATCTGATCGACGAACAACCGTGTAGGGTCCGTCATAGGGTTGTTGTAGAGGCCGCTTGGGACTGTCGCGACGTACAAAAACTTGATCCGTGGTGGCAAGATCTTTAAAAACGAAGGTTTTCTTCGTGCCGTGGCGGGTGCCATCGCTAGGCCTGAGGCTTCGTAGGTGTTGGCGAAGCTCCTTGACAAATACTGCCGTGTTGTCAGGGTCGTCATTGGTGTGAAGGATGCCTAGGAATTCTCCAGGAAGACGAAGTCCGGCCGTATACCAGATCAGCTGCTGTCGCTTGAAGATCTTCTTTCCAGGCTGCTCGTATCCCTAGCAGTACAGTTGATAGCGCTTCAGTCCACCGGATGTTCTGGTGGCACATGATGGCTGCTTTTAATTGACGGTGTAGTCGTTCGACCATTCCATTGGCTGAGAGGTGATAGGCCGTTGTCCTTAAATGAGTCGTACCTAACAAACGATTCAGGTGTTTGAAAAGGTGTGACTCAAACTGTCTACCTTGGTCGGTAATAACTCGTAGAGGAGTGCCAAATCGTGAGATCCAGTTGTCGTAAAGCACTCGTGCTACTGTTGATGCTTCTTGGTCTTGCATTGGTACGGCTTCTGGCCAACGAGTAAATCGATCCACCATGGTTAGACAATACCTAAAACCTTCGGATGGTGGCATGATGACGATGTCCACATGTACGTGCTCGAACCGTGAGGATGGTAATGTAAATTTTCCTGTAGGCGCGGAGACGTGTCGTGAAATTTTGGAGCGTTGGCATTGGATACAGCTGTGGGCCCAATCTCTACAATCTTTACTCACCGAAGGCCATACGTAACGCTGAGTTACGCTCTTGACCGTGGCTTTCACTCCAGGGTGTGAGAGACCGTGGATGGTGTTGAACGCCGCCTTCCTGAAGTCCTTAGTAATGAAGGGGCGAGCTGTTCTCGTGGATACATCGCAGAAAATCGACACTTTAATTCCAGGGATTTGCACTAGTTTAAGTTGTAGCGACGAATCCTTTTTTAAATATTCCTCTTTGTCATCTTGTTGAGCAGCAGCGAGCGCCTCAAAGTCAATCGTATTTTCGAGCACCTCAATACGTGACAGGGCATCGGCAACGATATTATCCTCTCCGGAGATGTGGCGGATATCAGTGGTAAACTGGCTTATAAAGTCCAAATGACGGAATTGTCGTGGTGAACTTTGATGATCTTTTTTGTGAAAAGCGAAGGTGATGGGCTTATGATCAGTGTAGATTGTAAAGGACCGTCCCTCTACCATGTGTCTGAAATGCTTAACTGCGAGGTATATTGCGAGAAGTTCGCGGTCGTAGGCTCCATACTTGGCTTCCGCGGGACTCAATTTTTTAGAAAAGAAATCCAGCGGTTACCATCCGTTGTCTACCCGTTGTTGAAGTGATGCTCCTGCGGCGAAGTCAGAGGCATCAGAGAAAATGGCTAGTTGTGCATTAATCTGTGGGTGTGCTAAGAGCGTTGCTTGTGCTAGGCTCTCCTTGGTATCTTCGAAAGCCTTGATAGCTTCTGTACTCCAATTCACCGGCGTCTTGCCCTTAACGTTGCCTTGGAGGAGACTATTCAGCGGCGCCTGTACCTCTGCGGCCTTAGGTAGAAACCTCCTGAAGAAATTACACATACCTAAGAACTGCCGTAGTTTCTTGACGGTGTCGGGTCGTGGAAAAGCGAGAATGGTGTCGACTTTTTCCGGGAGCGGTCGAGTACCTGCGGCTGAAACCATATAACCGAGAAATTTCACCTCAGACTGGCCGAAAATGCACTTTGCTAGGCTAATGACCACTCCATACTTCTGAAGGCGCTGAAATATTGTCTCGAGGTGTTGAAGGTGTTCTTCGATTGACGTTGATGCAATGAGAATGTCGTCGATGTAGGCGTAACAAAAATCGAGGCCGTGGAGAACTTCATCGATGAAGCGTTGAAACGTTTGGGCTGCATTTTGAAGACCGAAAGTCATATACGTAAATTCGAAAAGGCCGAACGGTGTTGTGATGGCCGTCTTTGGAACGTCTTCTTCAGCGACTGGGATTTGATTAAAGGCACGGACGAGGTCGATTGTTGAGAAAACAGTTTTTCCATGTAATGTTTGAGCAAAGTCTTGAATATGTCTCACCGGATATCTGTCAGGGCAGGTTCTCGCATTGAGGGCACGATAATCCCCACAAGGTCTCCATTCGTCGCCTTTCTTTGGCACCATATGCAGAGGTGATGACCAGGGACTCTGTGAAGGACGGGCAATACCAAGCTGCATCATGGCATCGAATTCCTTCTTGGCGGCTTTAAATTTATCCGGCGCAAGTCTTCGCGGGCGTTGCGCGACGGGAGGTCCTGGCGTTGTGACGATGTGGTGTTTTGTGGAATGGCAGACGGTTGTTGGTGCACCATTTGGCCTTGTAGCTTCTGGATATTTCTGGAGTAGTTCGTGAAACAACGACGAACCAGAGATTGTCTTGATGCCGAGAAATTCACACTCAGTTACCTCTCCATTGGAGGTAAGGTGAGTACGCAAATCCAGAAGACGCTGATTTTTAATGTCCACTAGTAGTTCATAATGTGCCAGGAAATCCGCGCCAATTATAGGTTTGCCAACGTCGGCAACGACGAACCTCCAGGCAAAGTCACGCCTTAAACTGAGGTTGAGGGTCAATGCGAGTGTTCCGTATGTTGAGATGGTGGTACCATTCGCCGCTGAAAGTTCATAGGCGGACTTAGCACGCGGTCCTGGTAAATTCGAACGTGGAAAGACACACAAATCGGCTCCAGTGTCAATTAGGAACTTGATATTTGTTGATCTGTCGGTGACAAATAATCGGCACGATGTTGTTGGGCAGATGTCGTTGGCCGACATTAACGACTGCCCGCTGCGTTTCCCGGGGCTTCAGCGACGTATTTGCAGGGCTTATCACACTTATTAGCACTGCTGCCATATCGCCAATGATACCAGCAAATTCCACTGTCTCCTCTCTTGCGGTTTCGGGATTGGGAACGTGCACGAGATTGGTGGCGTGAGTTTGACCTCGATCGATTCATCTTTGCGATTCGCGAACTGATGGCACTGGGTTCTGGCTTAAAAAGTTAATGTCACACACAATACTGCAGTCACTTGAATGTCGCTATCACTGTGTTATTAAAGTTTTTCTTTGTAAAACGTTGTTGCTGAAGTCTCTACTAATACTGCACAAAACACTCACGATTCACAGGGTATTACGTTCATCACGTCGGCGTCACCAATTTGTGGGTGAGTTGTGGTGATGTTGAAAGACTAACAACTATTTGTGTTTTTACTTCTTTATTGATAGAGCGTCAGCTCGATGTTAACACAGTGAGTTTTGGAGTTGAACTGTACTTTATCTTGGCAAAATGTATACTGCCAAATGTTTTGGCAAATAGGTACCTAGTACAATAAATTGGAAAAAACGGGTCAGGTATACTACGTAATTAGAGATAATCCCAAAAGGATGATTGTTAAGTAGGTATTAGTCTGGATGCATAATTACAAAGGACAGGGGAAAGTTCCGACTAAGAAATAAGGTTTTATGGTAGGTAATGCAATAAAGAATAGAAATTGTTATGGGAATTTAAGACAGGTAAGGAAGGTACTTAAATACCGAGAAGATTATATACAATATTTGCAGATATTTACATAGTAATAAATAATTTTAATCATGAAATAAAAATATACGAATGTATGAGTCAACGTAAACCAAATAATATGTCTAACATAAGAGTAGTGGAAGACATTAGTCCCCACAGGAGTAAAAAATTACGTTGGCATTTGGTGTGTATAAGACTTGGATACAAAATCTGGTTATGGAAGTAGTGATTCCTTGGGCAGCGGTTTTTTAAAATTATTAATATATTTTTTCAGAGAGCTGAGCTCTTATAAACGTAAAAGTCTGGAAAGACTATAAATCTATTAAATCATACATACTTAATTTAAGATGAGCGTCATATTAAAATTTAAAAGGCAAACGCAAATGCCTTTAGCCGATGTTTTATATTTAATGAGGTAGATAAACATAAATGTAAATAAATTTATTACTACACTTCCCTTGATTCATACGATATACAGGGTTACTGGTAATTCGATACATTCCTTTGGAGATGTGATGGGGCATGATCTAAGAAGTAAATTTAGCTCTAACATATATTATGCATGCAAAACTCAATAGTTTTTGAGATATTTAATTTTTTTTGTTTTTCTCAAAAAGTAGATCTTAATGTCCTAAAAGTTAATTTTCGAAAAATCTATTTGACATTTTTAATTTTTTTTACTGGATTACTTGTTCAATATTATAGATATCCGTTTGGAATGAAAAATATCTGGAAACATTTCGATCATGTGAACATCTGAAATAAAAACTTTAAATTTTTTTTTTTAAATCAGCTATGAAATTTATCTATTAGGTTTTTTCAAAAAAATATTAACGTAACACGCGTATAAATTATTATAAAAACTGCCTTATTTCAATAGCTATCTAACAAGGTATAAATGTTCAATGTACCCTTAATAATTGTAAATACTAGTAAAAATAACACAAGTAGTACGAATTTTATTTTTAGATAAACAGTAAAAAACATTTTAAAAGTAGAGTTTAATTCTTCATTAATTTCAAAGTTGTACTTTATTTTTTATATGTCTTGCTCAAAATGGGAGCCCCTATTCCGTATACAGACACGGCAGCGTCTTCTTATTTCCGTCCTTGTTACTCTGGTTGTCAGATTATGCCTTATGTGTTGGGCAGCATCGACTATCTTTTGTCTAAGGTTTTCTATAGTATTGACTGGTGTGGCATAGACCATCTCCTTCATATGACCCCATACGTAATAACCAAGGGGTGTTAAGTCAGGGCTTCGCGCTGGCCAAGGTATTGGGCCCGCTCTTCCAATCCAACAGTTAGGGAAACGTTGATCAAGTCGTACTGTCAGCCGATAATGTGCTGGACAACCGTCGTTCTGAAACATCATTCGCTGTCTGACGGCGAGAGGAACATCTTCTAAAATCACCGCCAGATCATTTCTTAAAAAATTTTCATAGATTTCCCCGTTTAAATTTTGAGGAAGAAAGTGTGGCCTTATTAAATAGTGGCCAATGACTCCCATCCACACATTAATAGAAAACTTCATTTGGAAACTAGTTTCACGTGTTAACTTGGGATTTTCCTCTGCCCAATAATGTAGGTTGTGGAAATTTGTTATACCCTCGCGATTAAATTTCGACTCGTCCGTCCATAAAATACTTAAAAATCCTTAAAAAATTTGCACTTTCTGCATCTGAATTTAACATAAAGCGGCAGAATTCCACTCTCCTTCACCTTCCTCCAAGCCTTGGACAGGGGTATAGTGGTAAGGATGACATCCAACTCTACGTATCGTAGACCAAACTTCCCATTGTGACGCTCCGGTTAGTCTTGCGACTTTATTAGTTGAAATAGTTGGGTCTTCCTCAAAATACCTCAATATTTCTTCCTCATCATCTGGTTCATAAACGGGAGGAGCACCAGCGTCACTTCTTCTACATTTCACGGAGCCAGTTTCAGCGATATTTCGATATGCCGTACTGAATACACGTGCATTTGGTAAGCGGCGGTTAGGGTACCAAAGACCATATTCTCGGCGAGCTTCAGCAGCGTTGCCGCCACAGTATCCATAGACAAACAAGATATCAGCGTATTCTGCGTTGGCATACGCGGCCATGGTACAGAAAATACAAAAACAACAACTAATAACAACAACTACGAGCAAAATCAAAATCTTCGATAACTATTAACAAGACCAACAAACTTAAGGGACACGGAGATAAGAATGTCAGTTAATGACATATATGCACAAACGTCAAAGTCAAGGACTGACTGACTTAAATGAAAATGAACGATTAGTCGTTTAATAAATTCCGCCACCAGCATTATCTTTACTAATTTTTTATTAGAACTATCAAGGGTACATTAAACATTTCTACCTAGTTAGATAGCTATTGAAATAAGGAAGTTTTTATAATAATTTATACGCGTGCTACATTAATATTTTTTTGAAAAAACCTAATAGGTAAATTTCATAACTGATTTAAAAAAAAAAAATTTACAAGTTTTTATTTTAAATCTTCACATGATCAAAATGTTTCCGGATATTTTTCATTCCAAATGGATATCTATAATATTGGACAAGTAATCCAGTAAAAAAAAATTTAAAAATATCAAGTAGATTTTTCGGAAATTAACTTTTAAGACATTAAGATTTACTTTTTTGAGAAAAACAAAAAAATTGAAATATCTCAAAAACTATTGAGTTTTGCATAATGTATGTTAGGGCTAGATTTACTCCTTAGCCCATGCCCCATCACATCTCCAAAGAAATGTATCGAATTACCAGTAACCCTGTGTATATATACAAAATGTATGTCTGCCCCTCTTGCTTCTTAACCCGGGCTTTCATCTGTCCGAAGAATATGTCGGATATATATATATATATATATATATATATATATATATATATATATATGTGTGTGTGTGTTCCGAGAAAAATACTAGGTTCTCGGGTTGAACCGCGTCTGAGATTGTTAATGTCTCGACGTTTCGGCTCCCGTTTTGGAGCCATATTCAAGAGATAAAGGGGTCAAAGAAAATAATGCTAGGAGTTCGTAGAACTGGTTCGGCCTCGATCTGCCTACTGCTTAGAGCGAACTCGCTCAATTCGAGCAACGAGGAGCAGCAGTAGGCAGCTTTCAGTGAGAGGCTGAAGATGGCAGATGAGATTCTACCGAAACGTCGTTTAGACAACCGTGACTCCTGAAGGAGTCGACCATCAACGCGGGAGAGCACCCGGAAGTACAATAATACTTCATTTAACACCCGCGAAAACCTAAAAAAAACAGCATATATATATATATATATATATATATATATATGTATATATGTTAGATAGTGGATTGTTTGAATAACTTTTTAAAAAGGAACTTTATTTGTTACACTGGAGTCAACGTTGACTCTTTAAGAAAATATAATAATAATTTAGATGAGGTTTATTCGAAAGTGAGTATAAGACTGAGGTATACAAAGACAGTGGGTAATATTTATAATGTCTGGAGAACAAAGAACATTGGATTTGCAATTCAGCATGATAACAGATTACTGAGAAAGAAATGTTAAGCTCAGCTAGCGTGAGCGGTTATTAGAGAAGAGCTGTTACGCAATTTGTAATGTGACATGTCAGAGAAGGTTAAGCCTGTCTCGGTGATATTATATATCATGGTATATTTCTAATATAACAGCTTCCCCCTTATAAAAAAAGTTGGTGTTTTATGCTTGCTGTTTGAAATGAATATAAAATGTATATAAAAGGTAATGGTACAATTTGGAAAAATATAAAAGGTACAAAAATGTTAAATCGTAAGGTTTAAAATACAGAATATAACCTTAGCGTCTAAAATATGAAATGCAAGCACAATAAGCTTGATTCATAAAATAAAATAACATAAAAATGTTAAATATAGCTTTAGCAGGAAAGCGTAAAATACAAACATAATAAGTTTGTTGTAAAATGGGATAATATAAAAATATTCCCAGGATTAAAATATGGCTTTACCGTGAAAGCCTAAAATATAAGCATGATAGATTTAAATGAAAATGGTATAAAAATGTTAATGCAATTGAAATTAACAAGGGATAAGTAAAATAATGAAATGTAATGATTAAATGAATAAAATATGGTTCACTGAAGAGTCCAACACTAGAAGTCAGTAAAAGGCACAAAACAGTTCATCTTTATGTAAGTTCTATGTCTTCGGCTTCGTTGTCTTCTCTCCTTAAGGTAGGTCGTCTTCGTGAAGGAAATAGGTTAGCAAATGTCCTGTGGGGTTTGCTAGGCCTAGGTGGAGATGGGGGTGAAACGTCGATGGCTAGTCTTCGTCTTTTTGTTCTGCACTTACAAAATAGGTACAGAAATAACAGTCCAAATATTAGCACAATGATGAAGTATGTGAACCAGGATATGTGTTTTGTTACGAATGGTTCGTTGATTAAATCGTCTAGATCTCTGGAATATTGGTCCAATTTGTATTTGGCAATTTCGAGATCTTCTGTGTTAAGGTTGTTTAATTTTAATGGTTTAAGGTTTGGTGCTCTAATGTTGTTTGGAATTTTGTTGCAGCATTCGAATGGAATTTGGATGGGATGAGTGTCGTCGTTTACGTCGGTTACTTCGTTGGTACTGGCTTGGATTTTTGTGATGCCTATAAAGGCGTAACAATTAGGTTGTAATTTCACTATTGAGTTTTGTAGATGACTTCAGTTTTCGAACTTCTTTCTGGACAATTGATGGTTGCCTGTAATGGTTCTGCGTTGATAACTAACCACGTATTTTCGTCTATCTTTTGGACGTTGTAGCCTTGGCTGATGATGAACGACGTCTGGCAGCTTCCTGGCAGAGTTTTGAGGTTCTTGAAGAGACGGGTTTCACAAATGGCATTATCATCGATGGGGTATGAACATAGATTTAGACATAATTTAGTGTTGAAGTAGAGTGGTTTGCATCCTCTGAGGTCCGACATGGTTAAGTACATTAAAGAATCATCATCTCTCGCGATACATTTTTGAGAAGTTGACAAGATATGATATAAGCCAGTTCTATTATCCAAAATAGGGATAGGGTATAATTGAAATACTGAGTAGGTTTGAGGGTCTACCAAAGGTATGTCTAATACAAATATTAAATCTGAATTTGTTTGAAAAGCTTTTAGTTCTATAATGTCTAAATACTGTGCAACTTTTGATAATTTGATTGGAAGTGGCAAATTGTTCCTTTGTAGGTTCTGTGAAATTTCCTGTAACGAATTTACCAAGTCTTTTGGGTTTATGATCGATGTATGAATTATTTTGAACCTCGCGAAAGTGATAGAATTCAGGATATCGTTTAAGTTATCTTCGATAAATAGATAGCTTGCCATAAGCTGTTCGCAGCTTTCTATAAATTTTTATTTTGCGTGAATATTTTCTATGTCTTTAGTCATGTCTAGTATTGAAGTTTCGATTTCTTTAATATCTTTATTGAAAGTTTCTTCATCAACTTGCAGTTTTTGAATTGTTGCGTTGAAATTTTTGATTACTGAAGTTGTGACAGATATTTGATTTTTGATTAAATTTTCGAGTTGGTGTTCGTCATTATTTAATTTGTTGATGCAATCAGAATAATACTGACCATCTTCTGCATCTAAATTTCCAGTTATTGATTTGAAAATTGTTCCAATACCGTTTAGTATTCCTCGTTTGTATCGTTTCGTGTCAAGGTAAATTTCGTCAAATTTTGATTGTATTGATTGACAAATTTGTGTCAATAAACTGAGGTGAGTTTTTACATCTCTTAAAAAGACGTTCATGAATGATCTGTAAGATCTTGTCGTTTTTGTCGAAAGCTGTCTTAAAGGTAGATATGTTCTTGTGTACCAGTAAAGTCCATTTCTTGTGAGAAATCACAATGTCTGTGTCTCGGTGATAGTATACTCCAATCGTATTGTTAATTGGTGTTATTTTAAATTGAGCAAGTGCTGATCCGAACAGCAGGAAAAACCTGAAAATAAATTTAATTTTCAGAATAAGGTTTCATTCGGTCAAAGTTTACTTTAGTCGTTTGGTTTGTTTCCGGATTTAATAATGTTGCAGAATTTTAAGAAGTTTCTAAAATTTCGAAGGGGCCGTTAAATTTGTTCTGTAATTTGTTTTTTATTTGTGATTCTTTGACGTACACTTTGTCGCCAATATTATATGTGTGTCGGTTTTCGGGAATGTTTATGTCGAATCGAACTTTGGCTTTTTGTTTTTGTGCTTCTGTTCGATTTCGCGCAATTTTGTAATAGTGGGATATGCGGTTGTTAAGGTCTCTAACGTATTTGGTAATCAGGTTTTTCTGGTTATAAAGGGTTTCAGGTGGTCGGTTAGCTGTATGTCCGAAAATAAGCTCGTATGGCGTAAAGCCATGAGTTTTGTTTACTGAATTGTTATAACATATTACTGCGTATGGTAATATGGTGAAAGGATGTTCGTTCGGATTCTCTGTTTTATGTATTCTGATCATTTCCGCTAGGGTGGCATGAAATCGTTCGATAGATCCATTGGATTGAGGGTGTCCTACGCTGGAGTATGTTAATTTTATGTCGTAGAGAGTACAAAGATCTTTTAATAAATTATTATCGAATTCACCGCCGTAATCACAATGAATTCTTAATGGGGTGCCATAGTGTTGAAAATATAGCAACAGGGTGTTTACAACTGATTTTGCACTTTTGTCTGGGACAGCATAAGCTTGAGTAAATTTCGTTAACTCGTCGCGGATGGTTAATGCATAGTTTCGCGTGGGAAATTCGAATTGATCGATATTAACTCTCTCAAATGAAGTTTTAGGGGTTTCTGTGATTACTAAGGGATTATTAAGGTTCTTACGACAAACCTTTGTTCTTTGACATGTTTCACAGTTTTTTATAAAGTTTTCGACATCTTTTGTTAAACCTTGCCAATTATATTTATTTTTGATTCTACGTATCGTTTCATTTATTCCACGATGTAAATTATTTTTTCCGGTGTGATGCTGGTCGAGAATGATCGGACGTTGGTCTTCATCCGGAGTTCGTACTAAATTTTGACAAGTGACTAGTTTTAAGTCTTTATCTGCAAAAATAAATGATAGGATTTCGAGAATTGGAAAGTCTAGATTGTTTTCAACATGGTAGGTTTTGGAAAGGTCTAATTTGTTTCGATGTTTGTACAGTGTTAAAAATAGGTGTTCTACCACAGACTCTGGGTCGAAGGGTAGAGCGATAATGTAGTAGTTTCTTTGTCGGGTCGATTTACTGGAAACGATATTAATTGTATTGTTATAGAATTCGGGGTTTTCTTCGAAAATATCCTCGATAATTTGATGGTGAAGGTCTGTCAAGTTGTTTTGTTGGAAGAACGTTATGATATTTTTATTTTCTCGATCTAATAGTTGTTTATTTGTGATTTGAATTTTGAATAGTCTATTAGAGATTTGGTTTTGTAAAGTCGGGAAAATGTGTCAAATTCTTGGGCGATTTGTTCGTCGGTAATTTCGTCGTCGTTGTCTGAAATTTCGTCTTCATCTGAGTCTTCGTTTGCGGCTAGAATTTTTGAATAAAATTTGGAACATTCTGAAAAGTGATTAATTTTTATTCTGGACAACGCGTCCGCGTTTTTATTGATTTTTCAGGGTTTGTATATTATTTCGTAATCGTATTCTTCGAGTTTTAAGCGCCAACGCGCTAGTCTACTACCTGGGTCTTTTATGGAAAATAACCAAGTGAGTGGTGGTCGGTGGTCGGTGACGAGTTTGAACTTCCTTCCGAATAGATATGGCCTAAAATGCTTTACACTCCAGACCAAAGATAAAAGTTCACGCTCAATGGTTGAATACTTGGTTTCCGCGCCGCATAAAGTTCGAGATGCGTATGCGATTGGCAAATCTTTTCCTATACTTCCTTGTGAAAGTACAGAACCTATTGCAAATGCACTAGCGTCTGTAGTTACGACAAAAGGTTCATCGAAGTTGGGGTAGATCAATATCGGGGTCGTTGTCAAAGTTTGTTTTAGGGTTTCGAATGAATTTGTACAGTCATTGTCGAAATTGAAAGGTATATCTTTTTGTAGCAATTTAGTCAAGGGTTTTGAAATTTTGGAAAAATTAGGAATGAAGCGTCTATAGTAGCCTGCTAAACCTAGAAAAGATTTAATTTCTTTCTGATTTTTGGGGAAATTTAGAATTGCTTCGACTTTGGCAGGGTTCGGTTTTACACCATCCTTTGTAATAAGATGTCCTGAATAGGCAACTTCTTTGCGAAGGAATTCGCATTTGTCTGGCTTAATTTTGAGGTTGGCTTTTTGTAAACGTTTGAAGACTTCTGTTAATCGAGAAATATGTTCATGGATAGTATGGGAGTAGATAATGATATCGTCCCTATAGACGAGATACCTTTCGTTTTGGATTCCTAGTAAAATGTTGTCCATCACTCTTTGAAATGTTGATGGAGCATTTTTGAGTCCAAGAGGCATTCGTACGAATTCAAAATGACCATTTTCGACTGTGAAAGCGGTTTTTTGAATGTCTTTGGGATCGATTTCAATTTGATGGAAGCCAGAGGCCAAGTCTAAAGTCGTGAAATATTGGCATTTGTCTAATTGATCTAAAAGGTCGGAAATGTTAAGTAGAGGATATTTATCACCTATCGTTACTTCGTTTAATTTTCGGTAGTCAACTACGACGCGCCATTTCTGTTTACCAGAAGCGTTTAGCTTTTTGGGGACTACCCAAACTGGGGAGGACCAGGGAGAAATTGAAGGCTGGATAATGCCTTGGTCGAACATTTTTGAAACTTGTGATTTTACTTCTTGTTTGTGAATTTGGGGGTAACGATAAGATTTAGTGAAAATTGGTTTAGAATCGTTAGTGTCTATTGAATGCTTGATTTCGTTGGTAAATGTCAAGTTGTCACCTTCTAAATATAATATGTCTGAAAAGTCTAAGCAGAGTTGAGTAATTAATTCACTTTCCTCGTCGTTCAAGTGATCTAAGCGTAATTGATTTTTTATTTCATAGTTTCGGTCTATATATTGGGGATCCGGTTTTTGAAGATTTACGTTAAATATTGACCTAAATTTTTGAACGGGTTCAAGTTTAAGATCCGAGAAGTTTACTGTTTTTGGGATCGCGTTTGCGTTTATTATCGTTGTTAAAAATTCACCATCGTTGTCTATTTTGACGATGGCGTTCGGTAAGCGTACCTTTTCATTTTCCTGGGCTATTAGTATAGCTTCGGTATTTTGTAAATTGCATTTAAGTTTAAAAATCTTTTCTGTGCATGGTTCGATAGAAATTACATTTTGGTTTTTAAGATTTAAATTTGGGTTTGAAATTCTAATACCTGGATTATTGTTTTCGTTAGAATTATTGTGGTTCCTGATTGATGTTACCTCAGTCACCTCAAATAGTGGTACGGCTTTAAAATTGGTAATAAGTTGATTATTTTCAAAGTCCACATGACACTTATAATATTTTAAAAAGTCTGCACCTAATAGTCCATCGAATTCTATATCTAGGTCGTGAATATAAACCTTGTATGGGTCATTTGAATTGAATGGTATTAGAACAGATTCGGTGATATTGATTTTTTCATCTGTTATATCCTGTATAATTACATTTTCAGGATATCTTTGTTTGTACCTTTCCGCTGTTTTGGTTTTAAATACAGAAATACCTGCACCTGAGTCGACAAGAATTTTGAAACGATTTGTGAAGTCTTTTATGTAAAATAGATTTTTGGAATTTACGACATTTAGTTTGTAGCGGGGTGTTTTTACATGAATTGGTTTTCCGGGAAGTTCAGGTTTGGGTCGAAACTGTCCTGGAGGTTTATCGCTTGGACTTGGCGAGAAATTTGGTCTAGTTCGTCCGTTTGTTGTGTTGGAGTATTCGTGGAATACTCCGGGCCTGTGCAAAAATCCGGAGGATTAACAGTATAATCCTCGTATTGCTGAGAATTAGCAGTATAATTCTCATATTGCTGGGATTGGGAATTAGCAGTATAATACCTACATTGTCCATTTTGAAAATCGTAGTCATCATTATTTTGAGATTGATAATCAGGAGAATAATTTACGGACTGATTTGCAGAGTAATCTTCGTATTGGTTTGGGTAATCTGAGTAATTATCATAAGGTTCTTGATTTAAGTGATGTGTTTTTTGTTGATTGAATCGATTAAAATTCGGGTTCGGTTGTATGGCAGAAGGTCTCTGCTGGTGGAAGTTAGGATTTGGCCTGATAGCTAAGGGCCTGTTTTGTTGTGGATAATTACGTTGTTGATTAGGCAAATTTTAGAAATTCTGTGGTCTAAAATTTGTTTGGTTAGGTAATCTCTGGAAGTGCTGTCTAGGAACTTGTGCCTGATTGGTGTGAAATTGGGGTGTGAAAATTGGTGGTTTTGCCTCGTGCGGCATTCGTTAAAGCTGTGTCCATTCCTTTTGCAGAATGTACAAAATGGTGGGAGATTTGGGCGTCTTTGCTGATTTTGAACGGGATTTCTATTTTGAATTTTATTGGAGAATTTTTGCGATTCGAAGTACGACAATTGCAACTCACGTTTGATGCGATTTATTGCATCCAGCATATTACTAGGATTGCCAGCCCTGATAATTTGCCCTAACTTGGGTTCTAATCCAGTCAGTAAGGTGGTCAATGTCATGTTTTCGATGAGGTTACATTGAACAGTTTTTTCCTCTAAAGTTAGAGTCTGCTTTTGCACTGCTGCGTGCATTTTCGCGTTGTGCGTTTGTAGTCTTGATACAAATATTAGTGCGGTTTCGTTCGGTAGTTGGTGAATGCGTTGTAAGTCCTGTATAAGGGCTGTCAAGTCGCGGGAGTCACCGAAGTGGGCCTCAAGTAGGCTTTTAATTTCTGCCCAGGTGGCAGGGTTCCTGGAGTTTATTAACTCTGCGGCTTTTCCCCGAAGTTTATTTTTAATGTGCAGAGCAAGTAAAACACGTTGATCTTCTATAGACATTCCGTTCGCGTAAATACACGCACTAATAAAGGTTTGTAAAAATATCGGATTTCCATCGAATTCCGGGACTATTGAAAAAATTTCACTCAACCTATAAGGTTCAATGTTTATAGTTTCGTTTGCAGTGATTGAGTTGTTAGCATTTGCAGTGATTGAGCTGCTAGCACCCGCGTTTGTAGTGGTAGCCATTTTATTTATATTATTTAGACAATTAAATAACTTAAAACACTTTTTTTTCAATTTGAGCTAGTACGCTATTGACAATTGGTAATTTTATATTATATGTAAAAGAATGTGCTGTTTATTTCAAAATTTAATTATAAGGATAATTGGATTAATTTAAAAAGCGTTTTTAGTTGGGAATAATGTCACTGAAATTTTATATGCTAATGTAAAAAGGAATGTGCACTTTAAACAGTATAGAACTTGTTGGTTTTATTTTATTTCACAGTCAAGTAAGGCGTAAACTTAACCTTTATATGATATATGATATTATGATAAAAATAATGTCAAGATAAAAATGGTACGTGATTATAATTATTTATGTAGGAAATGTAGATAAGTTCGTACTTAAAGAGTATATGATATTACGATAAAAATAATGTTAAGATAGGAACGGTATGTGATTGCAGTTATTTATATAGGTCACATAAATTTTAATTATAATATTACGTCTGTTCTAATATGAATGAAATTATTATTTGAATAAGAGAAATGTGAAAAATAATCGAGATGATTCTTAAAATCTACTTACATTAAAATTTCCATTCCACACGTCTGGATTGAAGTTGAATGCTGCTCCGTGAACTTTGTTACAATGCGGTCTTCTCTGCCAGGGGCGTTACCAGGTATTCCTTCCACAGAGGTCTCCTACACTGCCGAAGACACCAACTTCTTGACTGGGATGAATTCTTACTTGCTAATTTGTTGATTGATTGATATGTTGCTTTGTTGCTTGTTGAATTATTATTATTGTTTCTTTGCGAACGTAGATTCTTCTGAGTAAAGGATTGGGATCCACCACGATAGCTAAGGAATTTCTCCTTTTTCCAGGGGCTCTTTTCTTCAGGTTAGGCACCTTTTCCAGATGAACTCCTTGTTCCTTCCGATATGTTTTCCACTGATTAGGCTCCCGAACTGTGCGTGTTCTTCAGATCCTACCGACTGCGCCAATGTTAGATAGTGGATTGTTTGAATAACTTTTTAAAAAGGAACTTTATTTGTTACACTGGAGTCAACGTTGACTCTTTAAGAAAATACAATAATAATTTAGATGAGGTTTATTCAAAAGTGAGTATAAGACTGAGGTTTACAATGACAGTGGGTAATATTTATAATGTCTGGAGAACAAAGAACATTGGAATTACAATTCAGCATGATAACAGATTACTGAGAAGGAAATGTTAAGCTCAGCTAGCGTGAGCGGTTATTAGAGAAGAGCTGTTACGCAATTTGTAATGTGATATGTCTGAGAAGGTTAAGCCTGTCTCGGTGATATTATATATCATGGTATATTTCTAATATAACATGTATATATATATATATGTATATATGAAAAATTCTAGGTTCTCGGGTTGAACCGCGTCTGAGATTGTTAATGTCTCGACGTTTCGGCTCCCGTTTTGGAGCCATTTTCAAGAGAAAAAGTGAGTCAAGTAAAAATTGTCAAAGAAAATAATGCTAGGAGTTCGTGGAACTGGTTCGATTCCAGGGTCTCAATCTGCCTACTCCCCAGATCTCACCACGATCCGTCTCTAAGGCCTCAACCTGCCTACTCCTTAGAGCGAACTCGCTGGCAGTATCGGACGAAGTGTTATTTATACGAAAGCTGTCTGTGGGTGGGAGAGTGGTGGGGGGTTGAGGGTCTGTTGATGGAGGCATCAGAGCAGAACGGCTGCTATCAGAATTATGAGGTGTGGATGAATATTGTGGGGCTAGCCTGGAGATCAATGATTTTCAAGCGACTGGAAGACGATGACCGTCATCCCTTTTGTTTAGACAATTGGGACGTTTTTCAATCTCAATTGCTTCGCGGATGATTCGCGGTTTCTGGAAAAATGATGGTGCTATGGTTTTGGTGTTATCGAAGTCTATATTATGGCCTGTTAGAAGGCGGTGTTGGGCAAGTGATGATGTGGGATCGGATTTTCTAACTGCAAGACGATGTTCATATATTCTATTGTTAATCCGTCTGTTGGTTTGTCCAATGTAGGTTTGGGGACAGTTTGAGCAAGGTATTTCGTATACACCGTGGGAATCATTAGGTATTTGGTCTTTTGGGGTTCTGATTAAATTGGAAATTGTTTGGTGTGTTGTGAATATGGTTTTTATGTTATTGGATTTCAGGACTTTTGAAATTTTGTCTGTGACACCTTTGATGTAAGGTAGGAAAGCTTTTTGCTGAGGAGGAGTTTCTGTCTGATCAATTTGGGAAGGATTTTGTGCTTTGTGTATGGATCGCGTTATATGTCCTTTGTCGTAACCGTTTTGTAGAAGTACTTCTTGTAATGTTTGTAGTTCGGATTGTCTGTTGTGATTGTCTGTTAGTCTGAGGGATCTGGTTACAAAAGTGTTGACAACGGAATTTATTTGTGGTGGATGGTGGTGTGATTTTGAGTTAAGGTAACGGTTGGTGTGGGTTGGTTTTCTATACACAGAGTAGGAGAGTTGATTGTTGTTTTGTTTTGTAATGAGGACGTCTAGGAAAGGGATAGAACAATTGTTTTCGATTTCAATAGTGAACTGGATCTGAGGGTGTATATGATTAATGTGAGACAGGAAGTTGTTTAGAGAATCTCTACCATGTGGCCAGATAACGAAGATGTCATCTACGTATCTTAGCCAGCAAGTAGGTTTCAGTTCGGATGAATTCAGGGCTTGGGTTTCGAAGTTGTCCATGTAGATGTTGGCTATGACGGGGGACAGAGGTGATCCCATTGGAGCTCCTCTCACTTGTTTGTAATAGTTGCCTTGAAAGAGAAAATAGGTGTTGGACAGACAATGTTCTAGAAGGGTCAGAGTGCTGGGAGAAATATTGTGTTTAGTTTTGAAAACGTTTAGGGCTTCAGTGAGTGGGATATTGGTGAATAATGACACAATATCGAAACTGACTAGAATGTCGTTCTGGGAAATAGAGTAATTTTGAAGAATCGTAGCACTGTAAATGTCGGGATGATTAACGTATTACTTCGAGTACTTACCGTAGTACACAATTATTGTGGTTTATTCTTTGCAATGTTCAATTTCTAGTGGAGGTTATGTTTTTGTTGTCAGGCTAGCTGTCACTTGCTTCTAAGTATATTCAATTAGTTATTGGTTGTAACACCATTGGTTCAGTTCTGTTCTGATCAGTTAATTTAATGTTTAAATTAGATTTGTTTCTATAAATTCACTTCTAGTATTTTCAAAATTTAATCTTTAACTTTTCCTTTTTCATATTAAACAAGTAATATTTGAGTAGTTAGTTGTAAGTTGAATATAGTTTGTTAGTTGTCATTATTATTTTAATCGAACAGACCCTAATATCTTTCTGGTCAAGAATTGAACATACCTTGCATCGGTCAGTGCTAGCAGCGCTTGCGCTTGGTGAAGTAAGTGACATGTTGCATTCATTCGAACTTCCTTCTCTCTTTCGTTTTCGCTGTTTGAGCAATATAGACGTGCCTCCATTTTCTCATACGTGATGCTGGTAGAAGGATAAAATTAATCCAAATTAATCTTGGTAATAGTGTATCATCACCGTATAATTTGTAGTTTTTGGGATTGGTTCTTCGCCGTAGATAGGATATTTGAAATATCGTCAGCTTTTGCTGGGTTGTGCGACTCGTATTTAGGATTTGGAAATGCCCTACGCATGGATAGTGTAAATTAACACGTGCTTCATGCCGATCAGATATTGTAACTTTTAAGCGGTCTACGTTTGTCTATATTGGGTCTACGCTGGTTTTTATTGGTCGTCGAAATCGAAACGGTTATGCCTGTACAGGGTTACATCAGGCTGATGGAACGGGAGAGAAAGATGTATTGTAGTCGACGAGATTTTGTATAGATGGAGTTAGGAGTTCGAGTTAAATATTTTATTTGGTTAGCCTAGGAGCTGCAGAATTCCAACTGAAGTCACAACCATATTACCTTACTACTCTTTGGGATGATAAGATAAGTCATTCATGTTTCAATTTCAATTTTACTTGTAAAAATTTCACTTTTTAAAATTTTCCTGGTTAAATGTTTATAGATGATAAAACCTAAGTTGGTTTATAAAGGTTTGTAAGCGTAAGTAATTATTTTTTTTGTATTGCAACATTGCAACTTAAATTTTGTTTTAATTATTTTGTGTAACCACACATTTTATTAACCTAGTCTGGTTATATTGTAACTATGGGGATCAATTAAGGATTTTATGTAAACTACGTGCAATTGCATCTGGTATAAAGTAATATTACCTGTTTTATTTCGCTTATCAATTATTGAGTATTTTTCCTTCTGAATTAGAAAGAAGTTCATTATTGTAAATTTGTAGAATTTTTTGTACATTTTTTAACATTACCTCTTACAGGTTAATTTTGAACTTATGTTCCTACTACTTATATATACTCTATTCAACTGAATAAAATTTTAACTCGATAACGATTTATTATTTCTGATATCATTGAATCACTTGGAAAATTATCTATTGAAAAGTAACGCTTAATAACTTCTTATTTTTTTTAGCCTAGATCCAACTGATAGGCCCAGTTCACTTGTTAAACTCGGGGATCCAAAACTTGAGAGTACGAGGATTATTAGCCGAGGTGGTAAGGCGATCAGAGCGTCATCGGGAGCTGAGGATATCTGTGAGGTTACCTTTTGACCATTTCAATTAAAAGTAGCAATTTAGCTACCAAATGTAGCATATTGCTACCTTAAAAATAAGGATTTACTTACTTACCTGAGCATATTAAAGTTCATCTTGGAATATTTAAATCACTTTATTTACAACTATATAAATCAATTGGAAGAAAATATGACTCTAATGATTTGAATACTGTAACATTTTTTATCTTAAATTTTTTTATATATTTTTGTATATATTCTTTATTTTTCATCTATATATGCTTCTAATATTATAAACGCAATAGCTGTATTTTAATGCAGTATACGCTGTCAGTATGACTTTCACCATTTATTTAAATCAATCAGGAAAATATAGCATGACGTTAGAAAATGCAATTAATATACAATAAGTGCCGAGTAAATTTTTGGATTTAATTATACTTGTAAAATAAAGCATTATGCAAATAAATAAAACAATATACTGTATTACAATGTTTTATTGTAAAATATTTGCATTTAAAAAATTACAGACCAAAAAAAATTATAATTACATAGGTAGGCTGGTGTTACCTGAAAAGTACATGCACACACAGTACTGATTAACTTTTAGCTTTTTTAGTATAGGCACTCCATTTTGCCTCAAAACTGCAATAGAATTTACCAAAGTAGGCCGATTTTAGTAAACGTACCTATCATAAACAAAATTATCCATATTTACATTCTAGGATAGTCAGATATTATATAATGCACATAATATAGAAAATCTAATAATGCCCGTGCATGATAACTTTGCTAATAGTAGAATGAATACAATGGCGACCTCACCGATAGTCGGGCTAGACTAGTCCATACCTTTAAAGATTTGCAGGGGGCGTCCAGGGCCCCAATATTACATTAAATTCACTCAATTCAATCACTATTATCTATTGTCAAAAATAAACACCTAAATAGACTAAAACACCACGAATTGTGAAGAGAACTGGGATCACTTAATGGCGTCTATAACGAAAATAATAATAGTCCGGACGGTAGAATAACCTGCACGAATGGATCCCACTTTGCATATTATGCTCAAGCGTTAACATAGACCCTACCCTTTGATATAAGAAATGTTGCCACGGTCGAGACCCGCGCGATAGCTCTAGTATGGTTGCATACCTTCAGGGGCAAGTCACTATTTTCTCTTGTTTTGGAGCTGAAAAGTGTCGCAAGGGGCTGAATTTTGGTACACACGCAGCATTTGGGATGTTTAAGGCCACAGATCTTTTTTCAAAATGGCTGGGGAGAAAATGCATTTTCCGAAAAAGTTTACTCTACTCCAGTCTCGTTTCATATCATATGTTTACGGGGTCACTGATTTCGAAAAATCATGTTTCGAGTACGTGTGGTCGATGAATACTGCACTGTAGCTATCCAGCCGTCTAATTTCACAAGCGCGAAACTGGTTAGGTGAACGAAACTGCAATTGTTACCCCTGCATTTTTTATAGGTATCTTTTGAGAATGTTGAAAAATTTAAAATGTGTGACGTTAGTTTGAAGGGGGATGATAATTCGAAGGAGATTAATTGGGAACTGTACATACTATGCCAGAAAGAGACACAAGAGGAACTGACGTATCCAGGAAGAAGTTGCTAAGCTGACGTATATTGGATGCTCGAAATTGACTAAAAATTTAGGCGAGTGCCACTGGGCGTAAATGTTCCTGCCCTGGATGAGGGTGCCAGACTTAATAACAAAATCTTTGTAGCTAGAGAAGCAAAATGGCATAAAACCTGCTACTTGGAGCTCAACAGCAACAGCAGACTTGAACGGGCAAAGAAAATGCTAAGCATAGAAGCTATTGACCCAACAACTATTTCGCACTAGAAAGGAGTCCTTGTCCCTCGACTGCTGCTTATTCTGTGGCTTGCCACATTTTTTGTCACTTTGGAAGAGAATGTCATTAAAAGCCTGCACGATGCTGATTGTTCCTCTCTGGCGCCATGCAATCACGAAGAGGCGGATATACGCTTATTTGTTCATCTGGCAGACGCTGTGACTAATGGCTGTGGAAAAATTATGATAAGGACATGCGATACGGATGTACCGGTGCTTGTGGTTTTTTGTATGCAACACTTGCCTAACCTCAAGGATCTTTGGGTACAACAATTTGGCATGGAAAAGCTGCCCAGGAACTTACAAGGGTGCCTGTTAAGTCACCACATATAGTCTATATTTTACTCATTTTAGAACACTGTTAGTAAGATGTAATAATTTTGTTCCCAGGTCCTGAAAAAATCTCAGTCCGTAATAGGATTTCATGCAGTTACCGGATGCGATACTGTATCTTTTTTCCGTGGAATTGGAAAGCTCATGGCTATTAATGCCTGGCTACAGTATCCTGGAGCTACAGAAGCATTCACAGTCCTGCAGACTAGGAATGTTGAAAAAGTAATGGAAACTCTGTAAAATATGTCGTTTTAACGTACAGCAGGTAAGCCTTTAGCCTCAGAAGTCTGGGAAGCCTTAATTAAATTTAGCTGTATAAAGGGCTGCGCTGCAAATCGTTGTAGTTGTCTCAAAAACAGTCTGAAATTCTGTGATCTACGTAAATGTAATTGTGACACATCTGAAAGTGTATAGCAGTTCAATATGTGCCACTCGGATTAATACCCAATGCACAGTTGCTATTTATTGGCGTTGGTATGAAATAAAAGTGTTATTTCACCATTATTATAAGACAACTGGAATATTAATATCCCCCTGTAATTATTTTCGACCTGACGTACTAAAATCATGATCTTTCGAAATTAGCTTCAAAAACATATGCCAGACTCGAAAAAATGCGATAAAGTAAACTTTTTCGGAAAGTAACGTTATTTTGTGCATTTCCCTGCCGCCATTTTGAAAAAAGAGCCGTGGGCCCTAGGACACTTGCTTGTGACCTTAAGCATCTAAAATCTCACATATGCACCAAATGTCACCCTCCAAGACACTTTTTAGCTCCAAAACAAGCGAAAATGCGGATTTGCCCCTGAAGGTATGCAACCATGCTATATCATGGCAACATTTCTCGTATCGAAGGGTAGGGTCTAACGAACAAGTGTACCAAATTTCAACTCTTGAGCATAAAATGCAAGGTGGATTCTCTTACCCTCCGGACTCTAAGGTATAAGGAGTATAGGTAAATTTTTCGATGGCAGACATTTAAACATTTAGTTTTCAGAAGTAAATTTATTAATAGGTAGTAAATATTACTCTACAGGACTAAATATTTACCTCACGTATTATGATTAACTCTTTGCTGATATATTTATTTTTAGGAAATAAATATAATGTAATAAATTTGGGAGAAATAAATATCTCTTTCTCAACTAAATCTATTATTTTCATGCAGTAATTTACTTAGAAACAACAAATACGGCGGAAATAAATCATTTAGTTTTGTCAACTAATTGAGTATTTAGTATATTCTTGCTATAACAAAACTTTTAAAAATAATTCTTTATCTATATTAAAGATAATAAAGGATAACAAATATTTGCCGTGTACTCACATGCGCTTTGTATCTGTATCATATGTTGTAACGGATAAAGTCGAGTAAACTCTAACTTGGCGGGTCCAAAGGTCGCTTCGTCATGTGAAGTAAGAAACTATTTACTCAATAGCTCAGGTATGATAGTGGTTCTCAAACAGTTTACAACAATTTACAAATGATTATATGTCTGTAGCTATAATGCAATCGCTAAATAATTATACAAAAATATTGAAGGTGTTATCATAAAATATTAGGAAATATGAATTTACTAATTTCGTTGTTTTAGTGTAATTCTGATTATACCGATATAGGCTCGGGCACAACTGAAACCGATAACAAAAAATGAATTGTCCAGTTCAGTCAATAACAATGTTGGTTATTAGAAGATAAAAAATAATAGAAAACTAATATTATTACAGTTCAGCAAGAACCACGGAAAGGTATGGACATTTCTTGCCAGGAAAGGAGAGGATGGTAATATTAATAGGGGAAAGGATGTTAGTAAAATAAAATATTTCATGTAATAACAAAAATAAATCTGAAATGTCCATTAGAAGTAATAAAAATAAATTGTGTAAATTCTGCTTGAGAAAATATTTAAAAATATATCAATTTCTATGGTAAAACAAAATAAAGGAAAATTCTTAGATACTAAATAATCAATTAACAATAATTTTAATATAAAAATATAAAACTAACAACATAGAGTCAATAATTATCAAATTAACAATAAATGTGTAGTAAAATAGTAAAATAAATTACTACAGCATAAAAACTACTAATTTCTATAAAAGGAATTAAAAATTCATTGCCACCGGGTAAGGTATACAATGGCGTTTCCAAACGACTGGAAATAATGTTACAAACATTGCGACGTACTACATCTTCAATCGGAAAACGCAATCAGATTTTATCTGCGTTTTTCGCAAGGTTTTCCCATTGAAGATGTAGTACGTCGCAATGTTTGTAACATTATTTTCAGTCGTTTGGAAACGCCATTGTGTACCTTAACCGGTGGCAATGAATTTTTAATTCCTTTCACAAGAATTAGTGGGTCTTATGCTGTAGTTAATTTATTTTATTATTTTACTACGCATTTATTGTTAATTTGATATTAATTTTAATATAAAAAAAGTAGAACAATTCTCACAGAAGAATACAGCGATGAAGCGATTTTCATAAACACTAAAATACAAAATACTTGAACACTACACTTAAACAATTTACCTACTCGATGCGCGTTTCCCCATTCGTGTATTAAAATATAAAAATTCTAATTGAAACAAATTTCACAGAACAACACTAGCAATAAAGCATTTTCACAAACAACGAACACTATGCACTCGAACACTTTATTCGACGCGCGTTTTGACATTGGTGTATTAAAAAATAAAAATATATATAACTTTAATCACTGTCACTATGACTGATATCATCACTATCAGAAGAATCAGAATTGTCAAAATTAATAATTGGTTCGACTTGAATATCCAAAAGTTTTTCTCTTTGCCACCATCGCTTAATTAATTCCTCTGTATGATTGATACACTTCTTCCAGTCTTCTTTTGTACACTGTTCTAATACTTCTGTAGTTGCTGTTGTATCCATTTTTCAAAATGGTCACAATTCATGTTATCGTGATAATCCATACTTTTATTGGTAGTAGAAAAAATTAAGCTTGCTCCCGGAATAAAGCCATGTGATATTCCTGCATGCAAAATAATGAATCGCTTTCCTACAGTTGATTTTTTGTATTTGACACTTTTTTTTGGTAAATCTTGCCACGATTTTCGAACACTTCCATTGGCAAATACCCATGTTTCATCTATAAATACAACCCTTCGAAGGTTACTGTCATAGTTTTCCATATATTTTCTAAAAAATACAACCCTTTGCTGAACTATTTGCATTTGTTCACATAAATAGCGACGGTTACAATATTTTTTATACCTAAATCCACAATGTTTTAATAGCTTTAAGAGACTTACCTTAGAGACGTCCATGATTCCCTTATTTTTTAGCATTTCCTTCAAAGTATCTCATGTAAAATGTGTTTTCGTTTCATAAAAATTATAAATTACTTCCCTTATTTGCATTTTAACGCCTTCACGTACATCTAATGTTTTTGGTTTCATTTTAATTCGTTTTTTTATTTTCAAGGATACATTATTAATATGTTGGTGCTTAATTCTGCTAGCTGTTCTGAGACTTATGTTTAAGGCTTCAGAAACTCTTTCATGAATTCGTTCAAGAGGTACCAAGGGTCCCTTGTTTTCCTTTTCTTTTGTAAAATAATCTATTAAGTTTAATACCAACTTCTTTGACTGTTCATTTAAGACGCCTAATTTAGTTGCCATTTTTACCAACTATTTTATTTTTATAATTTAACGTTATTAGAAATAAATATTTACACACGTATCATTCTAGATTAAAATCTAATTAGTGCTATTGTTGTAGCTACAAATTTCCGATATATTTCGACCACTAATTAACAAGATGAGCAATGTCTAGCAAACTAAGGGATTGCGTAAAGTTTAGTTATGTTGCGCCCCAAGTTCTGTATGGAATTATTATATACACGCCACTGTTTTGACACATGTGTTATATTTAGTGCTCCTAAAATATTGAAAAAAAAAACAGAGAAATACGAATTAGTTTTTAACAAAAATTTGTGTGGATTTGAAGTAGACTCTAAAATGATCGAAAACATACAAGGTATGTCTATAATGAAAATATTAATTAATTAACCCTAAAGATGCGAGGTATGCTATCTAACGACAAAGCCGTATTCTGGGGACATCTATAAACGTGCAGCCGAATTCAGTATTCGAATTAAAAAACCTGTCACAGTTAATTAGCTTATCAACCATACCACAAAAAAAGCGATAAATTTAGATATTCCCATAGTATGGGTGAGCAAAATAAAAGCGATTCTGATGTACTGAATCTATTGAATAAAATAATTAGCCAAAACAATGATATAAAGAGTGACATTGAGAAAATAAAAATAGATTTATCCATTCAGTCTACAAAAATAGATAATATTAACAGCAAGGTGACAAGTCTGGAAAAGGAAAATACGGAACTGAAAAATAAATTACTAACCATCGAACGAAAATCCAAGAAAAACAATTTCATTATATTTGGTGTTAAAGAGGACGTCACTGACATTCTACCATTTGTTTTAAACATAATAAATGAAAAGTTAGAAATAGAAATAAAAAAACAGGACATAAATAATATATATAGAATAGGGCAAAAGCTGGATGAAAAAACAAGGCCTATTATACTCGAATTGGTAACGAATCTAAAAAACAAGAAATATTTAAAGCACTACCCAAATTGAAAAACACTGGAATAAGCTTCTCTAACGACCTATCGCCACAAGACAGGGAACAGCAAAAAGTCTTACATAGCCACCTAATAGCAGCCAAACAGAAACAATATAACGCCAAAATTTTTAAAAACAAATTAGTAGTCAACGGAGAAACATACACCTACCAAGAATTGCAACATATAACTCTTGGCGAATTCGAAAAGGAAAATCAAATAATAACAAAACAAAGAAACATCAGTGCCCCTGCAACTCCGGTGAGGGACTCCACGTTTACACATAAACAAACCGAAGAAAACGAAAATCCAGATCACAAGGAAACGGAAAAAGGAAAAGAGAAGACAGGAAAAAAAGAAAATACAACAGAACCAAATTCTAAAACTACAACCCCCTCTTCATCTGGCTCATCTAACGTGCGAAATAAAAGAAATAATACCATCGAGGAAAGAGAGTACGATACACGTTCTAACAAAAATCAAAAATATAAATAATTGTGTTATGTCTATTCAATTTTCTTTTCTTTCCTTTTTTCTCTCTTGTTCATGTAAATTTATGTAATATTTTGTCACAAATATATAAATGGATCCGTATATACGTAATTTTAATGCTAGCTCTGTAAATACTGAGGTTGTATTATCTGCACAAGATGCAAATTCAGTGCTGGAGGTAAATAATAAACACACTAACTTAAAACTTATTCATTTTAATGTCAGAAGTGCTATGAAAAATTTTATTCAAATAGAAGTATTCTTAGAACAGTTTATTAAGAATTTCGATTGCATAATCTTAACTGAAACATGGTATGTACCAAATATAAATCTAATACAATTAAAAGGATACACCTTGATATATAATGAAGCTTCTTATAATCAAAATGATGGTACAATTATATATATTAGAAATGATATTGAAAATGTAGATTTTGCTTTCCAGAAAATTAGTGATACTTCTGTAATTAATCTTACATTATTTTTAAATGGTAACTCTTATAATGTACACGCAATGTATAGACCGCCATCAACATGTTTAATTGCCTACATTGACCCCCTTCAGGTATATTTACAAAATCAAAATTTAAACTATGATTACTGTATATTTGTCGGAGATACAAACATCGACATTCTAGAAAAAAATGTACAATCTGACGATTATTTAAATATATTGGCTGAATTTGGATTTACCTCTGTAATTAACAAATACACAAGAATACAGGGAGATTCAAAATCATGTCTGGACCATATATTCATAAAGTCCAAACGTGATTTTGAAGATGTAATATTGCCATTAATAATTCAAACAAATATTACGGATCACTTTCCTGTCCTAATTCAATTGGTAACACAATGTAACAAAAGCTGTATACATACAAAAAAATATATGAAATAAAGCATGTACAATACGATAAGTTAAAAGAAGAGATGTCAAATGTAAACTGGTCTGATGTATATAACTCCGGTGACGTAGAATCTGCAATAGAAGAATTTCCCAGTATAATAGAGAATAAAATAAATATCTGTACAAAAATAAGCAAAATTAAAAACAATATGCGGAAAAGGAAATGCTGGATTACCAATGGGATAATAAAATCAATTGAAACAAAAGATGAGCTATTTAGACAAGTACAATTGGAACCTTTAAATGTGATTCTAAAAAATCGTTATACAGTATATCGGAACAAGTTAACCGGTTTGATAAAAAAAACTAAAATATTTTATTTCAAAACAAAAATAAATCAAAATAGAACATGTTCAAAAAACCTATGGTCTACTGTAAAAGAAATGTGTAACTCCAGTCATTTACAAACAAATATATCAAAAATTTATAACGAAAATAATGTAATAATAACAGATAAATTGGAAATATGTAATACGTTTAACAATATATTCTCTAGTATGGGCGAAAACTTGGCAAAAAAAATAAAAAAGAATAATAACTATGAAGAACCAAAAGTAGCAAGTAACACTAAAACGATGTTTCTAGTCCCCACAACGCCAAATGAAGTAAAAGAAACTTTATTAAAGTTAAACCCCAATAAATCACCTGGCATAGACGGCATAAAAGCTAAAACCTTAAAGCATATAGCAAATGAAATATCTGTGATATTTGCATTCATTATAAATAAAATATTTGAAACCGGGCATTGTCCTTTTAGCTTTAAAGTTGCAGTAGTGAAACCGATATATAAAAATGGAAATAAAATGACAGTCACTAATTACAGACCGATCTCACTGATAACTAACTTTACTAAGATATTCGAAATGTTGCTAAAAGATAGGCTTTGTAAGTTTCTTAAGAAATGTAATGTTTTATCTGACAAGCAATTTGGATTTATCGAGGGAAAATCGACCCAAGATGCAATTCTTGGGCTAACTGAAAAAATATACCAGTCCCTGGATAACAGTAGACCTTCGCTAGGTGTATTTTTAGACTTAGCGAAGGCCTTTGATACTGTTAGCCACCGACACCTTCTTCAGTGCCTAGAGGATGTGGGAATAAGAGACTCTGTTCTAAATTTATTTATGAGTTATTTGCATAAAAGAAAACAGTGTGTGGATATAGGAGGTACACGAAGTGGATTTATGACTGCTAATTATGGTGTACCACAAGGAACTGTTCTTGGGCCGATACTCTTTTTAATATACCTAAATAATTTATTTTCATTAAACAGTGAAGGCACTATTATCAGCTTTGCAGACGATACCGTTATATATTACGAAGCGGACACCTGGATAGATTTAAAAAGCAAAGCCGAAAGGGATATGTCAAAAATCATAGAATGGTTCAACTTTAAATTGCTAACAATCAATGTAACAAAAACAAAATTTATACCATTCGGAATATATAAAAATTCAATACATAATGACATAAAAGCTCTAAATATAGTATTAGACGAAAATGCTTATAAGATAGAACGTACTAATAATATAAAATATTTGGGTATATATATATCGATTGTCACTTGAGATGGGATGAACATGTCAACTATGTGGTGAAAAAAATTAGGAAGTTAATATACATGTTTAAATATGTCAAGGATGTATTAAATCCAAATAATCTAATGATACTGTATAAAGCATTAGTAGAATCACATATAACCTATGGAATCATTGGTTGGGGTGGTGTTCTAAATACCCATTTACTACGCTTAGAAATTTTGCAAAAGCGAATCTTAAAAATAATTTTCAATAAACCGTTAACTTACCCATCAGATGAATTGTTTCAGGAGACACGAGTGTATGATGTTCGTCAATTATACTTCTATAACATAGCATTAAAAATATTTTCTGGAAAAAAATCTATAATTAGTCAAGTCCATCAAACAAGGAACAGAACTATATGTAACTTACCAGTAGTTTTAATGCACACAAGAACAGGGCAACGTTCCAGTACTTACCTGGGCCCGAAAATATATAATTCCATCCCATTTGAAATAAGAAGTGCTAACTCTAAACCCATATTTAAAATAAAATTAAATTTTTTTTTAAACAATTCAAGAATACTTGCACACACCCAAATCAGCTAACTGAATTGTTAAATGTGCCGTGTAATATATGGTTACAAAAATAAATTAGTGTATGCGTGTGTATATGTACATATGTGTATTTGTGGATGTATGTTTGTGCGAATGAGATTGAACATATTTAGTTATTTATAATATTTATTTATACATATATTATTCTATTTATCCATTGTTTTCTCATGCTCAAGTATGTTTAATACTTATGTGAGTATCAATTGTTTGTTTATATTGCCTTGTTACGAAGTTGTAAATTATATTTTGAACATTGTTGATTGTGCTTAAATTAAATTGTAAATTGTGAAATCGTAAATAAACAACATCTATCTATCTATCTAATTTAAAAACCCGGACGCGTTTAACGTTAAATAGAATGACCGGCTTAGCGACCCTCCAAAACGCATACTGTAGATGGTCTGCTTATTGGATAAAAACTATAGATACGCCACGCTCATATCATCAGGTGATATAGGAATGGGCAGTAAAAAATACCATAAAAAATACTACAGCTTTCGCACACCGCGGTAAACTGTTCGGTGTAACTATTTATTTAGCAAGAAATAAAACACGAAGGATTGAGGGCCTATGGCCTATGTAATGTATAATAAATTTTAAAAAATGGCTGTGGATATTCGTCTGACAAGCGAATAAATAACCAGACCATTAAATACCAAGGGATAAACTCGCGCGGAATAATACAAGAAAAATGTTTAACGAAAAGAAAGTTTTAACAAACTTGCGGCGCGGATTAATAAAATAAAATGTTTAGAAGAAAAATGTTTAACTTTTAATATAATAAAATTTAAACAAAAATCTGTAGGCAACAGGATTTGAACCCGGATGTTTTATTCCCTTTACTTTTAAAACCTTTCATTGCCATTTGCCATTTAAAAACATTTATTAACATTTAAAATATATATACAATGTAAATGTTATTTCCACGCTATTTAATTGACATTTGCTTAACAATAATGGAACTGCGGCGTGGCACAAGACGCGTGGTCAAGACACGTTCACAGAGGCCGGATGGTATGGCCTGCAGAGAAATTAACACATTTGGTAATGTCGGTCAACTAATAACCGCTCGCATCAGCATTCGGTATATTAAAATTAATGATTTTGCCAGCAATAGGCTAAAGATAATTGGGGAAACAAAACTTACACACTGAGCTATTCCACAACGTACAATTCAGCTTATAAAACATGTAATATGTAGATACTAGAAAATTGCAAGTCCTAGGTATAGCGGTTTGGCAATGTCCGTTTGTCGGATGAATATCCACTACCACTAAAAATAGCTTATATATTTCATATAAAGATGAATTTAGTTCTATATGAGACGATTGTTAAATAACCAATGACAAATCTTCAGAGTTTGAGAATCGCTGAACTTATTGAAAACTATCTCTCTCTTCAGTGTGTACCGCAATATTTCTGTCTCAAAATAGATGAGAGAGAGAAGCTTGGCAGATATACGCGACAGTGTTTTTGGGCTATTACTTTAACTTTGTGTGCTAGAGAAATGAAATCGTACGCGCATTATCAACTCATACACATGCCAGTTTAGAGTTTACTAGACTTTCAGTGTGCATCGAGAGGTGACCGAGCGCAGACGTACCACCGAGCCAAGAAAGTGCACAGTGAAGTGGCAGCCCCACAGTTAGTGTCGTCGACATTTCTCTAAGAAGAGGAAGTACACACGTCTTTTTCAAGACGGTGTACTATAAAAGATAAATAAAGTCTCCCTCCCTTGGAGACACCATTTTTACTGTTATTAATCATAACTTTTTCCCATAATATTATAGGTATTCCCTTGCAGGACACCCACAGCGACGTTACCGTGGAGGACGGTAGCATGGACTACAGCGAAGACGAAACGTCCCAGAGCGGTAGCTCCCGAGGGGGTATCCCAACCCCAAGGGATGACAAAGAGACGATAAAACGTCTCACAGAGGAGAACAAAACCCTCAGGAAGAAAATCGACGAGCTCACCGAGAGGTTGGAGCTGATACAGAGGGAACAAAAGTCCCAGCACGAAGAGATTCTGCGTGCGATTCGAGGAGAATCGCAAACGCGGAAGAGGAAAAACCCGCCCGCCGCCAATACGGACTCGGACGAAGAGGCCCCTAAGGCGGCAAAGAAGGTGGCTGAAGAGCCCGTTAAGTGCCCCCCCGAGTCTGAGCCACCCAGACGAAGCAGATCGGGATCTAGAGCCCCCCAGCAGGAGGCTAGCGTCCCCCGACAAAACGCCAGGGAAGAGGAGACCGAGGCCCCTCAAACAAGAACAAGAAGCCAGCGCATACCCCCGGTAGTTCTGAGAAATAAGGAGACATGGACAACGGTGAGCCGTCGTCTAACCGAAACCGGCATAAACTTTAGCAAAGCTAAAGTTACCGCGGAGGGAATCTCCATCGAGCCCGCGACATCCGAAGATTATCGCAAGATGACTAGGATGTTCGCTAACGAGAAAAGGGAGTACCACACGTACGCTTTGCCAGAGGAACGGCAGCTACGTGTGGTCATCAGGGGGATCCCGAGCGGCGTTACTTGTACAGAGGTGGCAGAAGACCTCCAAGACCAAGGTTTCGCACCCACCGCGGTGCAACGGATGACGTCAAGACGGACGAAACAGGAGGTGCCCCTCGTACTTGTCCTAGTCCCACAGGACCAGGACAAGATACTCCAAGTCACAAGGTGCTGCTCTCTAGTCGTAAGGACAGAGAGACAGAGAGCCAAGGTAGCGGCATCCCAATGCCACCGCTGTCAGCGTTTCGGCCACGGACAATCCAGGTGTACCGCGCAGCCGAAATGCGTGAAATGCGGCGAGGCACACCGGACGACAGAATGCAAGAAGAAGGCAGACGAACCGGCCAAGTGCGCGAACTGCCAAGGGGCCCACCCGGCCAGCTACAAGGGGTGTCCAAAATACCCCAGGCAATCAGCCAACGCCACTCAAAGGCCGGTACAGCGGCCGACGATGACCTCAACAAAGAAGGGCGGCGTAGCGCCAGGCACGAGCTACGCAACTCTAGGAGGACAGGCGGGTGATGACAACGCTACCTTCACGAAGCGACGAACGGACTGGGAATCGTACCGGCTGCACCTGCAGCAGTACATCGCACAAATTCCCAGACTAGAAACCGTGGAGGACGTTGAGAGGGCCGTCATTACCCTAGAGGAGCAAATCCTGGGAGCAATAAGGGCCAGCACGACAGAAACAGAAGTAAGAAGACACCCAGCACCGATGGCGAACCTACCAGAGGTCACCAGGCAGCTGATAAGGGACAGAAGAAGCGCCAAGAGACGGGCTCAGAGGACGAGGCTCCCCGCCGACAGAAGGGAGTATAACGTCCTCAGCCGAAGAGTGAAAGCCGCCCTCCAAGAACACCGCCAGGAGGGGTGGCAACGCCACCTTGAGCCACTCGATCCACAGGACAGAAGCATGTGGAATACCCAACGTGCCCTGCGAAACCGGAGGAAGCCTATGCGCCCGATTCACGGAGAGCGAGGGATCGTCTACACTAACCAGGAAAAAGCCGAGGCGTTTGCCGACAGCCTACAACTGCAGTGTTGAGAGATCGAGCTCGATGACGAGGACGAGGACTGGGTGGACGACGTCGAGCGCAGAGTACGTAGGTTCCACCGCCTGCCTGATGACGACCACATCCGCCCGACTACCCCCGAGGAAGTCAAGGAAATCCTTAGGAGCCTAAAACCGAGAAAGTCTCCGGGATGTGACAAGATAGGAAACATCGCTCTCAAAAAACTACCCAGGAAAGGAGTAGCGGCGCTAGTCAACATCGTGAACGCGATGTTGAGGTTACGGCATTTTCCAGCCAGGTGGAAAAAGGCCGACGTCATTATGATCCCTAAACCAGGGAAAGAACTAATTTCCCCGTCTTCTTACAGGCCCATCAGCCTCCTCCCAGCCATGAGCAAGGTTGCAGAACGGGTCATCTTGAAGAGGCTTACAGAAAAGACAGAAGAGCTGAATATCATCCCGGAAGAACAGTTCGCGTACCGAACAGGACATTCCACCGAACTCCAAGTACTTCGCCTCACCGAGGAGATTACTAAGGGGTTTAATCAGCGGCAAGTCACCGCGGCGCTGTTCCTAGACGTTGCCAAAGCGTTCGACAGGGTCTGGTACGACGGCCTCCTAGCTAAAATGATGAGTATGGGTTACCCCATCGAACTCGTCAAACTAGTGAGGTCCTACCTGCACCGCAGACAGCTAAGAGTGAAAATCTCGGACCAACTCTCCACTTACAGGACCGTGGAGGCGGGAGTCCCGCAAGGTTCGGTGCTGTCACCGCACCTGTTCGCTATCTACACCTCAGACCTCCCCAGGACCGACCACACAGCCCTGGCCCTGTATGCAGACGACACAGCAATAATTGCCAGATCCTGGAAAGTCAGGAACGCAACCATAAAACTCCAGGAAACGGCCACACTCCTGGAAGAATGGTGCACGAAGTGGAAAGTCTCCGTCAACGCCGACAAAAGCCAAGCCATTCTCTTCAGACGAGTGCGGAAAGAAATTCCCACAGGACACGTCTCCATGAACGGCGAGGACATCCAATGACACGACACCGTCAAGTACCTTGGCGTGGTCATGGACAGAAGCCTAACGTGGAGACAGAACACGGACGCTATCACAGCCAAGGCCCGGCGCACGAGAGCCCTCATCTACCCGATGATGGGAAACGGGAGCCGTCTCAACTTGAGGAATAAGCTCACGCTTATCAAGACCCTCATCAGGCCGCAGCTGACGTACGCCTCGGTAGCGTGGGGCTACCAGGCAAAGTCCTACATGAAGAAAATCCAGGCAGTGGAAAACATCGCCCTCAGGACGGCAGTCGACGCCCCATGGTACGTGAGAACCGCAGATATCGTCAGAGACCTGGAGTACACCACGGTCACTGAAGTCATCCGGGAACGAGCGAAGAAGCTGTACGCCCAAGCCGAGGAGCATGGGAACCCGCTGATCAGACAGGCCACTGATTATGACCCTGCCGACGCCCCGAGGCATAAACGGACAACGGGTGAGTATAACTTATATTTCCCGCTAACCGATCTGTTTCAGATACCCCAGGACGGACCACCACTACCAGAGACATGACGTTTTTCTATCCTAACCCAACCTCCTTGCGGGCGTCGGACAACATACCGTCCAACGCTCGTTGTCCCACCTGCTCCGTGGAGTCCGAGAGCGCTAAAATAAGCACTTAGGGTCTCCACACTCCCGAGCTACACAGCTCATATCCTTACCTTTCCGATGATCTGGGGTAGGATATCAATTGATGTCCTACGTACCGGCAGTTAGTCCCAGCCAAAACTTCCTAAACCCAACTCGACCGATGACTACCCCCGGGGGTGACAAGCTGGCGAAGAAAGAAAATATCAAGACAAGAAGAGCGCCAGAAGAGACCTCAGCCAGCGAGGTTCAACAGTCAGGACCAGGGGAGGTCCGCAGAAAATACCACGACACATCTCGCATTTGCGACCTGGGTCTGGTAGAAGTAAGCGGGCCCACCTATCACGAAGGCCGGTCCAGGTCTACAGAGATAATCTAGGAGCAAAGAGTAGTAGTAGTACCGAGTGAATTTTTGGATTTAATAATACTAAAATAAAGCATTAAACAAACAAATAAAACAATATACTATATTACAATATTTTATTGTAAAATATCTGCATTTAAAAAATTACAGAACAAGAAAATTTATAATCACATAAGTAGACTGAGGTTATCTAAAATGTACGCGGACACATAGTACTTATTAACTTTTAACTTTTTAATATACTCCATTGTGTCCCAAAACTGAGTCGAGCTAGACTAGTTCATATCTTTAAAGATTTGCTGGATGCATTCAAGACCTCAAGATTACATTAAATTCACTCAATTCAATCACATTCTCAAAGATAAACACCGTAAACTGGCTAAAAACACCACGAATCGCGAAGAAATCTGGGATCACTTAATAGCGTCTATGACGAAAACGATATAGTACACAGTATACTTTTTTGACAGCAAAGGGCGACATTTGAACATTAGTTTTCATAAGTAAATTTATTAATGAGTAGTAAATATTTAAAATATTTACTATACAGAACTAAATATTTACTTCACGTATTATGATTAACTCTTTGCTGATATATTTATTTCTATGAAATAAATGTAATATTGCAATAGATTTGGGAGAAGCAAATATCTTTCTCTCAACTAAATCTATCATTTTTGTATAGTAATTTACTTAGGAAGAACAAATAGGGCGGAAATAAATTGTTTAGTTTTGTCAACTAATTGAATATTTGGTATATTCTTGTCGGAACAAAATTTTTTAAAATAATTATTTGTCTGTATTAAATATAATAAAGGATAACATCTATTTACTAAATTGAAAAACCTAAAGCTTCTTACTTATTTAAAGCCTCATATTTCCCTCCAGTGTATTAAATTAAAACACTATTTCTTACTTTTAATTTGATTGTTTTATTTGAACGCAACTAATGTAAGCTTATTTTTCTGATCTCTAAAAACAATAGGAGAGGGAAAATATTTTATGAACAGATTCCTTAGATTACTTACTGCGAACATGGCTATCGTGATGTATGGGAATGCAATTCTGTAGTTTCTCAGATGCTGTCCGAACCACTTGTGTAATTTTGTTTAAGTTGCTATTCAGTTTCTAAAACAATACGTAGGATATATCAGAATGTTTTAACAAGTAGTTTTTTATTATCTTTAAGCAAAATATAATCTTAAAGGTTAAAGTATGTGTAGTGTTTTAACTCTAAAGGATCAAAGGTTATATGTTTTTATTTTATACTAAAAACAAAACAGAAAACATCTTTTCATTTTACTAAATTAGATTTTCGATTAAGTGAAAATGTGGAAGCCATCTAATATCTACGCTTTTTTATAAGATTAGGAACAAGTCTCATACGATTATCAAAAATACAAAAATATGTAATAGTATAGAGGAAATGAATGTAAAAAAAATGGTATAAGTTCTTAATCGTTACTCTTCAATGTAAAAACGTGAAACTTTTTTTTTTTTATATATATACATTTATTTATCGTCGGCCTATTTCCGCTACTGAGGCCTAACACCGACGCCTGTAGACGAGCTACCCCCAACCAGGAATTTTGCCGAACCTCTTCCCTTAAGAAGAGTAGGGATCTTTTACTTGCCTAACATTTAATAGACAAGGGACCGACGGCTTTACATCCGCTCCGAAGGATGGTATATCTCCTATAAAACCCTCGCCTAAGGTTGTATAGCTTCCGCGCATACACTGATATACAAGCCGCTGGAAGATGTGTGAGGCGAGAACGCGGTTTCCGTTGGAATGGTCACCCATCCAAGTATTTATTGCGCCTGTCGTTGCTTTACATCGCATACCGAAGTATGTACATAGTAAAAACGCACCTACGCTCGCCCCTGTGAAACCTTTTCCATTAGTTAAGTTTCAGCAACATATGAAATGTATAGCTTTGAAAATTAGTAAACTCCCCCTGGGGGTTGCAGCCCGCATTTTACAACCTCCAATTAAATAACTCGCAGTTTTCAATGAAATCCGCTAAAATTCATATCACAGGGGTTTTTGGGGTCGCTGATTACGAACCAGAAGTGAAAATTGAGTAATTCAAAATGGCGGACCTAAAATGGCGAACTTTAAGAATTAATTCCTGAGCTACGTCATTTCTATTGTACTGAAAAATATGTAGAGTAAAAAAGTGTTTAAAATGCCATTACATTTTTAATTTTACTTTCCACATTACGTACAAAATAAAAATCGAAAAAAATTGGACCTTGTCTGAGATTCCACACATTTTTTAAAACTCACGCACTGTTAGTGATTAAATGTTGCTAACGTAGGCATCTCACCGTAGACGAGGAGCCTTCCGTTCGCATAGGCTGACCTAAATGAATTTAGAAACATATACAAATGAAAACAAGTAACAAACGGAACAAAATAATACAAACCGAAAGGAAGAGGGGGACAGGAAAGATTTACTATCCTACTATCCTAAAGACTTGCTGCTTGCTGCACCATGCTACTGGGCCTCCTGAAGCCAAACTGGGACTCATCATCGACGTGGAGCTCCGCCTCAACAGCGTCTAGTCTGATCAGGACGAGCTGCTCCACCAACTTGGAGATCTCTGAAAATAACTAGATGGGCCTGTGGCTGCCGGCGAACTTCACGTTCTTGCTTGGCTTAAGGATGGGTGAGTACGACCATGGCACATTTCCACTGGCTAGGCTAGTGTTGCAGCCATAAGATCATGTTAACGATGTACGTCAACTGCACAATACCTTTCCTCGGAAGATATTTGAGCTGTTTTTACTCGGCGTCATCTCTTCCAGGGGTTTTGTTGTTCGGTAGCTCTTTGACAATGTCTGCTTGGTCATGACCTTCAGAAATTCGCGTCTTGTCTTGTCTTGTCTTCGCGTCATGAACAATGAATTCGTAAATCTTGTGTTCAATACGGTCGTGTTCTAAATTATTTGGATATTGTTATTGTGTATGTTTTCAAAATGTGTAGACGAGTCTTTCGCTTATGGCGCGTATGTTATCACTGTCTGTCCGTTCGCGCGTGGCAGCGAGGGTATAGCCTAACGCGTACTTTTCAGGGTCCTTGTTAGCTTCCACCTCGAATTGTCCTAAGGATTTAGCGCTGCCAGTTTATTCCCCATTTCTGGTTCTTTACAGTGTTGATGGAAATTCTGATTTGCTTCTGCAGCCTGATCATCTCGACCTTAGCGTTGACATTGCAATATTGCTGCCAAAGCCGTCTCAGTCTGCTCTTTTCTCGTATGTCTCTTGCGACCGCTTCGGCGAGTCGGTCTTTGTTAGGCTTTATCGTTACAGTGGTGGCAACAGTCTGCTTGATATCATGCAGCACTTTTATAGATTCCTCCAATGCATTTTCCAGCTCCGCGGACGTTTCGATTATGTTGTTGAGTGTTAAGTTTATGTTAATATGTGCTTTCTTTTGGTGGTGTTTTCTCTTAACATATTGTTCTACTCTAGTGCGATTGGGTTATGGTCAGATGTGAGCTCCTTCAGGACCACTGGGGCCGTAGAGTTCCTTATGCCCTTATTGACTACTATGTCAAGGGGTTGTACCGTTGTCCGGAAAATGCGTGGGATCGTCCGAATACTGCAAGATGGCATTATGACTATTGATATAGCCAAACAAAGTATGGGTTACAAACGGCTCGACTACGCTTAGAGCATGGTAATTAAGTTAAAGTCTGACTTTTTACTCTTATTAACCATGGAAGAATAATAATTGTTTATTTATTAACTGCTAGAGATGTAATTTTCTTTCGTGTGTGTCATTTTAAAAATAAGTTTATAAAATTCGTCCATAATATTGCCCAAACCAATATTGATAACGTTAATACGTTATTAATTTATCCACAAAGCTTTATCCAATTTGTGCAACAATTTAAAAGATTATGGTAGTTTAAAAACCAAAAAGTGAAAGAATACAAACAGCAAGAACCCAGGAGAATACGGCTCTAGTTTTAAAAACCGTTAACAATCCTCTCCATTCATCTTTGCTACAAATAATAGCCTCCTCCAACTTATCACTGTCGTCGTATAATTTTGTTAATATTGTACTTTGGAGTGATGAAACTATTTTTCACAGTAACGGCGCAATTACAGAACAGAACTAGATATTGGTCGGGAAACAAAGAAACCAAACTGTGTTCAGTATGAATGTATGGTGTGTTTTTTAAATGATTATATTATAGGTCCGCTTCTATGTCATGAAAATTTAACCGGTGTGAGTTATTTAAGATTTTTAGAAAATGAATTACCAAAACTTTTACAGAATGTCCCTTAAAATAAAGCTGAAATATGGTTTCAGCAAGATAACGCACCACCCTACATTGTTGTAAATTATTTCAAAAACACGTTTCCAAGGCGCTGGATTCGCACCTCAACACCGATTAGATGGTCAGCGCGTTTTCCGAACTTGACGCCTCTGGACTTCTCAAAAGGCAATAGAGGATATGGCATATTTATACAATAAAATCTACGCTTGCGCTCATACAATAAATAGACGGACATGTAAAGAGGAATTGTTACGTCGCTTTGTATTGAAACAAACTGAATTAATTTCGAGAACCTATTGTAAATATTGTTGTCAATATGTATTGCTCAAAAAGTACCTTATTTCTTGTCTTTCCGTTTAACCTTCTCAATTTAAAGTAATTTCCGGTAAAATCGGAAGTTATATTATAAAAAATTATCACAAGTAAATAATTCTCTTATAGAAGGCAAAAAAGTTACCAAGAACCTACATCCAAAAACCAATATTAAAAAGTAAAAGCAATTTAAAAAAAGACAACACTAAAAAGTTAGACAATAAATTAAAATATCTCAAAAACTGTTGCAGATCTGACTTCTTCGAAAAAGAACAAATTTAGTTCTTATCGAATGGTATAAGTTTCAAAGCTTCCTTGATTGTAAAATATTTACTTCTACTAGTACTGTCGTGAGCAGAGAAAAATAGGACATCTTTTTTTTCTAATGTAAATCTGTCTCTATTTGAATATGTAATGAGTAGCCGAAATAAAACAAATATCACTTTTAATTTATTTTGTATTTTAATGCTGTAGTTATTGCTATAGTAAATGATGGATGGTTAATGAGACAAATTGCATTGCGTTATAACATCAACAAAAATTTGGTGTGTAACATTATAAGAAAGTGGAGAATAAACGGTACGATTGGTGTGGCAACTGTGTGTGTTGAAGTAGTTTATATATCTGTGTCTGTTGTTTATTTACTTTAATCACGAACATCTATTATTGTTAAAACCAAGAAGTGCTTAGAAACTGTCGAACAGTGTTGTCATATATATTATTCTTACCAGTTTCTTAGAAATACTCATACACCTTATTTATTAGCACTGCTCTTAATATTCTGCGAGAAACCCAACTATAATAATAGAAGTTGTTAAGTTATTATGAGCCAAGTAAATGAAGACCTTTTTACAAAGCTGTTAGATGCAATTAAAGCGGAAGCGGAAATCAACTAAAGAAGAAATCATAGCTGAATTTAAAATTGAAAATAAAAAATTATTGGACAAAATAGATGTGCAATCAAAAAAAATAGAGGCGCTACAAGATAAATACAATCAATTAGAATTAAGGTGTCTGAACATAGAAAGGAATTATAGAAAAAATCATTGTATTATATTTGGCCTGGTAGTTCCTCAAAACGTGGACCTTATCCATTTTGTAGCCAATAAACTGAATGTGCTTCTTGGAACTAATATATCTGCAGCTGATATTAACAACCTGTATCAAATCAATAAAAGTACACTACCACCAATAAAACTGGAATTTATTTCATATCTCAAAAAGATGGCTATATTTAAGAACATTTCTAAATTAAAAAACACTAATATTTTTATAGCCCATGATCTTTGTCCAGAAGATCGGAAAAATAAAAAAATCCTAGTAGATAACTTAAAGGCTGCAAGGGCACAGAATCTTATTGCAAAAATCAAGGGAAACAAGTTAGCTGTTGGTGATGATGTATATACAATTGATCAGTTAAATAAGATTAAATTGATCAATCAAGAGGAAGACAATTCAGATTATTCAAAGGAACAAGTAGTAGAAACTCTATCAAATAGCACTCCACCCACGCCATCTGCAGGTAGAAATAATACTTCAGACGTATTCGGAACTGAACACTCTGATAGTACAGAGTCGCCCATTAATCAGCAACTATCAACTAAGGCGCGGAAAACTTCTGAGCGGATTGCTTCGTTAAACGCCCAGGCAAGAAATGACACCAGTAAAGTTAATAAATCAGCTGAAGCAAAGAAATTATTCACGGGAAAATCTAGATATAACACTAAATAATATTCATTAAATAAACTATGTACCAAATGTTATTTAAATTCCTTTATTAATAAGTACCTGCTTCTAATTTATGAATCAAATATAAAATATATTAAAGTTTGTCCACCTTGTATGTTTCACATTAGTTTTTTGTATTATATTGAGTTCATTTGATAAATACTTCTACTTCTTTTTTTCCTCCTTTTTTTTTCTTTTTAAAATTAAATCTGATTCATATGCCGTTGGTGTATTATATAGACCACCTAATAATAATTTAGAAATGTCTTTACAACAGTTTGATTACATGTTATCAGTTGTTACCCCACAATACAAAAATGTCATATTGCTTGGAGATTTAAATATTAATATGCTAAATACGAAGGCTAATAATGTATTAAAATTGAATGTAATATTATATACATATGAGTTGAAGCAACATATTATAGAACCCACTAGAGTAACAGGTGAAACACAAACTCTTATAGACCTTATCATTACAAACAACACCTTTGAAATCGTTAAAGCTGGTATTGTACCTTCACACGGAATTTCAGACCATGAGTTGTGAGTTTCCAAAACATAAAAACAAAATTGTCAAATATCACACATACAGAGATTATTCAAAATTCTATGATCATCAATTTCTGAATGACCTTAATAAAGTCGACTGGCATAATTATTATTATTCAACTTCAATAAATTTCAAAGTTGATTTTCTTAACTTAGTTATCACAGAACTATTTAATGAACATGCTCCTGTTGTCACTGCACGCATGACAAAAAGGCCAGCTCCTTGGTTAACTGATATCATACGAATTTTAGAAAAGCGGCGCAATAATCCATTCACGAAATATAAACGAACAAAATTAGAAACAGATTGGGAATCTTACAAATGTCTTCGAAACTATACAAAAAGTGCTATAAAAAGAGAAAACTATTCTTATTTCTGTTCTTATTTCTATTATTTTATTTGTTATATCATGTTTGTCACCCACTTAGTTTATTAATGTTGAAACTTCGTCACTATATTTGTAGTTACTATTTATTGTTATTGTTATTTATTATGTATTATTATTATTAATAACTATATTACGCAGTTGTATTTGTATTTGTAATATGCAGTTGATAAAGTGAGGGTTAAGTGGAAGAATGTCGTATAGACAAACTTCGCCCTCAAAATAAAGACATTTATTATTATTATTATTATTATTATTTTTTACCACAACTTTGCGTTGGATTTCTTGATATCATGGTCCACCGGGGTCTAAACGACCATGCTCATGTGCCAGCACCCTTCGACCAGTACTACAGGTAGCTAGGATTGTAGCTTTTTGAGCAAGTCCTATCACTCTTTGATGTTCAGATATACCCAGTTGTCCTAATGTCTTAGGCAGCTCTTTGTCTACCAGCCCATTTGCCGATATTACTATGGGAGCGATGGAAACTTTCTCTAGTAAGTAGATAGCTTTCAGCTCGTTTGCTAGATCTTGATACTTACTGATCTTTTCATTCCTTGCTTTTCGTATATTTTCATCCAGGGGAATTGTAATGTCGATGATGTGTGCAAGTCTTTCCTTTTTATTTAGTATTAAGATATCAGGTTTATTAATTAATAAAATTATTGTTTTTACAGATTTCTTGATGTATTACTCCAGCTACCCTGTTGTGTCTGTCAAGATAATTCTTTGGTGCAAGATAAATACATGCGGAAACAAGATGTTGGATTGTCTCCGCAGTAGATCCACAAAGTCTGCATTTATCGTCTGCTATGTCTTGCCTTAGAATGTACTTACGATGATTTCTCGTAAGCATGACCTGATCCTGAATGGCATTAATAAAGCCTTCTGCCTCAGGCATAAGGAAGCCCTGTCTGAGGTAACTGGTTGACATTTCGAGATCAACATCCTGTTATATAGTGCGGCAGCGTACCTTCCATGCAAAGCCTTACTCTTCCAATCTTCCTCCAATGCTTTAATGGTCTTCTGTGTTGCAGGTGGTTCCCGAGCAGCCAGATTCAATGGTGAAAACTTGATGTCCGTAATTGAAATAGCGCTTTGAAGCCCTTCATTGGTGTTTGTGAAGTATTATTATATTTATTATTATTATTATTTTTAAAACCATTCACCCTACTCTGTGGCTCCGATCCTCACAGAGGGGAGCTAGTAAAAAATACCAATGGCCACTCCCCACGCCCGTGGGGTGAGTGACTACCGGGTCCGTGAATCGTGTACCCTGAGTAGACGCTATGAACCGAGGACGACAGCCTTCTGCATTCTGCCGGCTAAGATCTCTGCCGAATCTCGGCATGCCGGTATGATCTTTAGTTCTGAAAGCAGCGTTTGTCTCATTCCACCGAGGGCTCCTATAATCAGTACCACTATTTTAACAGAATGGCCTGAATAAAGCCTGCGGAGTTCGAAGAGCAAATCTCGATATTTTGTCCGTTTTTCCTCCTCTTTCAAGACAATGTTGCTCTCAGCGGAAGCTGAGAATTCTACGACATACATTGTCTTGAGTTGGTGGTCGAGGAGTACTATGTCAGGCTTGTTGGCTTGTATTTGCCTGACGGTGGGAAACGAGTAGTTCCAATAAATTAGACACTTCTCATTCCCCACAACGGACTCAATATCCCCTGGAGCGTAAGGCAGCACTGGTGTTTCGTCTATCCCATACGAGTACCTTAGATGATAGTAAAGCACTCATAATGCTGCGTCTATAGGCCGAGACTGCGTATGTCGGGCAAGCCGACAGTAAGTGCATTACAGTCTCCAGCGCCCTGCGGCAGGCCTTGCAGCTGACATCAGGGACCTCCATACCTATGACACGACGTCGATAGACCAGGGTGTTTAATACACGATCTTGGCAAGCCATTATGAATCCCTCGGTCTCAGATTTCAGCCCAGCTGACCTTAAGAACGCGAAGGTCAGCCTTTCTGATAAGCCAAGGTCTTCTATATTTTTATAGAAGACTCCGTGCAATGGCTTATCCTTATGGAGCTGCAGAAGAATGTTGTGTTCTGCAGCATTAATGTGGGCGCAGCTCTTCTCTAGTCCACTTCACTAATCCGAAAGAGTAGAGAAGGATCGGAAAGGCAAGCATATTTGTAGCAGACACCTTGTTCTTCCCCGACAGTTCTGAAGACCAGATCTGTCGGAGTAGATGCTGATACTTGCCGCGGAGAGCGTTTTTCACTACACTCACTTCTTGGGTGGAGCGTTGCTCGACACCAAGTAAGTGTACGACTCTCCGGCATCTAGATGGTGTAAGATGCTTCCATCCACGAGCTGCGCGTCCTCTCCGTAGTTACCGCATCGTCCTCTCTTGAGATGGATCAGTGCGCATTTGTCCAACCCGAACTGCATACCGACAGCCTGCGTGTACTCCTGTACCACCTTAAGGGACTGTTGCAGATCCCTCTCTCCAGAGGCATAAAGTTTAAGGTCATCCATATAAAATAGATGGGTGACCTTATGCCTCCTGTCGCCGGGGGTACCGCAGTTGTAGCCACGGGTTTTCCAGAGCGAGACGGATAATGGCAGTAGTGAGATGCAGAACCGAAGGGGGCTGAGGGAATCTCCCTGAAATATTCCTCTTCTGAATGTAGGACTGCACGAAGTTCTTCATCCACTCAGGCCAGGTCTTGTGGCCCGGGGGTTTTTATGTGGTGTAACCCCCGTCTGCTACTGAGGCCCTCTGGTGTTGGCGGAACGAGGAGAACCACGTCCTCAACCGGTGAATGTGGCGGCTCTTCGGCCATCTCATTCACCGGTCCAGGAGCAGCCCTCACGTAGCCCCTACTACGAAGGTGGGATACATGCAGAGCATGCATCCGCGCCATGTACCTCCTCCGCGCGGGCTCACTGCTTTCATAACAATGCAGAAGCTCATCCCTCAGTCCATTCGTCCACTCAAAGCGTCCTTGATCATCGCGTATGTTGTCAACGGGCCGTCTATCCAGTTGGGCTCCACCACCTTGCCCTTGTCCCCTATCCGAACGGGGTCGATCGTGGGGGCCCTGTCTTCGGCCAGCTGGAACCAAAGGTTAGAGCCTGTGGGTGGTTAGCCCAGCAGGCCTACGACCGACACCAGAAGGGAAGATGCTTTCCCCTCCCGGGTGCACTAGGGCTGCCGGTTCGGTTTTGCACCCCTAGCTGGAGTAATAAGAGATGGAATGATAGATGGAAGTTAGCCCCCTCCTGCGTTTTTTTTTCTTTTACAAAAAACCAATCACCCTACTCTGTGGCTCCGACCCTCACAGAGGAGAGCTGGTAATACCAATAGCCACTCCCTACGCCCGTGGGGTCAGTGACTACCGGGTCCGAGAATAATGTGCCCTGAGTAGACGCAATGAACCGAGGATGATAGCCTTCTGTATTCTGCCGGCTAAGATCTCTGCCGAATCTCGGCATGCCGGTATGATCTTTAGTTCTGAAAGCAGCGTCTGTCTCATCCCACCGAGGGCTTCTATAATCAGTACCATATTTTAACAGAATGGTCTGGATAAAGCCTGCTGAGTTCGAAGAGCAAATCTCGATATTTTGTCCGTTTTTCCACCTCTTTCAAGACAATGTTGCTCTCAGCGGGAGCTGAGAATTCCACGACATACATTGTCTTGAGTTGGTGGTCGAGGAGTACTATGTCAGGCTTGTTGGCTTGTATTTGCCTGACGGTGGGAAACGAGTAGTTCCAATAAATTAGACACTTCTCATTCCCCACAACGGACTCAATATCCCCCGGAGCCTAAAGCAGCACTGGTGTTTCGTTTATCCCATGCGAGTGCCTTAGATGATAGTAAAGCACTCGTAATGCTTCGTCGTGTCTGTGAATATAGGCCGAGACTGCGTATGTCGGGCAAGCCGACAATAAGTGCATTACAGTCTCCGGCGCCCTGCGGCACTCCCTGCAGCTGACATCAGGGACCTCCATACCCATGACACGACGTCGAAAGACGAGGGTGTTAAATACACCATCTTGGCAAGCCATTATGAATCCCTCGGTCTCAGACTTCAGCCCCGCTGACCTTAAGAAGGCGAGGGTCAGCCTATCGGATAAGCCGAGGTCTTCTTGTCTACGAACGGCGGTGGTCGCGGCGTGTTGGTGAGCCGGGCCCGTTCCCGCCCCGTACGTTGCCGGCTGTGGTTGTATGAGTGATGTTTCATGTTGAAATTCCGATTCCGGAAGTGGTTGTGAGGTTGGTTGGATAGGACCCGAAGTGGCCCGGGGCGAAGCCGGGGGGTCGTGGCTTGTCCTCGATTGTAGAGCTAGGTGCTGCAGGAGCATTTCCGTGGTACTCGTTAGCTGTTGCACCGCTTTCGTGAGTGCATGTGTTAATGCATCACTATGGCTTGTGTTCCTCCCACTTGGTGTGAGAGCAGGGGTAGCAGGCATTATTAATGGCAGTGGCTGTACTCCTTGAAGGCTTCAGGTTGTGGAGTCCGTGGGTGCAGTAGGTGGGCGTTGGCTATTGGATGGTGTGAGGAAGGGCTGTGCTTCTTGTCCCCTTCCTAGGTTTGTATATGTACTATGGCTAGGGGCAGGCCCCTGGCTGGCCGGGTCTGAATCCCATTGACCGGTGAAAAATCGTCGGGCCGCGACGTTGGGCGACAAGGGGTCCACCGTTTCCCTTACCAGACCTGAATCCTCTTGACCGATGAGAAATTGACGGGCCGCGACGTTGGGCGACAAGGGGTTCACCGTTTCCCTTACCAGACCTGAATCCTCTTGACTGATGAGAAATTGACGGGCCGCGACGTTGGGCGACAAGGGGTTCACCGTTTCCCTTACCAGACCTGAATCCTCTTGACTGATGAGAAATTGACGGGCCGCGACGTTGGGCGACAAGGGGTTCACCGTTTCCCTTACCAGACCTGAGTCCTCTTGATTGGTAAAGAGAGCGTCCGGGACCTGGGGCGAACGGCTCTGTGTTTGTTCTGAATCTATCTGGCTAGATGGGACGCCGTCCCCCTGCCTAAATCGACTCCTGGTATTCATTACGATTTTCTTTTATAGTACACTAACAACACCCACTCCACTTTTCACCACTACTGCGCACTCCAAACTACTAATTAGGCAGGTTGTGAAATAAAATAGATATTTACTACAACTTGTCTTCAGGTAGGCGGTGTCAAAGGCAGACGTTGATGTGTACAGGACGATGGTCGCGAACGAACTGATAGATGTGTAGCGGACGCTGGTCGGGAGCGAACTGATTGATGTGTACTTGAGGATGGTTGCGGACGAACTGATGCAGGGCTAGCGGGCGTGCGCATATTTATAGTTTCCCGGCGGTGTGACGTAGCACGGCTTTGCCGGCCGCGAGCTGTTGCGCTGCAGGGCCTCGCCGCGTGGCTATTTTGTGCTATGTGTTGGGGCTGTTTGGCCCTATATCTTTTTTTGTGTTTATCGTATCGAGCTGTACGATATGTCAAATTAAAGGTCTTTTCCTGTAGTTTCCGAAAATTGTGTTTGTTAATGCGCGTACTTTAATGGTTATGAAGTTATAGTGAGTTTTATGAGGAAAAAATAATTTTGGTTCCCGATTTTTCGCGGTTTTTTCTCTCATCTGCCGATGACACCACCCCCCTAATTTGTGACTTTTATTTATAAAAGGCATAGATATGAATAATAGATAGTGATAATGTATAAGATAATATGAGATAGGGTTAAGATATTTCAACTTAAACTAATGTAATTCAACTTAAACTAATGTACTTCAACTTAAACTAATGTAATTCAACTTAAACTAATGTATTTCATTTTACAAAATAAATGTTTGGCGAGTTCGCTTACAAAATCGCGAGGATGTCGCGAGTGAGGTCTTGGTTCCGGGATGGGCCTGGTTCTGGCTGCCTTTCATCTGAGGATCCCTTTCCCTCAGGGTTGGGTTGAGATCCGTCTTCTGAGGGTTGCCCCCCAGGGTCATGTTGCGCCTCGTCCTTCGGACTCGGCGTTTCCTTCCTCGGGTTGGAAAAACTGCTGCACCTCGGGAGGTACCTGGACACGTTGCTGTGGTCTGGGCATCAGCCTGAGGTCATCGATATGAATTGGGGCCTGGATTCCGTTGCGAGCTACTTCGTAAGTGTTGTCTCCCAACACTTTTACGACTGGGTATGGACCTTCCCATGTTGGGCCGAAGGCTGGCCGAGCTTCCTTGAATCCTCTCGTGATTACCATATCTCCTACTTCGAAATGGACTTTGGCTTGTCTGGGCCTGGGGTAGAGGTTTCTCTGGAATATTATCTGGCGTCGTTTGGCTTGCTTCCTTCTTTCCTCGGCTGCTTGTTTGGGCTCTGGTAACGGCTGGCGTTGCTGAGGATGCTGCCATACGCCTGGCCTGGGTAACGGCGTTCCTAACAACATTTCGCTTGGCGAGTATCCAGTGGCGGCATTTTGTCTGTTCCGGAGGGTAAAGAGGATTTGATTGATGACTGCGTCCCATTTTTTTGGCGTCTTTGTTGCGGAGCTTTCCCCTAAGGGCCTTCTTGATTTCTTGGCAGCGACGTTCGACCGTGTTGGCTCTTTGGTGGTATACTGGGGATGTATACTGCTGGATACCATGGTCCGTCAGAAATTTGGAAAATGCTCTGGCGAGGAAGGCGGTGGCGTTGTCCGAAATGACTGCTTCTGGGTATCCCCATCTTTGACAGACTTCCTCCAGGAAATTGCGGATGGTAGTTGCAGTGGCATTTGGGACGGCTTTGGCCTCAACCCATTTCGAGCAGGTATCTGTAACAACAATAAGAAAGCGATTTTTAGTAACAGTAGGCACATAAGGGCCCATGACGTCGATGCTGAGGACTTGCCACGGCCTGGTTGGTGGCCTGGGACGTAGTGGGGCGGCTTCTTGGAGTGGGCCTCTTTTGGTTGCCGTGCATACCATGCACAGGCGGACGTGGGATCGTACGTTGCGGCGAATTCCTGTCCAGTGGTAGAGTTTGCCAATGGCCCGGAAGGTTTCATCACGACCTGGGTGTCCTGCGAAGACGGAGTCGTGGTAAGTGTGGATTACTCTTGCCCATAGGTTTTCTGGTACTACGAGCTGTCTCCGATCGTCCGTTGTTTTGTGCCAGAGGTGGCCGTCTTCTACGATGAAGTCGTCTCGCAGTCGTCTCTCCCATGGTTCTAATGGTATGTCTGGGTCCTGCTGCTGGAAGACTCGCCAGAAATGGATAGCGGCTGAGATGGTCTCGTCACGGAGTTGTTCCTGCTGGATTTGTTGGAAGAGATTTGCTGGCCTATCGTCGTTGTCCTCCTCGTCGTTGACCTCGTCGTTAGCCTCCTCGTCGTTGTCCTCGTCGTCATGCTCCTCGACCTGGTTCAGCGCTGCTTCCTGCAGCGGAGCGTGTTCGCCAGTTGGCCTTGGAGCTGGGGGCTGAGGTGGGTTGTGATTAGGAAGGTCCTCCTCGTCGTCCTCCTCTGAGTTGGTTTCGGTGTCCGTGGTGGAGTACGATCGCTTCTCGTCTTCTTCGTCGTCCGAATCGAAGATTACCTCGGGAACATCGGGGGGTTCTCGGTGAGCGGCATTGACTTTCCCTGGGATCATGCGGCCGTTGACATCGGGGATGGCCTCCGCCATGGTGGTTGGGACGTCGCGGTGGTCCTCGGGAGGTAGCAGGCGGTCATCGTCGCCGATGGAGCTTGGCATGGGCTCCCTGGGGTGTCTCGACAGGAAGTCTGGGAGTTGATTTTGTTTACCAGGGCAGTGTTCCACAGTGAAGTTGTATTCTTGGAGTTGGAGCGCCCATCTGGTTAGCTTCGCACGTTCATCCTTGAATTGGTTGAGCCAGGTGAGTGCTCGACTATCGGTGACCAGTGTGAATGTCTGGCCTTCCAGCCAGTGGCGGTACCTCCGGCACGCCCACACTACTGCCAATGTTTCTTGTTCGTTTACATGATATCGTTTTTCTGGTCCTGTGAATTTTGCGCTGGAGCACGAGATGATTCTCCTTTCGCCTTGCGGAGTACGCTGGAACAGGACTGCGCCCATCCCCATGGTGCTGGCGTCTGTCTGGAGGACGTAGGGGAGCCCTGGTTCTGGTCTGAAGAGCGAAAGTGGTTTGGAGAGGACTTCCTTCACCTTCTGGAATGCTGCGTCTGCCTCCGATGTCCACTGGAAGCGCTGTTTTCCGGTGAGGGTTGTCATAGGTGCTGTGATTTCGGTGAATTCCGGGACGAATTCACGGAGCCAGTTTGCAGTTCCTAGAAAGGCCTGTAGTTCCTTCTTAGTCTTGGGTGTAGGGAATTCCTGGATCTGGGTGACATGCTTTTCTTGGGGTGTGTTCTTTGTTGCGGTGATTCGATACCCTAAGTATTCCAGTTCTTCCGCCCCGAAGCGACATTTCTGAATTCCACAGTGCAGCTCGTGGATCTGGAGCCTCTCCAGGATTAACGTCAAATGTCTGATGTGGTCTTCATGGGTCTCAGAATAGACAATTATATCATCCAGATATACCTTGACGAACACATCCACGTAGTCGGCGAGTACTTCCGTCATCAGCTTCTGAAATGTTGAGGGTGCGTTACGGAGTCCAAATGGCATCACCAAGAATTCATACGTTGCCCCGTCCGGGGTACTGAAGGCGGTGAGGGGTATTCTGGCTTCGGCCATGGGTACCTGCCAGTACCCGCTCTTGAGGTCGAGGGAGGTGAATATCTTCGCAGCTCCAAGTTCCCTTATCGTTTCTCGAATGGGCGGCAGCTGACTCACTTCCTCATAGGTTTGGGAGTTCAGTTTACGGTAGTCCACGCAGAACCTTGGTTGGCCGTTTTTCTTGTTGACGATAACTATTGGCGAACAATACCTGCTGTGGCTTCGTCGGATGACCCCAGCGGCTAACATTTTCTTCACTTCTTCCGTGATGATGGCTTTATTGTTGGCGGAGTATTGGTATCGTCGAATCTTGAAAGGAGCGTCTTCCTTCAGGCGGATCTCGTGCATGGCCAACTTCGTTGTGGGTTGATGAAGCGCCTCGTCGAAGACCTCCTGGAAGTTGTGGATCAAGCGAATGTATTTTTCCTGGTGGGTGGTGGGTAGCTGATCAGGGCTGACGTCGAACTCGCTAGCTTGGGTTGGTGCTTGTCGGTCCATGAGCCAAAATAGTGTGTGCCTCTGGTGCAGGTCCACATGAACGCAACCTCGCTGGAAATCCATGATCGCCTGGTGTTGACGTAGCCAGTCTTGTCCTAGAATGGCGTCCTCGGTGATGGCATCTAGGAGGTGGAATTTTGTGGTTGCTGTGTACTCTCCAGCTGCCAGGTTAACTTGGATGCTTCCCCTGGAGTAGTAAACGTGGTCAGTGGCAGCTAATCGTGGGTTGGCTGGATTGCTTCGGATTGCACATATTCTTTCTTTATGAAGCTATGGGTGGCACCACTGTCCAGTAGTGCCAGTAGTCTACGTCCATTGACTTCCGTCCATATTCGTGATGAAGGGCCAATGGCGGATGTGGTGCTGATGGTGGCGTCTATGATTGTTGGGGTCGCGCGCCCTGGCTTGCGCCGACCCTGTTCGCGTTTCCCTGATTCCTTGCTGATTCGTTGGAGGGCCCAGGTTGTGGTCCTTGCTGCTGCTGCTGTGGCGGCCTTGATGGCTGTTGCTGTTGCTGAGGTGGCTGTTGCTGACGTTGCCTTATTTGTTCTCTTAGTACTGGGCAATCACGGTGGAAGTGCCATCCACCGCATCCTCTGCATGGACTGGGTGGCTCCTGGGGTAGTTCAGATTGACGATTGACGGATGGTCGAGCTAGAGGTGGTGCTGGCCTTGGTATTGGTCGCAGGTGGCGTTGGAGCTCTTGGAAATCAACCTCGGCCCAGTCGGCGGCTCGACCTAAGTCCTCTAGGGTTTTGATTGTCATGGTCCTGGTAGCGTATCGGATTTCTGGTCGAAGCAGTTCCCGTACCTCGCATGTGATTTGTTCTTCAGAAGTGTACGGCTCTACTCTTCTGTACAGTCCCATCTTACGTTGAATGAACACTGCCGCTAACTCGTCTTCTTTTTGTCGTTCGCCGTGCAGGCGGGACCTCAAACTTCCCAAGAGGGAAGGGTCGTTGTATTTGAGGATCAAGCGGTGCCTCAAAGTTTCGAAGTCCAGGTTGAGGGGCTGGAACACCTCAAACATCCCTTTGGCATGGCCTTCTAGTTGTCCAAGAGTGATTCTCACCCTGTCTCTCGCTTGGATTTGGTTTCTGTCCATTATTTCCTCTAATGTGTTTAGGAATTTTTCGGGTTCTTCCCATTCCCTTCCTGCGAATGTGGGTAGGGTCCTTACGTCTAGCTGCCCAATTCTAGCTTCCGTGGCCGCTTGAACTGCTGCTTTTGTTGCTGTGGCCACGACTTCCATAAGTTGCTTGTGCATGGCCTGTTGTAGCACCGTTTGCTCTGTTGGTCCCGACTCCACTGTTGGCATCATCAGGGGAGCTGGTTGTGTTGTTTGCTCTGCTTGAGCCTTGGCCGAGACTGGCTGCATCGTTGGTTGTTGTTGGTTTGTGGTGTCTTGTTGTTGTACTGGCTGCACCGTTGGTTGATGTTGGTTTGTGGTGTTTTGTTGTTGTACTGGCTGCATTGCTGGTTGATGTTGGTTTGTGGTATCCTGTTGTTGTACTGGCTGCATTGCTGGTTGGTGTTGGTTTGTGGTATCTCGTTGTTCAGTTGGGCGCCACTGGGCTTGTTCTCCCAGAATTCTGTTCGATAGATTTGATTTGTGCTCAGGGTCATGAGCATCCTCATCCTGGGATCCTTCCGGTGGTTGTGTGGAAGCTCTTGAAGCCCCACGTTGCTGGGAGCCATGTCTACGAGCAGCGGTGGTCGCGGCGTGTTGGTGAGCCGGGCCCGTTCCCGCCCCGTACGTTGCCGGCTGTGGTTGTATGAGTGATGTTTCATGTTGAAATTCCGATTCCGGAAGTGGTTGTGAGGTTGGTTGGATAGGGCCCGAAGTGGCCCGGGGCGAAGCCGGGGGGTCGTGGCTTGTCCTCGATTGTAGAGCTAGGTGCTGCAGGAGCATTTCCGTGGTACTCGTTAGCTGTTGCACCGCTTTCGTGAGTGCATGTGTTAATGCATCACTGTGGCTTGTGTTCCTCCCACTTGGTGTGAGAGCAGGGGTAGCAGGCATTATTAATGGCAGTGGCTGTACTCCTTGAAGGCTTCAGGTTGTGGAGTCCGTGGGTGCAGTAGGTGGGCGTTGGCTATTGGATGGTGTGAGGAAGGGCTGTGCTTCTTGTCCCCTTCCTAGGTTTGTATATGTACTATGGCTAGGGGCAGCCCCCTGGCTGGCCGGGTCTGAATCCCATTGACCGGTGAAAAATCGTCGGGCCGCGACGTTGGGCGACAAGGGGTCCACCGTTTCCCTTACCAGACCTGAATGCTCTTGACCGATGAGAAATTGACGGGCCGCGACGTTGGGCGACAAGGGGTTCACCGTTTCCCTTACCAGACCTGAATCCTCTTGACTGATGAGAAATTGACGGGCCGCGACGTTGGGCGACAAGGGGTTTACCGTTTCCCTTACCAGACCTGAATCCTCTTGACTGATGAGAAATTGACGGGCCGCGACGTTGGGCGACAAGGGGTTCACCGTTTCCCTTACCAGACCTGAGTCCTCTTGATTGGTAAAGAGAGCGTCCGAGACCTGGGGCGAACGGCTCTGTGTTTGTTCTGAATCTATCTGGCTAGATGGGACGCCGTCCCCCTGCCTAGATCGACTCCTGGTATTCATTACGATTTTCTTTTATAGTACACTAACAACACCCACTCCACTTTTCACCACTACTGTGCACTCCAAACTACTAATTAGGCAGGTTGTGAAGTAAAATAGATATTTACTACAATAATACTGTCTTCAGGTAGGCGGTGTCAAAGGCAGACGCTGATGTGTACAGGACGATGGTCGCGAACTAACTGATAGATGTGTAGCGGACGCTGGTCGGGAGCGAACTGATTGATGTGTACTCGAGATGGTTGCGGACGAACTGATGCAGGGCTAGCGGGCGTGCGCATATTTATAGTTTCCCGGCGGTGTGACGTAGCACGGCTTTGCCGGTCGCGAGCTGTTGCGCTGCAGGGCCTCGCCGCGTGGCTATTTTGTGCTATGTGTTGGGGCTGTTTGGCCCTATATCTTTTTTTGTGTTTATCGTATCGAGCTGTACGATATGTCAAATTAAAGGTCTTTTCCGGTAGTTTCTGAAAATGAGTTTATTAATGCGCGTACTTTAATGGTTATGAAGTTATAGTGAGTTTTATGTGGAAAAAATAATTTTGGTTCCCGGTTTTTCGCGGTTTTTTCTCTCATCTGCCGATGACATTCTATATTTTTATAGAAGACTCCGTGCAATGGCTTATCCTTATGAAGCTGCAGAACGATGTTGTGTTCTGCAGCTCTAATGTGGGCTTTTAGTCGAGCGGGTTCCAACTCGGTGACAGAGTCGGGGTTTACCCGCTCGACGTCGAAAATGAGACCAAGTTCATCGGCTGCCTTAAATAGAAAAGCTCTTACCTCTGCATTGTCATGGTTTTGGACCATGCAGAGGAGGGGATCCGAACTCCTGATGACCTTACATGCTCCATCCAGAACCATCCTGCTATGGAGATTCTCCAAGCTCAAGAGTCCACGGCCTCCCCGATGTCGTGGGAGATATAACCGTGGAACGGACGATTTAGGATACAAGCTCCTATTGAGATGCATCTTCTTGCGGGTTACTACATCAAGTTGACGCAGCTCTTCTCTAGTCCACTTCACTACTCCGAAAGAGTAGAGAAGGATCGGAACGGCAAGCATATTTGTAGCAGACACCTTGTTCTTCCCCGACAGTTCTGAAGACCAGTTCTGTCGGAGTAGATGCTGATACTTGCCGCGGAGAGCGATTTTCACTACACTCACTGCTTGGGGTGGAATGTTGCTCGACACCCAAGTAAGTATACGACTCTCCGGCATCTAGATGGTGTAAGATGCTTTCGTCCACGAGCTGCATTTCCTCTCCGCAGTCACCGCATCATCCTCTCTTGAGTTGGATCAGTGCGCATTTGTCCAACCCGAACTGCATACCGACAGCCTGCGTGTACTCCTGTACCACCCTAAGGGACTGTTGGAGATCCCTCTCTCCAGAGGCATAAAGTTTAAGGTCATCCATATAAAATAGATGGGTGACCTTATACCTCCTGTCGCCGGGGGTACCGCAGTTGTAGCCACGGGTTTTCCGGAGCGAGACGGATAATGGCAGTAGTGAGATGCGGAACAGAAGGGGGCTGAGGGAATCTCCCTGAAATACTCCTCTTCTGAATGTTACCGACTCTGTTTGGACTCTATCGTTACCCGTAAAGCGAGTCCTCCAGAGCGGCATCAGTTCTTCAATACATCTCACTACGGGGCCTGGTACCACAAGACATCGGAGCAAGTGAACAATGAGCTCATGCGATGTCATGTCAAATGCCTTGCGGTAGTCGATCCAGGTCATAGAGAGGTTCCGCTTACACTGCATGGAGTCCTGCGTGACATATCTGTCGATCAGCAGGTTCTCCTTGCAGCCAGCGACACCTCTCTTCGATCCTCGTTGCTATATATCCGTTCGTAAACCGGTTCAACTGCGTGGAGCACCCGCATGTACAAAATGCGTGTAAACACCTTGTAGCATGCGTTTAGACAGGTTATCGGTCTGTAGTTCTTTGGGTTGGACAAATCTCCGTTCTTGGGGATCAGCACTGTCCGCCCTCAACAACCCAAGAAGGAATTTGCTGCTCCCCATTCAACCAGGAATTAAAAATTCTGGCCAAATGGTGGTGGGTGCTCGATAACCTTTTCCACCAAAAGTTATTTATTCCATCGGGACCTGGAGCAGCAAAGTTCTTAGAGCCCTCGATGGCTCTACGAACCTCTTCTGGGGTTATTGGTTCGCACACTTCCTGTGGTTGCTGAAGCCTTTGACAAAAGGCTTCAAAGTGTGCAAGGGCAGGAGAATCTCGGTTGAGTGGAAGCCTCTCCTCGTACAGCGTTTTCCAGAAGTACTCCACCTGATCTACAGTCAGCGGATTGTCTACAACACGCGGGGCGGTTGGAAAAGGCGCGAGGGCTTTTGGCGGAACAGCTTATTTTCCGCAAGCCCTCTCGCCCGCCTCACTAGTGACTTTTTGCAAGTCACTAGCATCCGTATCCTGTCGAGACAGTGCTGTTGTTCGCAGCACTGCCTCATTGAGTGTGTGATGGGCGCGTCTTAAGTTGGCGGCTAATCGACGCACTTTAGGCGTGAACGGCCTGTTGGCCGCCATATAATCCATCACACATTGGATACGGGATGCGTGTTGCCTCGCCGACCGGGTCTTGGCTTCCACCTTTTGTATGCGCCGCTCCGCCCTCTCCTGTGGGGAAGCAGTGTTTCGCCCCTCCACTCGAGAAAAGCGTTGAGCAGCAGCATACACGACACAATTTATGTGCCAGAGGTCAGCCCGTTCTGGTAGCACTGCACGAAGTTCTTCATCCACTCTGGCCAGGTCTTGTGGCCCGGGGGTTTTTATGTGGTGTAACCACCGTCTGGTACTGAGGCCCTCTGGTGTTGGCGGAACGAGGACAACCACGTCCTCAACCAGTGAATGTGGCGGCTCTTCGGCCACCTCATTCACCGGTCCAGGAGCAGCCCTCACGTAGCCCCTACTACGAAGGTGGGATACATAGTCACGCAAATTTTGTGGCGTGAAGGCGCTATGCTCTGGTAGTCTCTCACACCACAGAGCATGCATCCGTGCCATGTATCCCCTCCGCGCGGGCTCACTGCTTTCATAACAATGCAGAAGCTCATCCCTCAGTCCATCCGTCCACTCAAAGCGTCCTTGATCATCGCGTATATTGTCAACGGGCGGTCCGTCCGGTTGGGCCACACCAACTTGCCCTTGACCCCTATCCGAACGGGGTCGATGGTGGGGGCCCTGTCTTCGGCCTGCTGGAACCAAAGGTTAGAGCCTGTGGATGGTTAGTCCAGCAAGCCCACGACCGATACCAGAGGGGAAGATGCTTTCCCCTCCCGGGTGCACTAGGGCTGCCGGTTCGGTTTTGCAACCCTAGCTATTATTATTACTGTTATTATTATTAGTAAAAATCCTGGATCAAAGAACAAAGGATATCCTAGTTAACAAGAAACTAACTATTAATATTTCGTTATTGCATCATTTCTATTTATAACTTCTATAAGAAGTCTGTTTGGCGTAGAATTAAATAACCTTATACAATAATCATTAGTAATAATATTTTCCCATGCATTATTTACTATTTCCAGTAATTCTTCGGCATTCCGTGATCTCATATTTCGTTTTTGGATACTTCTTACGAATAGTCCCCATACTTCTTGCACAGGGCTAAGATCTGGACTATGACTGGGCCAATTAAGAACATTGATGTTGTTATCTTGAAACCAGTTAGTTACGGTATGAGCAGTATGAACGGAACAATTGTCTTGTTGAAATATGAACTCATTATGAAATAATTGTGACACAGAAGGGAGTATAATATTGTCTAAAATCCTAATATACGTTTTATTATTAAATGGTTTCTCAATATGCCACAAAACACCAGGACTACGTGCCGATATCCAAGCCCACATATTGACGGAAAATCTACCACTTTTATTATTGTTAGATATATATATATTTCTCATCGAATCGAGTATTCGGAGGGCGGAAACACGAATACGACCGCTGTGTGTTGACTGGAAAGTTTTTTCGTCTATAAAAATTACATTGTTCCAAAAATTTACATCATGCGCTAAAAATTCAAGCGCAAATCCTACTCGAGCTTCTGTATGTTCACCTTTAAGTAAGTATTTCTGTGGTGCTGCATGACAGCGTAGCTCCGATTCTCTTACTCGCCGGCGACCAGTACTACTCGATCCAGGAAAATTCGTTACTTCAGCAGCCTGAATAACTGGGTAAAATGGATTTTCTACTAAAGCATTTACCAATTGCAAATCTTCGTCGCCCTGATCCAGGATTTCTACTAATCGTACCGTTTATTCTCCACTTTCTTAAAATGTTATACACCGAATTTTTATCAATATTATAACGCAGTACAATTTGTCTCATTGACCCTCCATCTTCTACTTTAGCAATAACTCCAGATGTAACTAAATCGCTTATATGAGGCATATTTGTTTTTTGCACACTTGCAATAAATTATGACAACTAACTAATAATGTCACAAAAATTAAAGTTAGATGTACACAACTAGATTTTAGCAAAATACCGTTATAAGACTTGTCCTATTTTTTTTGCTCACGACCGTACTACTGTAGTAAGGGTACATTTTTCGCTGGCTGGGATACCCATTGAATTATGCAAGAAAAGCACCAGCACAAAACACATTCCATATGTAATAGAAAAAATTAATTAGCGCTACTCATTTTTTCACTGTACTTGTTGACTGAATTCAAGCATTATTTTTATTTGTAGTGAATTCTATTTATATACTTTATACTCTTATATACCACATTTATGAGTACACGAGTAACGAACAGATATCGGGTATAAATGTAGCGGCCCTGCTGAAAAAATCCAGTTGGCATTTGCAACTGAGACACTGTCGAGTCGAAACACTGCCAACCAAACAGTGCCGTAGTTCCGAAAAAAAACCCGCCAAATAAGAATAATTTACAGTTGATTTTGGAACTGAAACACTGTATTTCGCTAGTGTTGCGTGTTGGTAGTGAAGTGCTGTCGCCTCGATATAGTGTTCCACATCGAATCTTCGGTGTCGATAGTCGATACTTACGCCCTCTCGATTCGAAAGTACTGCATTAGTTTATTTTTTCCCGTGCAGTAATGCCTAGTACTTTCAATATATTTTTCCTCTTATGGCATTAAGGTTCATATAATGACAGAAAAGTACCAATCATTATTGCGCTATGCAAAGGAAATTCTTTGGAATTGTTTGTAGGTGGAAAAAATGCGCTTATTATTTCTATTACATATGGAATGTGATTTGTGCTACTGCTTTTCTTGCATAATTCAATGGATATCACAGCGAGCGAAAAAGGTACCCCTACTACGGTAGTACTAGAAGTAAAGACAAAGTAGAAATTCAAGTAAAGTAATCAATTATTTACCTACGTTTGGAAAATAAATTTTTTCTCCCACAAGTTCCGTGAAATCCAGGTTCAGGCTTTTGGTTGTATTGTTATGAGAACAATGTTAAAATATTAACTGTACATGATTTCAACAATTTATAACCTGCAATATTTTGCTTTTGGCTATCGTTATGTATTAATAAAATGTATTTCACAAGAAATCAGGTTTAAAATAAGCTCTACACGATTTTAGAAATTTCTGATCTGTAATATTTTATTTCTGACCATATATCAGTGCATCTTAATAGGAAAAATAGAAAAAAACTTAGTCTGTTAAAATGAATAAGGGTAAAAATCAGCTCTACACGATTTCATAAATTTCTAATCTGTATTTTGTTGTGGTAACAGTAACCCGATTTTTGTTATATTTTATTCTCTACCATCAATGCACATTAATAGAAGAAAATTTAGTCTGTTAAAATAAAATAAATAAGGTGCTACGGATTTCACGTACATAAACCAATAAATACGTTGGATATTAATGATTATAAGATATTACATAACGAAATCACTTGGGCTACTGTAGCGTAGCAGATATCGTAGGGCACTAACTTAACCAGGAAAGTGATGTACGTGCCTACGATAAAATTTCTCTAGCTCAGGGCGTTAAGCCCAAGCTTACATAAACTATGATAAATTATTAGTTTACTTACTTAACAAATCACTGAGGTTTCCATATGTAGTGGTTGCAGACGAAATAATGACACTTTATTTAAAAATGAAATGCACTATATTAAACAATTTACAGATATTGGTTCTCTAGCATGTAACCCGGCGGTGTTCACAAGGTGTGGCAAATATCTCGATTAATAAGTTATAACATTCATAAAATGCCTCGTGTAGCTACACATCGGTTTACAATGTCCTCATAAATTGTCATAAATTCTGCCACAAAAGTCTGATTTAAAGAACCTCCTTAAATAAATATAAATGCATAAGATCTTTAAGTATGTACAAGTTAAAATGCAAAAGTATGAATTGATATCCAGCCGAACCACTGAAGGTGGTCCCCGGTAAGTAAAAAATAAACACAACACACTTATTTAGGGTGGTACGATACCGAGTCCGGACGTGGAAGAGCTGTAGCCCTACGGAGATGTCTTCGGGACACAAGAAATGGACCAAGGATGGGGTTGATTGTAGCCTCACCAGCCCTGGCACCTTCCACTGTGTGTGGATGCCCCGTCCGTGGAACTTTCACTGAAGTGTGTAGAAGCCCCGTCCGTTGAACCCTAAAGATATCACGATTTAATTCACAAAGTCAGAAATGCACGTGAAGCGTGCCTAATGTGAGCAATTCTGACATAACCTACAAAGGAAGCATAATTTACCTCACTGATGAGGGAACAATCCACCAAAAGCCACAGTCGAATGAATAGGGTCGAGTCCGCCTTTCAAGTTGACACTGTATTTCCAAAGGAGAGCCTGCAAATTTGCGAAACACGTGGGTAGAGAACGAGTAAGATGGCGTGAAGAGGTTAGCTTAACTTGTGTAATTAAATATCCTGCTTCCGCAGATAAAATTTACTCACAACCACAAAATATTCCGCTAAACGGAACAACAACAGATTGAGGAAATTTTCTTGTGTTGATAATTCTAAAATCCACCAGTATGCCTTGGATAAACCGAACTGCACAGAATTATCAACTACCTACCACCAACAAAAATGGTTGCCTTCGTTTTCCGCTCTCTGCTGATCACGTGCCGCAAATGTGTCGCCCTCCCGTGGAGGACAGCGAAATGTGTTACGGACGTAGCAGTTGTTATTATGCGGCCCACAAAACGCTAAGGCGTATGGTGGGTCGCATACGCTAGAGGTCCGCAACAAAGGATAAAAATTAACTTTCACGATTTTATGAATTTTTAATCTGTATCAGAAAATAAAGGTCGTCAGAAGGTGCAGGGGACTACGATAGCGGTAAAGCGCTTTTTGCTATTGTCTTCCAGTTTGGTTTAAGCAAAGGTTATGTTGTTCATCATGAAATATATAGTCAAAAAGATAAACATGATGGATTGATTGTCAGGGGTGCAGGGAAAATTAGCTTGTAGTATTATACATTGGAACTATTGTGAGGGGGGGTGATTTTACTTATTTTTTCATAGTATCCTCCTTAGTTGAATCAACTTAAAATAACTCCTTTTCCTAAAGTCACTAAGTATCCCGGTCAAAATTAGGCCGGTCGATCAAAAGTGGTAAAGAAGGTGTATCGAGGTTCTAGTTAACCTCCAGTAACGTTTTACTTATTTCTGATCTTTAGTTTGGTCACAGCATACTTTTTCCCGGAACCGTTGGGCGAATCGATTCGGCAATGGTCGGAATCGATTTCTCGTAGTCGACTTAGTCGATAACGATACCTCCTGCGCCTTCTTGTTTCTTCGGGAAACTTCGGAAGTGTTCGTGCGAAGTTCAGATTTTTTCTTAAAATTCTAGCTTTTACACGTGTGAACTCCCTTGAGACTTGTTTCGGTTTTCAAATCACCAAGTCGTTGATAAAACGGTGAATAACGCCCTCGGGAGTAATCGGATCGAATCGATAACTATCGTAATCGATTCCCTGTGGTCGAATTAGTCGATAATGACACTTCCAACGCCTTCATGTGTCTTTTTGTGTCCTCGGGAAACTTCGGAAGTGTTCGTGCGAAATTCGAACTTTTGCTTAGAATCCTAGTTTCCATACGTGCGAATTCCCCTGAAACTTGTTTCGATTTATCAATTACCGAAGTGGTTGATAAAACGGTGAGTAACGCTCTCGGGTGTGATCGGATCGAATCCATAACGATGGTTATGGATTGGATCATGATGATAATCGGTCCCCCATGGTCGGTGTAGTCTTCGGATCTTCGTAGATAATGTCTCGTCCTGTACTCGGAGGACACCGATCGTCTTTCTATAAAAAGTGTTCTAAACCTCATCGAGGTTATGTAACCCCGACCGGTTGGTGGGGGTGCTTGCAAAAAATCCATTCTATAAATGTTCGATTTTTAAGTTTGAGAACCCACTCGCGCCTAACTTCATTATCTCTTTAAAAAAAATTAGGTTATGTTTATACTAGATTGTTTGTGTCTATATTCACGTTATTTATAAATGTCACTGTCACAGGATTATATTAAGCGACTTACTTAGCCGTCGACGTCATACTTCCGTTTTTGAAGACGTACTTCCGTCTAGTACACAAATATAACCGGAATAACGGATCTCAAAATTCAAACATCAATAGCAATGCCGTAATAAGATGAGAAGTTAAAGATAGGTATTTATTTGAAAGATGAAACGATAAACAATTTATTTCACATGTAATTACCAATATTAAATGATTATGTTCTTTTTATAAAAGAAAAGAAATATCCAGAGGGCGCAGAAACCAATTTCTTATTGCATATGAATAAGATCCTATTTCGCTCGAAAATTTGCTGTGAAACCCGACCAGGTTTCTTGATTATTATTACAATTTTTCAGAAAATATAAATTTTTCGTGGTCTTCGCGATTTTTTTATAAAGGCGTATGACAGGCAATGTGTTAAAACCCCACGATTGATTATGAACGAATGTTTGCAAAGAAAGAAAAGCAAGCACTGTGTACCGCTGGATACCGCTTATGATAGAAGATAACATATATATGATAAGGGCAATATCGTTGTGTTTAGGAAATTGTGTAATTCCTTACACTTCCGAATTTTCCGAATTTATTTTCCAACAATATCATACCATGCTCGCATATAAGATAATTCTGAATCACTAAAAATTTTCAACTTAAGCCTCTATCGTGGTGAACAATATTTCCGAGCTGCTCGCATAGTGACAATCTATAAGAAGTCTTGCGTAGAAAACTAACTAGTTTATTTCCTTTTCTAATAAATTTGTATGCTCTTCATTAAATATTATTTTATTAGTATTAAATATTCCAAGACCACATGTATTATCTTATTAGATCAATTCATTAACCATCTAAAATGTTCGATCATCTGCAGATGGTGGGAAAACATGTTCGTGTGTAGTACTTGCTATTTTTGGAAGCTACTTCATTGTCAGTATCAAATCAGAGATAGATGTGAGAGGTCGAATACTCCAATACCACAAATAGGAGCCAAAACACTGTAATCAGGCATGGTTTCAACAACAACAATAAGACAGTAAATCTGACCTCTAAGTAGTTGAACCGCCACCCCCGCAGTTTATAACAATGACTCTCTTAAGGTAGCCAAATGCCTCATCATAAAATTAATAATGGGTCTGAACATATCAACGAGATTGCCTGTCCATATCCACCACACTACATAACTATCTAAAAGAGTTTTTCAAATTTATATAAATTTTTTCTCGAATACCCCGTAATCCAATAAAGATGTCATTTTAAAAAAAAATTCCAAACAGGATGATTTTATTAGGGTTACTTGGGAATTGCCTCCTGAGTATCCAACCAAAAGATCACACTTGAACTCCTGGTACGATTTGCGCCATAGGGGCGGTTTCCTACACATTTTTTTAGAGCAAAATGGCCTTAATAAAAGTTGTAGAGAATCAAATTATGAACAACTTTTCCTTATAATTTTTTTTTATGTTTACAAGACCACCAGTGTACGTAATTTTTGTCACATAATGCGCAGTAACTCGTTGAGTATTAGAGACACAAAATAATTTTATAAGAAAAAGTTGTTCAGAATTTGATCCTCTACAAGTTCTATTAAGATCATTTTGTTATAAAAAAATGTTTAGGAAACCACTCCTATAGCGCAAATCGTACAGTTGATTAACAAAAAACTGGTACAACTCTTGTAATCGAAAATCTTAATAGTTTAGTTGTGTGCATATGTCTGTAAATAGGGCTGGCCAGGCATGTCGAGAGGGGGGGTGGAGAAGAGGTGATTTACTCCGGACCTGGGTTGTTTGGAGGAGACCGGTTTTCTTAGTGTTTTTAAACTTATTAAACCTTTCTTTTTAGTTTTATTCAAATGGAATTTTAAAAAATAATTAGAAAATAACTTTTTCAAAACATTTCTTCTGCTTCTGCTATATTATTGTTTAAAAAAATAATATTTGTTACGGATAATTCTACTAATGGTTGTAATTAAAATATTAACTGAATAATGGTAATTCTATTTTTTAAATAAGAACACAAAATACCACTTGAGAGAAAAAAATGTAAACAATGCAAACTGAACATAAAAATACAATAAAAAAATAAAATAAATGAACTTCAACTGCGTAATACAGAATTAACTAATATTTTGTCATTGCTCCATTAGCGTCTAAAACTGCCTGAAGTCTTGCAGGCATGGACAAAATCAGATTTGTTGCAAGGTTAACTTCTTGTGACAAGTTCTCTCAAGCGTCTTCAATTATCCCTTCCAATTCTTGGGTATTATTTGGAGGGCTATTTAATTTTCTTATATGTTTCACCATTAGTCCCCAAACATTTTCAATTGGATTTAAATCCAGACTTTTAGATGGCCACGGTATCAACTCTATGTTTTTATTAAGAAACCATTGTCTGACACGATGGGCCGTATGCATGGAGCAGTTGTCTTGTTGGAAAATACAATTATTTTCCGGAAACACCTCTATTACTGACGCAACATAATATTGTCTAATATTTCAATATATTTAATGGAATTGAGATGACCATCACTGTTCCAACAAACACCTAACCCATTTAGATTCATTCAAGCCGAGACATTGACTGAAAACCTTCCTGATATTTGTGGATCGAAAGTATATTTATCTAGTGGAAGGAGGCCTGTATACGCGAACATGTCCATCGTTGCAGGATTTAAAAACCTTTTCGTCAGAAAAGACAACTTGTTCCCAGAAGTTTTCATCATTGATTATATAGTTCAGTGCAAAAATAATCCTACCCTGCTTCTTTTCTTCTGAAAGTTTGTATTTTTTAGCCGCCAAATAACTCTTCAATTCGCTTCCTAGTTTTATTCTTCTGCAAGCAGTAGGTACTGAAGCAGGGAAATTTGTCTCTGAAATTACATTTACTGCAGTCTGAAAAGAGTTTTCTCTTAGGTAATTTATAAGATTTTCATCTTCTTGATTATTGCTCTTTCTGGGCCTACCGGAACCAACTTTACAGGATACCGTTTGGTTAGTTTCCCATTGTTTTTTAACACTTATTATCGTGGTTTTACTCACATTGCATTCAGCAGCAAGTCTTCTTATTGACCAACCATCTTCAAGCTTTTGAATATGTATTAGATGTCGAACCATTTTTAATAATGACGCCACTGATTAACGTCAAAGTGACATTTGTAAGATTATTAATATCAATCAAAGAATGATTTACATAGTTAAAAGAAAGTGTACCATTTAAATCAACTGTACCAGGAGTTCGAGTATGATTTTTGGTTGGATACTCAGGAGGCAGTCCCCAAGCAACTCTGAAAAAATCATCCTGTTTGGATTTTTTTTTCGGCCCATATAAGCCGAGCACAACTTTATTGGACTATGGTATGTGTAATGAAAATATTAAAATTAAGTAGGTACTAATATTGGGTGTTTTATTTTCTGTGGTTTTGTATAAATATTAATTACTTTAGGACATTTACACTCATTATCAATATACAGTTCTACTTATGGTGTTACTTGTTTAGCAATTTCCCAGATAGCACAAGATATTCTAAGAATGATTTGTAAATATCCTCTAGGGAGTATATATATATTCGAAATACTATTGTATTATTCTAGGAATATATATAATTTAACATGTTTAAACTGGAATATTTCATACAAATATTAAAATAATATTCTTTCTGAATAATAATTTAATATTCTTAGTATATATATAATTTTTGAGAAGGAAACAATAATATTCAAGAAAAATAATACAGGAATATTCAAAGGAAAATAATATAAGAATATTCTTACATAAGGAAACAGTAATATTCAAGGAAAATAATATAAGAATATTCTCTGAATATTTATTAATTTAATTTTAATTAATATCAATATAATATGGTAAAATTATATTTTTTATAATATTATACGTAATAACATAAACCTATATATTTTTATTATTATGCCAATAATATTATTATATTACCATCAGTATTATATATACTATAACATATTGACATATTTTTAGTAACAGAAATTATTTACAGTATTTACAAATAATATATCTTCAATCCCTTACCTATATCAGCCACATATATTTAAAAAGAAACTAATATTCATTTTTTGAATCGTTAATATTTTACCGCGCAGTTTCTACTCCTACGAGCTCTGGATTCTGAATTTTGATTACTTTTTCAATCACAGGAAAATGTTGGCGCTATTGCCGCCCGTGGGGCCGCCGGAGTGAGTTACTTCTGAGGTTACTTGGTACACGAGATATGTTCTTTCTCCCCAGTTACATCAGGTTAGAGCAGTAAAAGAGATGTAAGCTGAAAAGAGATAACATGATATCTAAGCCGTCAAGAAAACGGTCAGAGCTTTTGGCGGTTTCGTCGTTGCGTGGCTGTGATTTAATAATGACGCAGGACACAGTGCACTAGTGCAGTGAATGAGTGAATTATTTTATGTACTCCTCGAGTCATCGCTCCTTGCTTATAAAATTTGCATTCCTGAAATACTTTGAGCTAATCTTCATTAATTTTGTTAATCCATGTGGTAAATTTGGACAATCAGGTAAGTGTGTTATTTATATATCTTTCTTACGATTTTTTGAGGTTAAATCCCTTGAACAATTAGTTCAATAAATAGCATTCAAATTATTATTTGTGTTTTATACCTTTTATAATTACCATGGAACCTTTACGGCAAAAAAAAACATTTGTATTTAGTGTACAATATATAAAGAAAATAACATTAAGGGTAGCATCGGACTTCTTTGTTACGTCATCAAGCCATCCACATCCTATGTTTATCGTGAATATGGATTATCTAATATCTACAGGGCTACTGCTAACCTTTTTATGTGGTTTTCTTGAAGATGCATTATTAAAAATAGATAAAAATATTTTGAAATATTAAAACCTGATTAAAACATTAAAATTTTTTCATATAGAAAACTTAATTTTACATTTAAAGTCGCTTGTACTTGAGTAGAGTACTGAGTACATTTGATTTTTAGCTTCCGAGTACCGATTACTGCAAGTACAGTAGTATGGTTGAGCTGAGCAGAAGTGGAAACGAAGGGACACTATCGGTAAAAGTCACACGATTATGTGTGTTATTCTTTGAAAGTTATTTTTAGCACACGACTAAAAATATTGATTACAGTCGAATACCTTTCAGTGTGGCTCAGTACGTTTCTGTACTCGAGTACTTTGAGAAGTACTTAAGTATACAATTTTTACTACAAGTACAAGCAAATAAATTTAATAGTTTGAGTACTAGTACCTTCATATGGTATGTACTTGAATATAGGGTACAGAATACCAGAAACAGTATACTTAAGTGCCGATTTGGAGTACTTTTTTAAAATCAGATTTCATTTCAAATTCAAACAATGGTTTTCAGTTGGAAATGGAATGTAAACGAGTTTCATCTCTCACAACAATACCGACAGTTTCTTCCATTTTATTTAAATTACTTTAAATAGCGAACATATTTTTTGTTTTATTTACTTAAAAATATTTTCTTTTCAGAATCTGTAAAGTTATCAGGCTTTGGCGCAACTACGAAGGAAATAGAGCTGTGCACTGCAGTCTGGCTGACCAAGGCTTCCGAACGAGACAAGAAAAGGAAACAGATGAATAGTGTGTGAAAAATGTTTATAAAAATAAATGTAAATGAATGTTTATAATACAATCAACCACAACCAACTTTGAACCACATAAACTGTATTTTTTTGTACATATCTATAAGGTATAGGCTAATGGTTCCCATTTTTTAATTCATAATAATAAAAGGTAATACCAGCTACTTTTCTGATTCAATAAATACTTGTTTTGTCTCTCCTAGGTTACATTAAAAAAAAATTAGGGGTGGGCCAAAGTTACCACCACAACTCGTGTACTCGGTACCCCTTGAAAATTCACTAAAATAACTGTATTTTTGTCAATTTCACTGCCAGAGTAACTTTAACACGCTTTACGATGTCTCTAGGAAAGAATAAAAGTTATGTTACTATATTGTTCTCGCCAGATTTAAATTTTTTACATCAACTGCAATAGGGTGAGACGCTAAGAAGACAAACCCCAAAACCTTCTCTTTCATTTTAATGCACACTACATAAAAGACGTAAGACTTGATGATGCATCGCCACTACCCACCACTATTCCCACTACGTCTGTGATTGTTTTCATTTATTGTTTTCCTCTACAATACTCAGATTGATTGTAATATAAACTATAATAATAATTAACTAATAATACTAACTGTAATATAATAATATAAACTATATAAATAGCAGATATAGAAAATAAAAAATATATATATTTATATTATTTTTCTTTATTGGAGGTTCTAAAAAGTTATTTTAAAAAAACACTAGTTTCTTACCATTCTGGTACTGTTCTTATCATTAACCTTGTTCTCTTATTGATCAGTGTATATCCAAAAGATAATATTAAATAGTAATAAAATGTTGATCGTTTACTTATCAAACATCAATCTTGATTTCAAAAATGTGTTATGATTTATCATTAAATTTTATATATTAAAACAAGCTCAATAAATTGGAAATTAATTTGGATGTAACAATAATCCATGGTTATACCTATAATATTCATGAAAGAGTTGAGTGATAATTTAGGAATATTCCATTAGAGGAAAAATATTAGGAGAATATTTTTAAAATATTTCTGGAATAACTTGATTATTTCTGTAATATGCGTTTGGGATAATCTTAGAATATCTATAGACTGTGCCATTTGCATAAAAAAGAATATTCCTGTAACATCTGGAATATTTAAAAGTTATTTTAGGAATAATCAAATCTTCCAAATGTATAATCAATGAATATTCCAGGAATCAGATTGTGCTATCTGGGTTAAAACTACAGCATAAAGATTTTTATTAATAATATATTTTGTACATGGTTGTAGTTATAAATAATGTGACATGTGGTGGTCATAAGTATAATTGATGCATTATATACGTAAAATTTATGTCAACTTTTAAAAATCATCGTTGTACTATGCTTACCTTCCTTTGCATGAATTTTATAATGTTATATAGAAACGACAATATAATTGATAATCACAAAACACAGTTTCCTTTTTGGCTTAAGTTCGTTAGATGATTTACATCATTGCACTGCATTCATTATCATCAAGACGTTAAGTATCAATAAAAGTTTTTTAAATGCGTGGAGGATCTTTTATAGAAATTGCCTTTGAAGAACAAGATTGAAGCGCAGGTGAGCTATACTGCTATACTTTTCCAAGGTAGGAAAAAAGCGAGCGAGCAAGTGTTGTAAACACCCGAGGTAATAATAGCCATTACAGTGAGTTATAATATATGATTTGCAGGAAACAACTACTCAGCGGGCAAATACCCCGACCTGCATTGAATTACACCTTACAAATCATTAAAGAATGGTAACCAATATCATTTGTCAACTCCCTGACCAGACATAGACCGGTTTCGAACTTATTAGTTCTCATCAGTATGCCATAGGTCATGGAGCAGACAAATGATAGTGGCCAACCTGCTAGTTTTATACAAACTATAGTAAATTGAGTAGTGGTGAGAGGTAAGTGAAACCTCTCAAATGGTCAATTGCTACTATACACCATAGATGTCTCTATGGGCGTATAGCGACTTGCGATTCTGCAAGTACCTGAGAGCGGCGACCTTTCAGTCCTAGGTGGACTTAACCTACTGTTATAATATATGATTTGCAGGAAACAACTACTCAGCGGGCAAATACCCCGACCTGCATTGAATTACACCTTACAAATCATTAAAGAATGGTAACCAATATCATTTGTCAACTCCCTGACCAGACATAGACCGGTTTCGAACTTATTAGTTCTCATCAGTATGCCATAGGTCATGGAGCAGACAAATGATAGTGGCCAACCTGCTAGTTTTATACAAACTATAGTAAATTGAGTAGTGGTGAGAGGTAAGTGAAACCTCTCAAATGGTCAATTGCTACTATACACCATAGATGTCTCTATGGGCGTATAGCGACTTGCGATTCTGCAAGTACCTGAGAGCGGCGACCTTTCAGTCCCAGGTGGACTTAACCTACTGTTATAATATATGATTTGCAGGAAACAACTACTCAGCGGGCAAATACCCCGACCTGCATTGAATTACACCTTACAAATCATTAAAGAATGGTAACCAATATCATTTGTCAACTCCCTGACCAGACATAGACCGGTTTCGAACTTATTAGTTCTCATCAGTATGCCATAGGTCATGGAGCAGACAAATGATAGTGGCCAACCTGCTAGTTTTATACAAACTATAGTAAATTGAGTAGTGGTGAGAGGTAAGTGAAACCTCTCAAATGGTCAATTGCTACTATACACCATAGATGTCTCTATGGGCGTATAGCGACTTGCGATTCTGCAAGTACCTGAGAGCGGCGACCTTTCAGTCCTAGGTGGACTTAACCTACTGTTATAATATATGATTTGCAGGAAACAACTACTCAGCGGGCAAATACCCCGACCTGCATTGAATTACACCTTACAAATCATTAAAGAATGGTAACCAATATCATTTGTCAACTCCCTGACCAGACATAGACCGGTTTCGAACTTATTAGTTCTCATCAGTATGCCATAGGTCATGGAGCAGACAAATGATAGTGGCCAACCTGCTAGTTTTATACAAACTATAGTAAATTGAGTAGTGGTGAGAGGTAAGTGAAACCTCTCAAATGGTCAATTGCTACTATACACCATAGATGTCTCTATGGGCGTATAGCGACTTGCGATTCTGCAAGTACCTGAGAGCGGCGACCTTTCAGTCCTAGGTGGACTTAACCTACTGTTATAATATATGATTTGCAGGAAACAACTACTCAGCGGGCAAATACCCCGACCTGCATTGAATTACACCTTACAAATCATTAAAGAATGGTAACCAATATCATTTGTCAACTCCCTGACCAGACATAGACCGGTTTCGAACTTATTAGTTCTCATCAGTATGCCATAGGTCATGGAGCAGACAAATGATAGTGGCCAACCTGCTAGTTTTATACAAACTATAGTAAATTGAGTAGTGGTGAGAGGTAAGTGAAACCTCTCAAATGGTCAATTGCTACTATACACCATAGATGTCTCTATGGGCGTATAGCGACTTGCGATTCTGCAAGTACCTGAGAGCGGCGACCTTTCAGTCCTAGGTGGACTTAACCTACTGTTATAATATATGATTTGCAGGAAACAACTACTCAGCGGGCAAATACCCCGACCTGCATTGAATTACACCTTACAAATCATTAAAGAATGGTAACCAATATCATTTGTCAACTCCCTGACCAGACATAGACCGGTTTCGAACTTATTAGTTCTCATCAGTATGCCATAGGTCATGGAGCAGACAAATGATAGTGGCCAACCTGCTAGTTTTATACATTCTTTAATGATTTGTAAGGTGTAATTCAATGCAGGTCGGGGTATTTGCCCGCTGAGTAGTTGTTTCCTGCAAATCATATATTATAACAGTAGGTTAAGTCCACCTAGGACTGAAAGGTCGCCGCTCTCAGGTACTTGCAGAATCGCAAGTCGCTATACGCCCATAGAGACATCTATGGTGTATAGTAGCAATTGACCATTTGAGAGGTTTCACTTACCTCTCACCACTACTCAATTTACTATAGTTTGTATAAAACTAGCAGGTTGGCCACTATCATTTGTCTGCTCCATGACCTATGGCATACTGATGAGAACTAATAAGTTCGAAACCGGTCTATGTCTGGTCAGGGAGTTGACAAATGATATTGGTTACCATTCTTTAATGATTTGTAAGGTGTAATTCAATGCAGGTCGGGGTATTTGCCCGCTGAGTAGTTGTTTCCTGCAAATCATATATTATAACAGTAGGTTAAGTCCACCTAGGACTGAAAGGTCGCCGCTCTCAGGTACTTGCAGAATCGCAAGTCGCTATACGCCCATAGAGACATCTATGGTGTATAGTAGCAATTGACCATTTGAGAGGTTTCACTTACCTCTCACCACTATTACAGTGAGTTGTATACTGTGCTTTATATACGATTAACCTGTATATAAAATATAGTGATACATACGATATTATTATTATTAGCCGTTACTCGAGTCCGAGTATAAAAATGTTACAGTCGATAGATTGTGTACAATAAAAAACAAGTACAAGGTGTAGTCTATTGTAATTCCCATTCATCTACGGTGCACACGACTATGGCTATAGAGGCCAATTCGGGAGAGCACATGTCGACCGCAGTCAGGACAAACATAGACCTGGTTAGGTCTTGGATTCGGCCTTCTTGCAGCAACATTTCCTTGATAGCTGGCCACAACCCCTCGCCATTCGGTTCTGTCCGCTGCAAGTTGTTCCCATTGCTCGTCTGCAATACCGCAGGATTTTAGATTTTCATGGAGAGCGTCTTTGAACCTCTTTCGTTGACCGCCACGCCTTCTTCTACCGCTTAGCAATTCACCATAAAGTGTACATTTAGGAAGGCGGTTATCATGCATACGATGAACGTGACCTGCCCATCTTAGGCGTGCTCTTGAAATAAGCACCTCAATTGGAAGGCTGTTTGCTCTCCTGAGTACTTCCACGTTTGATATGTGATGGAACCAACGGATTTTCATCACACTTCTGAGGTGTCTTTGCTGAAAACGTTCTAATTCTTTCACATGACGACGGTAAGTGACCCAGCTTTCACATCCATATAGCAGTGTTGGAATGACAACTGCTCTGTAGACAGCTATTTTCGTTGACAAAGCAAGGTCGTGGTTGTCAAATACTCTCTCTCTAAGTCCCTGTTAAAGAACGCTATAACCCCGATATACTTTTCGACGTTGTAACAAAATCCGACTTAGGAAATACTTCGTAAGAAAAGCGTGCTTCACGTAAAAACGCCGTGGAGGAGGTTTTTAATTCTTGGAAATATATTTTTGCTCTTCGGAGCGTTTTTTATGCCAAATTTTCGCTAACTCTTCGAGGAGCGTTAATTTGGTAAGTGTAGTAAATGTCGCTGCACAGGGACGTAATGTCGCCCCGACCACCCAATTTTAGAAACTATAATAAAATTGGACTTGAACTTCCAAATTTCCAAGATTAAAAACCCTTTTACGAATCCACGTTGTCAAGCACTGCAACTCTTACGAGGTATGGAATATGAGGACAAGTTAGTCCAACGACTATTCAAAGTATATCGGAAGTTATAGCGAAAATAGCCCTTAGCGACATGGGACCCCCATCATTTCCTAGCAGTCGGATTTGACGGGGAAATGATGTGTTTTGACGGGGTTTGCCCTAAACCGGTTCCTCAGTGATTCGGAGTCAAAAAAGTATTATTACCATGTACTCACACGTGCATGGGATCTGCCTTGCCTGAACGTAAAATTTGTTATTGCATAATACAAACGAAGTAGATACGCTTCAAGTAATTTTAAGCTCCGAGGAGCGACCAAAATTTATGTGAATTAATAAAATACGTTTATAAGACAGGCAAGCATAAGCCCACCAAAATTTCAGTTACATGAAACTTTTCTTGAATCTTTTTGTGCATCGTTAGCTTTTCAAACTGCATATTGGATGTTAGTTGGTACCGTATGAATCGTCCCGTTCCTCACCATGTGTTGTACACGGGTCAGACCATTGTTTGTTAACATTTTCTCTGAAGAAGTTGTTGTAAAAACATAATTTTTTTTAAAAGATTTAATATACATTTTTGAACTTTATATTGTCTTTTACCTGTGTTTTCTAACAAAATTTCCCTTTCAGATTTAATTTTAAGAGAGTGTAAAACAGACAGTGTTAGATTTATAGTGTTACGACGTCTTCCAATTGATACCATCAGAGCCGCAGTTAAGCATAAACGACAGTAAGTATGATTTATCCATTAATCTCCGTCTGAAACAGTCACTTTGAACCCTAAAAATTTTGTGAACGTAATATTTTTATTTAGAATTAAGAAAAGGTTGAGGAAAGAGAAAATTAATTTTTTCTTTTTCCTATTTTTTTTTTATTTTCTAAGTTTTTTTTGAGCAGAAAATACGTCCTTCAGACTCCCATCAAAGCATGGATCGTTCACATGGCGCCCGAGCAGGGACCATGCCGTCCCCAAACCCAACAAATCCTTTCTCATTCATGGCGGAAGACTCCGAGGGGTCGACCCCAAGAGAATTTTACGAGCGAGTCACCGCACCGCTCGTCGACGACGGTTCTAGAGGGATAGAACCACAGCGACTGTTTCCAGAGGGAAGTAATGTAAATTTATCTGCTTCACAGCCACAAACTGCTAATTCGATGGAAAGTATGTTTCTGAAAATGGCAGAGGGCTTCGTGCAGGCGATACAGAACGTGTCGACCTGTACGCCCCATGAGCGACAAAGATGTCCGAACGTGACGTTCCATGGGCTTGATCATGAAGATCCAGAAGCTTTTCTGAAAATTATGGAGGAATATTTCGACAGAGCTCGCATAAGCCACGACTATGATCGCCTCCATAACGTAACCGGCCAACTCAAGGGCGAAGCTCAACGATGGTCCGAACAATTTAGGACGTTGACTACTTCGTATACCTTATTCAAGGAAAGATTCCTTACGAGATTTAATTCTCCCGACATACAGTCACGAGCTATTGCTCAACTGTATGCCGTCAAACAAACGTCTTTAGACGACACGGCAGTGTTTATCACAAGGAAAACCTGTCTTTTCGATCGTATTGATCCCTTCAAATCCGAAGCCATCAGAGCTCGGGTCATCATGGACCAACTGCGTCCAGAAATTAGGTCACGCTTGAGAAGCAACCTAATTTCAAACACAGAGATGTTAATAGCAGCGGCTACTAACGTCGAGCGGGATTCAGCTGACGAACAGACGTCGCTAATCCAGCTTATCGATCAACGTCTGTCCCGCGCGTCTTACTATCAAGAGCCGGGACGTTTAAATCCACAAAATTCAAGTATAAGGAGCAATGGAAGCCCAACTCCGACAGCACCGAGGGTGCATTTCCGAGAGGACGTATCTCGACAGGACGGTCCAGGCAGAGCGCCTGGTCGTCCTTTTTTTATGCCTAATTCTTCAAGCGGTTCAGTGAATCCTGACCGCAGGCAAACCAATTTCAATGGCGGATCGGGGAAATTCCGAGTACCCGACCGACCGGCAACCCCGTGCCGATACTGTACAGACCCAGTGCAGTGGCACTTCCATAGCCAATGCCCGAATAACCCGCATCTCAACAGGAGACCGGGAAACTTTCGAGGGGCCAGAGACCCAGGCCAGGGTCCATCTGCAAGATCCCCGGCACAACGGCCGAACCAAGGCGGCAGCAATGTCCAGTAATTTTTTCCGATACTCATGACCACTACGACGCTCCTCTGCACAAGACAAGAGAGTCAATAAATTATATGAGCGAAGCGTTCCCTTTGCCTCGTATAAAAGTTCAAATTAATGAACATGCGGTCGACGCACTGATCGATTCAGGCTCGACGCGAAACGTTATCCATCCGAGGATGTTGGATAATTTTAAAAATCTCACGACACGCCGATCATTTGCTATGGCGTGCGGAGATCGAATGGTGGACTCTCTTGGAACGACAAAATTAAAAGTAATAATTTCAGGCACTTCTTTTGAAATTGATTTTCAAGTAATCGAAAATTTGAACGAAACGATAATATTAGGATCACCATTCTTATATATGAACAATGTCGCATATGATTATGGCCGAAAATGCCTATATGCCGGCACGGAAGAGCGTATTACCGTCTTCTGGAATCAAGCTTCTCAGAGGGAGAGACAGCAGGCAAAGCTTCCTGAAGAGCTTGTTATTAAAGACAAATTTCTACGGCCGCTGTTCGAAGAATTTGTCGATCTGTTCACTGCGGAACCGACTCAAGCAACCACAGTGACTGTGAAACACAAAATTACAGTAAAAGACACGAAACCATTTAATATCAGACCATATCCGATGTCTCCGAGTACTAAGAAAATTATGTACGACCAAATCGAAGAGATGTTGAAAGCTGGCGTCATCGAACCTAGCACTGCCCAATATAGTTCACCACCCGTGATAATAAAACGCTCAGACAAGAAACCACGTTTTTGCATCGATTACCGCCATTTGAACGAAATGACTGAAGACGAGGCTTCCGTCTTACCAAAAATACACGAAAGTATTAAAGATTTAGGCAATTCGAAGATTTTTTCTGTGTTGGATTTAAAAAGTGGATATTGGCAAATACCGCTAGATGAAGCATCAAAAGATTTTTCGACTTTTACCACTCCTGATGGGGCAGCTTACAGATTTAATGTCATGCCTTTCGGCCTCAAGACAGCTCCCTGTACCTTTCAGAAATTCATGGCAAAGGACGTTTTAACGGGTTACCTGCACCATTTCTGTAAAGTGTATTTAGATGATATAATCGTTTACAGCGTAAACGTGAAGGAGCATATGTCCCACTTGAGGTTAGTCTTTGAAAGACTACGTCTGCACAATCTGAAAGTGTCACCGGAAAAGTGTGTAATAGCGACGAATGAAATTCAATATTTAGGCCATACAATTAGAACTGATACTTCCCAACCATTAGAAAAACATGTCTTACAAATTCAAAATTATCCCGTTCCAGCTACAAAAAAGCAGCTACAAAGTTTCCTAGGGCTTTGCAACTGGGTACGAGAATATCTACCAAATGTGGCGATGATCACGAAGCCACTAACGAAACTTCTTTCGAAGGAAAATCGTTTTCACTGGAACCATACATGCGATGAAGCGTTTAGAAAATTAAAAGAATTATTATCCGGACCGCTGGAACTCCATCGGCCGGATTTTTCACGTCAATTCATTTTGCAAACAGATGCATCACTACAAGGCCTTTCGGCCGTATTATATCAATTAGGCGACAACGGCGAAAAATATATAATTTCGTATGCAAGCAACACGTTATCTCCAGCAGAAAGACGTTACCACATAAACGAGCTGGAATGCTTGGCGGTGGTGAACTACATTAAAAAGTACAAGATGTACTTAGCAGACAAACCGTTCTTGGTGAAGACGGACAACAGGGCGTTACTTTGGTTAAACAAACATAAGGACGACAAAACAAAATTTACTCGATGGTCATTACTATTGCAAGAATATGCATTCAAAATTGAACACTGTCCAGGAAAGGAAAATTTATTAGCAGATTTTCTAAGTCGTAACCCACAAAATCAGTATGTCGAGACAGACGATGAAGAGGAAAGAATGTTCCTACCAAATTACAAGTGTCCAGAACGTATTTCTGTTTTAACGCACTCAGAAATATACGAAGATATCGTACAGGCTCAATTGAGTTCAAGAAATATTCAAGACAAGATCCGCCGTTGGAATGATCTATTTCAACAGGAACAACGTTCCGATGCGGATCTTATTTTTATGAAAAATTTTCACGTCCAAGACGATGTACTTTTTAAAGATTGCGATCGAAATTTTAAATTGATAGTTCCAAAGAGGAAAATAAAAGAATTGATTTACCATTATCATGACCGAGATGAAGCATGTCATCCAGGAAGAGACGAGACTCTCAGGAAAATAGCGAAACGCTACTATTTCAATAATATGGCCAGGATCGTAGGCAGATACATAAACGACTGTCTGATATGCCAGTCTGTAAAGACAAGACAAGCCCAACCCAATGCTCCACTTAGAAGTCATGCACCACAAAATGCATTTGAAACCTTGAGCGTCGACGTAATTGGCCCGCTGCAGAGGACTAAAGACGCCGAAAACAGATACATGATTATCGTCGAAGACGTTTTCAGTAAATGGATAGAGGCAAAGGCATACATTCAGGTCGATGGCAGAACGATAGCCAAATTTATCGACGAAGAAATAGTAGCAAGATTCGGAGTCCCTCGAGTCATAATTTCAGACAACGGTGGTCATTTCAATTCCGAATGGTACATCACATTTTGTGAAAGAAATGGTATCGAACGATACTTAATTCCGGCATATCACCAACAATCCAACCCCGTGGAACGACGGGTTCAGGAATGCAAGAAAATTTTAAAGACTCTTTTATTCAAAAAGCCAAACGACACTTGGGATCGCTACGTGCATCAGATGACATACATTTTAAGAAATCGTAGGAACGCCGCTACAAATCAAACACCTAGCATGATCGTGTTAGGATATGACCCAGCCGAAAGAGGCGAGTGGGATTTGTATGCCTGGAGGCAAGAAAGAACCAAGCAACAAACGCTTCCACGATACGAGCGAGTCAAGGAAGCCCGTCAGGCCCAACAAAATTATAAACAAAAATATGCGCCGAAAGAGGCCGTCACTCCGATCGTTTTCAAAGTAGGAGACAGAGTCATGAGTAAGAGAAAAAGGAAGGTACATACCTTCACGCCGTCTTGGTCAGGCCCAACCAGAATTCTGAAGAAGTTTTCAGACGAAGTGTATCTCGTGCAAAAGGGAAATGTAACGACAAGAGTACATGTCAATGATTTGAGACCAGCCCCGCCAGAGGAGCACAACTTGGAAATCGAATCTTCCGATGAAGAAAATGCTAGTCCAGGCGGAACATCACTCGATGGAAATGATTCCCCGTTCTCAGACGATTCCACAGAACCTCCACCGCCGGAGCAAACGGTTGTACAAATTCATGCACCGCCACGAGATGCTTCCACTTCTGATTCAGAATCAAGTTCTGGAGATTCAATTATATTTTTATAACATTTTTCAACCTAGGCTAAGTTTTAACTTAGTGCTAGGTTTATTTTATATCAAAATTTCCATACCAACTTCTTGTCGTGTCAGGCAAGAGTTGGTATTTTTTATGCATTTTTTCCAAGTTATTTTCATTGAGGATATTGTATCGTCCATACAAATCTTCAAAATTCACTGCAGCAACTCTGACCGTGTCCGGCAGAGTTGGTATTTTTTATAATTTTTCTAAGTCCTCATATGTTCAAAACATATACATCTGTAAGCAGAGTCCGACCCAAAGGGTCCAAACAAATGTTCCATTGGCACGGCATGGAAAGACGACGACTCTGACGCAAGAGCGCGATTCAGACGAGTCTAGCAACTCAAGGGCGAGATGCCGCCACGTCTGCTGGAGGGGCAGATGCAACGATCCGACGGATGCAGATTCTGTCGCAGATTTCTCCCAAGAAGAGATTTTAATAAAAACCATTTCAATCAATATAAGTCAACAAAATTCAATGTCCCTATTCTCAAAGACGACGATGTGATATCGGTCGCAGATTTCTCCCAAGAAGAGATTTTTTAACTACACGGAAACCATTTCAATCAATATAAGTCAACAAAATTCAGTGTTCCTATTCTCAAAGACGACGATATGTTATCGGTCGCAGATCCCCAGACGGGATATGAACAAACATTTTACTAAAATTTTGTTTTATATTGTTTCATATAAATGAGCAGAGCCATAGTATAGCTGGAGCCAAGCAGTCCGAGGACCACCTAAGCTGTTCCAGAAGGCAGTTCGACACCGAAGGTGATCGACGAGGCATAGACACGAGGAGGAGCAGACGCAAGCCCGCATTAGTGGAAGAACACTAAGAAAGATAAGTGCGTCGAAAGTGTTTGTGTTGTGTCATCGAAAATCTGAGGATTTTCGATTTTTTCTTTTTTTATGCCTTTTTCATATACAATGTTCAATAATTCAATCGAATGCTATGCATCGATATATGTTCAAACTTATAACCATTTTTTAGATTTGCATCTATGTTTTGTTCAGATAGGCCGGTCTGAACTATAACCGAATACAACACATGGGAGACTACATCCAATGATCCATTTTATTTTCAAACAACCAATTTACCAAACGTTACACAAAAAGATTCACGGAAAGGAGGGGAGTGTTAAAGAACGCTATAACCCCGATATACTTTTCGACGTTGTAACAAAATCCGACTTAGGAAATACTTCGTAAGAAAAGCGTGCTTCACGTAAAAACGCCGTGGAGGAGGTTTTTAATTCTTGGAAATATATTTTTGCTCTTCGGAGCGTTTTTTATGCCAAATTTTCGCTAACTCTTCGAGGAGCGTTAATTTGGTAAGTGTAGTAAATGTCGCTGCACAGGGACGTAATGTCGCCCCGACCACCCAATTTTAGAAAGTATGATAAAATTGGACTTGAACTTCCAAATTTCCAAGATTAAAAACCCTTTTACGAATCCACGTTGTCAAGCACTGCAACTCTTACGAGGTATGGAATATGAGGGCAAGTTAGTCCAACGACTATTCAAAGTATATCGGAAGTTATAGCGAAAATAGCCCTTAGCGACATGGGACCCCCATCATTTCCTAGCAGTCGGATTTGACGGGGAAATGATGTGTTTTGACGGGGTTTGCCCTAAACCGGTTCCTCAGTGATTCGGAGTCAAAAAAGTATTATTACCATGTACTCACACGTGCATGGGATCTGCCTTGCCTGAACGTAAAATTTGTTATTGCATAATACAAACGAAGTAGATACGCTTCAAGCAATTTTAAGCTCCGAGGAGCGACCAAAATTTATGTGAATTAATAAAATACGTTTATAAGACAGGCAAGCATAAGCCCACCAAAATTTCAGTTACATGAAACTTTTCTTGAATCTTTTTGTGCATCGTTAGCTTTTCAAACTGCATATTGGATGGTAGTTGGTACCGTATGAATCGTCCCGTTCCTCACCATGTGTTGTACACGGGTCAGACCATTGTTTGTTAACATTTTCTCTGAAGAAGTTGTTGTAAAAACATAAATTTTTTTAAAAGATTTAATATACATTTTTGAACTTTATATTGTCTTTTACTTGTGTTTTCTAACAAAATTTCCCTTTCAGATTTAATTTTAAGAGAGTGTAAAACAGACAGTGTTAGATTTATAGTGTTACGACGTCTTCCAATTGATACCATCAGAGCCGCAGTTAAGCATAAACGACAGTAAGTATGATTTATCCATTAATCTCCATCTGAAACAGTCACTTTGAACCCTAAAAACTTTGTGAACGTAATATTTTTATTTAGAATTAAGAAAAGGTTGAGGAGAGAGAAAATTAATTTTTTCTTTTTCCTATTTTTTTTTAATTTTCTAAGTTTTTTTGAGCAGAAAATACGTCCTTCAGACTCCCATCAAAGCATGGATCGTTCACATCCCCAGAGTGCTCTAGATGCAGCGTTAATTCTATTGAGAATCTCGCTGTCCATGTTTGCTTTGTCATTAACAACGTTGCCTAAGTAATTGAACTGATCCACCACTTCAAGAGAATTTCCGTTAAGTGTAATGTCTATTTGGTTCACTTGATGAGGAGTTGACTTAATCTTAGTCTTTCCAATGTTGATTTTAAGTCCCAAGGAATCATAGCTCTGGGCATACACATCTAAAAGTTCTTGAAGCTCTTCCGGTGTAGAGGCTAAAAGTGCACAGTCATCCGCATACTGGAGATCACAAATGAATCGTGTGCGTGTCTTCGTGAAAGCTCTAAAGCGCCCTATGTTAAAGAGACCGCCATCAAAACGGTATCTGAGACCTATTCCTCTGACTGTCAGTTTGTTGTCAACAATAATTGTTAGAGCAGTGGTAAACAAATTAAAGAGTAGGGGTGCCAGGACACATCCCTGCCTAACTCCAGTGAGGGTTTGGAAAGGTTCGGTTGCCTCATTATTATACATAACCTGGGCGTTGTTGTTTGTATGTAGACTGCGACATACTTCCACAAATTTTCTAGGGATACTTAAGCGGAGCATAATTTTCCAGAGCACTTCCCTATCCACCGAGTCAAACGCCTTGGTTAAATCAATGAAGGCCATGTGAATTTCTCCTTGATGTTCGAGTGCTTTTTCTTGAAGCTGTTTAAGTGTGAAGATTAAATCCGATGTGCCTCGGTTTGGTCTAAAGCCACTCTGTGTTTCAGGAAGTAACTTTTCCATAACAGGTGTTAGCCTATTTGCCATCGCTTTAGTGAGTATCTTCCCTCCAACAGCCAGGAGAGCTATACCCCTGTAATTTCCACAGTCCGCAGCGCTGCCTTTGTTTTTGAAGAGGTTGATTAATAGTGTATCACGAAACTCCTGCGGAGCTTGACCACTTTCCCACACGCCATCAAACAGTTTTTTGAGGTAGGGTATGAGCTCTGACGACACAGCTTTAAAGATCTCAGCTGGGAGTGAGTCGGCGCCGGGAGATTTGTTATTTTTTAGCTGCCCAATGGCGGTTAAGATCTCTTCCGTTGTTAGTGGTTTATCTAAGTCTTCGAAGGTGTCATATTGAGGGATAAGATTTATAATATCGTGATCGGCTTGACTTTGCTGGTTAAGAATGTTAGAGTAGTGTTCCTTCCATCGGGCTCTTATTTCCTGGTCTTCTTTGAGGAGATTTCCATTTAAATCTTTAATAGGGCACATATTTTTCCGACTGGGGCCGTACACTGCTTTTACTCCTTGAAAAAATTCCTATAATCGTGTGAATCGGCGTACCTTTGAATTTCTCTGGCCTTGCTTGCCCACCACTCATTCTTTATTCTTCTGATTTCGCGTTGCGTTTCATACTTAGATTGGGTAAAAGCTTCTGCTTTTGATGAATCGTTGGGGTGGTTGATAGCGTTTTGGAAGGCAATATGTTTGCGGTCAAGAAGTTCTTGTATAAAAGCTTCATTATTATTGAACCAGTCCTCCTGTTTTTTACTTGCTGCAGTGCCAAGAATTTCCTCACTCGCACTTTTTAAACTGTCTTTAATTTGTGTCCAGGTAGCAGCGACATCTACAGAATTGGTTTCTTCTAGTGCACTCAAATTCTCTTGAACTTTTTGCTTTAGCTGTTCGACGGTTTGTTGGTCACGCAATTTACTAATACAGAGACGGAGTCTACGTTTTACTTGAGTTCTTCGGTGTTTGGGTCTCATAACAATTTTCATTTTAGAGACAACAGGACGATGATCGGTCCAACATTCGCTATCAATGCGCGCCTTTGTAATTTGGACGTCCTTGAGATGCTTCCTACGTACGATAACATAGTCCAGTAGATGCCAGTGACCTGATCTGGGGTGACGCCAAGTGCCTTTAAATTTATCCTTTTGTCGGAAAATGGTGTTTGTTATAACTAGATCATGTTCGGCGCATTTAGTTAGGAGTAGTTGACCGTTAGCGTTCATGTTGCCCAAACCGTTCTTGCCTATGATGCCTGGCCAGGTGTCTGCATCTCTCCCTACTCTAGCGTTAAAATCGCCAAGAATAACGAGTCGTTCCGTTTTAGGTATTCTACAGAGGGTTTCTTCCAGCTGTTGATAGAAGCTTTCCTTGGTTTTGTGACTTGCATCCAGAGTGGGAGCGTAAGCGCTTATTAGATTTACCGCGTTGCCATCTGATAGCTCATAGCGTAGCAGCATTAGACGCTCGGATAGGCCTTGTGGTACTTGTGTTAAGTTGGATACAAGTTGATTCCGAACGGCAAATCCTACTCCATGTTGTCGTCTTGAATTGGTGGGAAGACCTTTCCAATAGAAGGTGTAGTACTACTTTTCTGTGAGAGAGCCTTCCTCCAAAAATCGAGTTTCGCTGAGAGCTGCAACGTCAACATTGAGTCGGTGAAGTTCTCTATCTATTAGAGCAGTTCTTCTTTCAGGCCGATCGGTGCGAGTGCTGTCGTTCAAAGTACGAACATTCCAAGCGCCGTAGATGAAAGAATCAGTTTTGCTGGATTTAACTTGTCGGTGTTTTTTCGACATTCGATGAGGTGTCCCTGTGGGCACCGTCCCCCGGAGATCCGATCGAGAGGGTATTTTACCTCCGGATGATTTTGTCCCACTTGAACGCTCCATCATTTTTTTAAAGTCTTAATCGACTGAAAACGAAGCTGCATTTGAAGTTTTAGCTGGAGCAGGTATGCAACTGACCAGCTCGGTTGCGGAAGGCGAGTGGTGTGGTCCCATGGCACAGAAGGAGACTGCGACGATGGGGTAACCAAACGATTCCAAAAGCAACCTTTGTGTGCGGTGGGTTATTTTTACCGCACTCTTCGTGAGAAGGTGGATGTGCTCACGGCAAAAGGTAAGGGTTATTCCGCCCTTACTCGGTCGTTAGAGCCTCGTTAGTGAAAACAGGGTGCACCAAGTTCAAATTGAACTCATCGCGAAGGTGAGGTTAACAATTGAGTAGGAGAGGCTATAACTTGCGCTTCACTACCCCATTACACCCCATTACACGATATGTAAACACATAAAAATGCAATTTTTCTTTTTCTTTTCTTTTCAACAAAATGTAAGTTAATGTTACTACTACAGTATATAAACTGAACTGATAAATAATAATATAAATAAATAACACCACAGGTAATTACGACCCCCTTTATCCCGGAAGGCTCTAGAAGAGCCTTGTGTGGGAGGGGGCTACACATTTAGAGACCAGGGACACACACCCAATATCCGTGTATAGTGGAAAAATCCCTCTCACAGTATTTTCCACTGCCACGACCGGGGATCGAACCCGGAACTTTTGGGTGAGAGGCAAGTGCGCTCACCTCTCGACCACCAGTCATACAAATGATGAGGACATATTTTGTGTTTTAATATAATTAGCACTATTTCCAATGGTAGTAATACTCTCAGCATTAACCACTATAGCAGCTTTAGAAGTAGAAGCCGTAGCATTGTTCACTTGCTTTGAAACAGTTTCGGCTGTTATAATTTTATTTTTAGCAGATTGAGGATCAGCCTCCGTGACGCTTCAACCCCGTAATATCGCCACCTCCATCCACGTATAATGTAGCCGAAGATTTCCGAAAGCAATGACAGGTGTAAAGTTCAGAATTTAGCAAATTCAAGTAAGTTGGTATTATTTGTTTTCCAAGTACAGTAAACTTATTTTTTCCAATTCGTTGAATGGTGTATTTACCTCTTTGGTAATTAAAAAAAATGACTCTTATTACGTTCAACGGTCGAAAATCCATGTATTTTTTTACAATCCCATAAAATTGACCAGTAATGACAAAACTTCGTACCATTTTGGCTTTTGTTTTAGGTATAGTTATTACTAATGTTGTACTTAAATCTTTTACATATTTAATTTTCATTTCGTAGAGCGACATGAACCCATAATTCTCACGATTAATGCGACCTTAAATGTAATATGTTAGATTTGAAACATTTAGTATCTGGAATTCTTATGTAAAACATAAATTGTATCGAGTGCTTCCTTCATAAATTTATTAATTTCTTCTGGTGTCAAAGTTTTGGCCTTTTTTAAGTAGTTTTTCATACTTTTCCAAATCTATGTTTGTGTTCTATATTTTCAAAGCTGCTTTAGCATGGAATAAAATGATCTATGTAGAAGATTTGTATGTGTCAGTTGTCAGCAAAATAGGCTAATAATGCATTTTCAGAAAGCAAGTTAGTCTTTTATGAATGCATCAGAGTCCATGAAATTTTGGTATGCTTTATCATAAAAACTTTTTGATTTCTGTGGTAGTAAATTAGATGCTGGTGTTTCTGTTCCTTCAGTTATTTCTGGTGGAGTACAAGGAATAGTATTTTCTGAATCACTTTCCATTCTTTCAATCGAAAAATTAACATAATCAAACACAATTCTACAGAACCCGTTTTTACTTTGATTATTTACGGCGTCTGTTTATTATTTTTTTTTCCATAGTTACTAGTCTCTATGGCATTTTTAATGTACACAGACTGATTCATGCATAATTTTTTGATTGGTACACGAGGGGGTATAATGACCATAATGCCCTCATCATAATTCCCTGTGGGATTAATTGATCGCATTATATACCAAAAATCACCCATTTGATGTTCATATTATTTGTTAGTCGTATATAAATATTATTACACGATACGTATAATATTAAAGACTTTGTATATCACTATAGCAATACGGGCCATGCTTTAACAAGTAGCGCTTACCCAAAAACTGATTTTGGCAGTAGTAGTTAAGATATATATTTATAATTACATTTTGTAAAATAATACAATTGTTTACAAGAAAGGATACTTACAACTCTTTACTTCTCTCATTTTTCCTTTATTTCACGTCTAAATCTAAAATGTAAATAATAAATATCATGTTGAAATAATATCTTATTTCACCATACTATTGCTTGGCAGTTATTGCCTGTGGTAAATCGTTGAGCCACCAAAACTGAAGTTCCTGCATTAATTCCAATAAGATCTGATACATTATGGTTATGATAAAAAATATTAGGAATTCTGAGATCTAAATTGTAGTAGTGTTATTATAAATGCATTGCAAGCTATAGATAATTTTAAGAAAATTTTCTCGAATGCAATTTGCACTTAAAAAATTTGTCTAAAATTATTCATAATTTGAAATATACCCATGTGTAAATCATCAGCAAATTGCACAAATTTTGATAAAAATTTCGAAGTATCACTGTCATTATAGAATAAAACAAAAACAATTAGTTTTTGGTTTTGAAAAGTGTATTAGAAATTAAAATAACATTCACAACGTAAAAATGTTACATTTTGAGCATTGCATGGAAATATACAATTGAGACAAAAAGTATGATCCAATATATACCAAAATGTTAAAAATTTTAATAATGTTATCAGTTTGAAAAATCTGTACCTTCTGATCGATAAAGTATTGTGAAGATTTAAATCGATGAACCAAGCTACTATTATTGAAAAAAACTGGCGTATTTATTATGCCAAAAAGTGTAAAGAAACTGTATATAAATTTCAAATTTTTCAAGTAAGTGTACGGGCATTAATATTTTATTATCTTGTCTATTTTGACAGAAATCTTTTTTTACTGATATAATAACCCTCACAACACTTCCAATGTATAATACTACAAATTAATTTTCTATGTGGCTTCCCCGCACTCCCTGATCATCCATCGTGTTCTTCTTTTTTACTATATACCTCATGATGAGCAACATAACCTTTGTTTAAACCAAACTGGAAGACGTTATCGTAGTCGCCTGTACCTTCTGACCACCTTTACTTTCTGATACAGATTAAAAATTCATGAAATCGCGTGAAGGTCATTTTTATCCTTATTTATGTTATTTTAACAGGCTAAAATTTTTCCTATTATGTGCATTGATGGTAGAGAATAAAATATACAAAAATCGCTTTACTATACCATAACAAAATATAGATTAGAAATTTATGAAATCGTGTAGAGCGCATTTTAAACCTGATTTATTGTGAAATACATTTTCTTAATACATAATAATAACCAAAAGTAAAATATTGCAGGTTATAAATTCTTGAAATCATATAAAGTTAATGTTTCAACATTGTTTTCATGACAAAACAACCAAAAATCTGAAGCTGGATTTCACAGTTGGAACCTAACACGGGACTTGTTGGAGAAAAACTGTATTTTCCAAACGTTGGTAAATAATTGATTACTTTACTTGAATTTCTATTTGGTCTTTACTCCAGTAGTACTACCCTAGTAGGGGTACCTTTTTCGCTGGCTGGGATACCCATTGAATTATGTAAGAAAAGCACCAGCACAAAACACATTCCATATATAATAGAAAAAATTAGCGCTACTCATTTTTTCCACATACAAACAATTCCAAAGAATTTCCTTTACATACGGGAAAACATATACAGTGTAATACGTGTACAGTCTAGCGCAATAATGCCTGGTACTTTCGATATCTTCCGTCCTTTTCTATCGTTATATGAAACTTAATGCCAGAAGAGGAAATAAAATATCGAAAGTACCAAGCATTGCTTCTCGGGAAAAAATAAACGAGTGCAGCACTTTCGAATCGAAAGTGCGTAAGTATCGATTATCGACACCGAAGATTCGACAGTGGAACACTATATCGAGACAACAAAGTTACTCTTATTTGGCGTTTTTCAGTTGTTTCAGTTGGAAATGCCAACTGGTTTTTTTCAACAGGGCCGCTACATTTATGCCCGCTTCACAGGCATAAAAGGTTGAATTTTTTATGCTTGTGAAAAAAAAACTTATGTGTTCGTTGCTAGGAATTTTGAACCTGCTCCCAGTCATATTGTCGTCGGCCTGAAATCTGACACCTTCAACCCGTGGATCAGGACTACAATAAACCCTTATCAATACAAGTGTTACAAGAAATATAAATATACGCATATGATACTCATAAATGTGGGCCAATTAAAAGTATATAAATAGAACTTATTAGAAATAAAAATAACCAAGTTAACAAATACAGAGAAAAAATGAGTAGCGCTAATTTTTTCTATTACATATGGAATGTGTTTTGTGCTGGTACTTTTCTTGCATAATTCAATGGGTATCCTAGCCAGCGAAAAAGGTACCCCTACTACGATAGTACTACTGGAAGTAAAGACGAAATAGAAATTCAAGCAAAGTAATCAATTATTTACCTACGTTTAGAAAATACAGTTTTTCTCCAACAAGTCCCGTGTTAGATTCCAACTGTGAAATACAGTTTCGTATTTTTGGTTGTATTGTCATGAAAATAATGTTGAAACATTAACTGTACATGATTTCAAGAATTTATAACCTGCAATATTTTGCTTTTGGTTATCATTATGTATTAAGAAAACATATTTCACAAATAATCAGGTTTAAAATAAGCTCTACGCGATTTAATAATTTTTTTTTATACATTTATTTAACGTCGGCCTATTTCCGCTACTAAGGCCTAACACCGACGCCTGTAGACGAGCTACCCCCAACCAGGAAGTTTTGCCGAACCTCTTCTCTTAAGAAGAGTAGGGATCTTTTACTTGCCTTACATTTAATAGACAAGGGACCGACGGCTTTACATCCCCTTCGAAGGATGATGTATCTCCTATACAACCCTCGCCTAAGGTTGTATAGCTTCCGCGCATACACTGATATACAAGCCACTGGAAGATGTGTGAGGCGAGAACGCGGTTTCCGTTGGAATGGTCACCCATCCAAGTACTAACTGCGCCTGTCGTTGCTTTACATCGCATACCGAAGTATGTACATAGTAAAGACGCACCTACGCTCGCCCCCTATTTAATAAATTTCTAATCTGTATTTTGTTATGGTAACAGTAAAGCGATTTTTGCTACATTTTATTCTCTACCATCGATGCACATAATAGGAGAAATTTTAGTCCATTAAAATAACATAAATAAGGATCAGAAAGTAAAGGTGGTCAGAAGGTACAGGCAACTACGATAACGGTAAAGCGCTTTTTGCTATTGTCTTCCAGTTTAGTTTAAACAAAGGTTATGTTGCTCATCATATAGTCAAAAAGAAAAAACACGATGGATGGTTAGGGAGTGCGGAGAAGCCACATAGAAAATTAGCTTGTAGTATTATACACTGGAAGCGTTGTGGGGTTAATATATACGTGTTATAGTCTAGGCGAATATCTTATTGAGTGTGCTGGTAAATCATACAACATTTTGGCAAATGTCATACTTCGTTTATATATACCTTAGGGAGCACAGCCTGTTGCCTCAAAAAAAATATATATATTTCAGGGGTGTAGGGAGAGGGGGTGGAAGTAGTAAATAGTGATCTATTTACAAAATGATTATTGACTCGTATCTTGAAAATGGCTAGAGCGAACGAAATGACTTTTCGTCTTTTTGCGTTCTTAAAAAAATACAGTTAAGTTTCTCCTACAATCAACGGTTTACCTGATTTCCCTACCTTTCTTAATGATTTTTTTTTATTCTAGGCCAGTATTATTTACTTTTGCTTACAAAATTTTCTAAATATCCGAAATACAGAAAAAAGTTTTAATAAGAAGTTGTAGAACGCTCAATACTTTATATTCATGTATAACATTGTATTTTTTAATCATAATTAATTGTGAAAAAAATGAATTGTTATGTTAATGTGTAAAGTGTTTAGTAATATCAGCTACTGTAATAATTTACTAAAAATCATTTTTAATATGAAGTTAATCAATATCATCTTTTTATCTCTCTTCTTTGACCCCTCGAAAGATATGCTCTGACGTCAAAGAGTGTCATTCAGTTCCTTGGAGAAGATAGTAAATTTCGTTTATGTGCTGTAAGAAGGAATACATAACCAAAAACTAGAACGAATACTATTTGATACCTTGAAAAATTTGTCCAAAAATATTTGTCTTTGGGTGGTACTTTGAAATTGAGATTTGCAAATATCATTCTTTTTGGGTTGGCCGCCGACCGGAATGCATGCCGCCCACCGTGATGCATGCATCTGTGCCACCCACGCCAATTTTGATCACATGTCAGAAACATTGAATAATGCCAATATTATTTCTGCTCGGAATAATCAGAAATTACTTGAGAGAATCTGTTGCAATCGTTTACAATAAAAAGTGTCTTTCATGAAAATGTGATAAATGTAACGCTAAACATCAAATATTATTATTTTTTTTAAATAAAAGTTTATGTTTTTACTTTTTGTCTTTGTTGTGTATTTATCTCAAATATAGAAGATGCTTTTTCTTTCTTCTACAATGATTTTCCTCAATGAAGACGATAAGAGTGTAATTACCCTGTTTAGAAAGTTACTTTCTCTAGAGTTATGTTATTTCCCTTGCAGATATATTTCATCTGGAGATAAAAAATACGGAAAAAGCAAATGGAGTATTTTACATTATGATCTACTTTTAATTGTATATTCTGAAAGGTAAATTAGTTTTAAATGGAAAAATACTTTACAGCACTAGCGACTACGTTACCTCTACTACCGTTACCTCTCTACCAATACCAGTGTGCAATATATCAGTTAATTTACTAAAATAGATGTAAAAATTTATAAAGCAACGCAAATTTTCTAATTGTCAAAGCATAAAAATATTGCCAGCAGACAAAGGTAATGCCACAGTCATTATAGATAAAGATATATATAACACAAAAATCATGACTCTTGTAAATGAGGGACCCTACTCAAAACTAAACAAAGATCCAACAAAATCAATAGAGAGCAAAATTTACAGAACTTTGTTTAAATACAAACATGAATTTAATGATTTTGAACGAAGGAAACTTACACCACATCATAGTAAGCCCCCTCATTTTTATGGCTTACCAAAGACACATAAACAAAATATTCCTTTAAGACCAATTGTTAGTTCTATTAATTCACCATGTCATAATTTGGCAAAATTTTTACTTAAAATTATTGATCCATTATCTGGAAATACCGATTCATATATTAAAAATAGTAAACATTTCATAGAAAAAATTTATGAAACCGATATTCATGAATCACACCTGATGGTTAGTTTTGATGTAGTTAGCCTCTTTACCAATGTTCCGGTAGATGAAACATTAAAAATAGTTAAAGACAGGTTGCTAAATGATAATAATTTGGAAACTAGGACTAAATTAAGTGTAAATAGCATAATGGAACTCTTAACACTGTGTATAAAAACAACCTATTTTCAATTGGACAATGAGTTCTATCAGCAGGATTTTGGTATGGCTATGGGGTCTGCATTATCACCAATTTTAAGCAACATATTTATGGAGAACTTTGAGAACACACATGTTCAAAATTGTATAAACAAACCGGTTGTCTGGTGGAGATATGTTGACGACATCTTTGCAATTTGGCCTCATGGTGTTGATTTACTAGATAGTTTTTTAGAAAATATAAATAGTAAGGAACCGTCTATTAAATTCACATTAGAAGTAGAAAGTAGGAATGAACTACCGTTTTTAGATGTTTTAATTAGAAGGATAAATAATACAATTGAAACAAGCGTTTATAGAAAACCAACACATACTAATAGATATCTAAATTTTAACTCAAATCAGTCAATAAATGTTAAAAGGGGTGTTGTAAAATGTTTATACGATAGGGCCAAAATAATTTCATCTAATGATGAAATATTAAATAACGAGAAAAAATTTATCAAAGAGGTTCTAGTACAAAATCAATATCCTGAAGCCTTTGTTGATAGAGTTTTCATAAATGTTGAAAATAGGGACAATCAGGTACGACAAAAACCTGAACGTCATTATACAGCAATAATTCCTTATGTATACGGACTATCGGAAAAGCTACGCCGTATAGGTGACAAATTTGATGTTAGGACGATATTTCAAACGGGGAACACTTTAAGATCTATTTTAACAAAAACAAAACCGATAAACAGGGAGCAGAATTCAAAAAACTGTATTTACAATATCCCGTGCGAATGTGATAAATGTTATGTGGGTGAGTCATCCAGACCTTTCAGTGTGAGGTTGGATGAGCACAAGAACTACATTAGAAAGAATGAAATTCAGAAATCAAAGATTTGTGAACATGCTTGGGAAAACGGACATAGAATAAACTGGGACTCGGCAAAAATTTTAACAAAAGAAACAGATACCAAAAAAAGAAAAATTAAAGAATCAGCAATAATCTTATTAAATGAAGATAAGTGCGTATCGAATTGTTCTGTAGATATTTGTACAACCTGGCTACCAATGTTAAAAGAAGAACTTAACAAACTCAACATTATCTAAAAAAATATCATTAGTTCTATGTTCTGTGTAAGTAGTAAGTATCTATGGAAATAACATAAACAGAATCTTAAAGCTGTGTATTTGACATACACAGCAAAATAAGAGTTCTTCAAAAAATAGCTTTGAAAACGGAAAGAGATTACTTTCCGAAACGTCAGCAAAATATATTATTTTTGTGTTTATTCCGATTTATATTATTTGCAAAACATAACCTCTGACTTTTCCTTTGGCGTAAACGTCACGGGCGCAGAGGCCTTTTTTCCAATAATTCTATTATTTTGTAGATTCGGTGATTTGTTTTGAAGAGGATAATAGTACATGTGGTAGAAAACCCAAATAATAGGAAAGAATATTCGTAGAATGCCACAAATAACTTTCAGACAATACTCCTTGACATTTTTCGCTAAAATGCCTATTCTCACATATTTGCAAAAAATGCATTTCCGCCCCTCTTCTTTCTCTTTTAAAGAAATGTTTGTTCTCGATCCTGCGGCAGACTCACCGGTTTTTAAAGTGTAAGTAAAAATTGACATCTATGCAAAGATTCATTGATCTCCTAATTTTTTCCTCTGTATTTTCTGTTTTTATCGAATTGTATTCCTATGCCTTACGCAAAGGGTTTAGAAGATTTCCGCATACCCCAACCGAAAGTATCGTACATGCCGTCAAGACATTGTTGAAACGTTGAAACTAAAGCAAAACTAAATTTCAAAAGAACAAACAAAACGTTAAAATTTCATGTCGCAAATCTCTTGTCATATTGAACGATTTTTGTAGCTGGTTGACTATCAACAAACCTTTAACAGTAATATGAAATACTTTCTATTACTAAATTTTATTCCTTTTCTCACATTTATTCAGATTTCAAAGTCCAATTAGATATCGCAATATCGGTTAACTAGTTATTACAAAAATAAATATTAATGTTACGTATAGTTATAATACATAAATATTGACACATATATTGGAAAAGTAAGCAGTATACTTTGCGAGACATTTTGATTATAAATAATGAGTAAAAATTTAAAGCAGATGTGAATTTCGTATGCTGAGCACGTTCCAGGTGCTGATGCAGTTTATGTGTGTTGGCCGCATTACACACACGTTAAACACACAAAACCTTTTCATATCAAACAGAGTTAAAATAAACTTCTGTTTTGTATCATTTTCTATAAATAATTTCCAATTATTTCTTTCCTGGAAAATATTACTTATCGGTTTCAGATCGAAGTTTATATATAGTAATCAGATTGTAAAGTATAATTGACATTACATATCAAATTAAGGCAATTTTTGGAAATTTACCAATGTTTTCCAAAAATATAGATTACAAAATTTTATTTTTGGCTTGTGGCTTAATTACTTAATTATACTGTATTGCAATAAGATGAACTGGAAATATATGAGATGTCCGTAAGTCAGTGGATATAGAGGAATTACGTGCAGTTTATGTTAAAATATGACGATTTAACCTACCTACCTCTATATCAATTTGCATCTCGGAAGATATACAGGGTGTCCTAGAAATTCAGAACAATATTTCAGAGGTTAAGGTCATATGGCCAGTACTTCATATAATTAATTTTTATACGGGCCTTCCGTACCGAGTTGTGGGCCCACTAAAGTAGAGTGATAAAAATTATTTATTATTTGTATAACTTTTAAATTATCACTCAAATTTAATGAAATTTTTATGGTTTACAAAACAGCTGAATGTATATAATTTGACTAGCGGTAAATCTACATACCTTCTAGGAAATCAGCAACAGGTACCCAAGAGTGAACACCCCAAAACTTTCACAGGAATACTATTTTCTAACTGTAAATATAATAACAATATATTTCTCCATCATTTGTCTAAGAAAAGGGTATACGTGTTTCTATTCAGTTTAATTAATGGTTTCAGAGAAATAAGAGCTGTTACTAGGTAAATCAGAACGCAAGGTGCCTCCACCATTATATAAAAGAAAATAATCGTAAACAATAATGTCGATAGTTGCTGAATAAAACTGTGTTTATTTCAGAATAAAAAATTTAAAACTCAAGCTATAAAATCTTAAAGACTACACTATAAAACAAAAAATAAATCGATAAAGTGGAAACTTTTATTTTATTTAAAATATTGCATACTCAAATTGATTGATTGAATAAGTATCAAGCTAAGTTTCCACGTTTCCAGGCTAATGGCAAAACACGCGCATTCGCTTTTGTATTTAGCCGATCCTCATACAAATGCTTTGATATTTTTTCCATTTTATGTTATATCTACCAACTGTCAGGTTCAGTCTGGCCCGGTAGCTGGTCAGCAATAGTCGACGGGGTCAAACACTTTTTGGGGCCAAATCGCAAACTAACACAATATTAGCAATGTTATTTTCTAAATTTTTTTAGAGAAATTTAAATGAAACACAGATAAAAAAAAGTAAACTCTTAACTTTTGCATAATTATTTTCTTTCAAACATGATGCCATATAACCAGTCTAAGTATAAACGAATCGGAGAAGGTATGTTTGGGCTATGTACACTGCATTTTTAAGTGATTAACACAATATGCATATTATACTGGGTAACACAGGCGCATGTAACGAAATGTAACTTTTTTATTTTTCAAAAAATAATTTTTACACTCGAATATGTCTTTTAATGTTTAAATACGCTACCTCTGACATACTACACGTTTTTTTCTACGTTCAGCTAAAGCAGAAAGTTGCAACTTTATATTTTCTCAACCGGAAAGGTGTAGTTTTTTCATGATTCCTTCCGATACGATGGGAAATTCAATTTTCTTTACAGTCCTTTTTCAGTTTTCAAATTAGTTAAAAAACATACTTACACCCGATTTACTGTTAAAGAACGCTATAACCCCGATATACCTTTCGACGTTGTAACAAAATCCGACTTAGGAAATATTTCGTAAGAAAAGCGTGCTTCACGTAAAAACGCCGTGGAGGAGGTTTTTAATTCTTGGAAATATATTTTTGCTCTTCGGAGCGTTTTTTATGCCAAATTTTCGCTAACTCTTCGAGGAGCGTTAATTTGGTAAGTGTAGTAAATGTCGCTGCACAGGGACGTAATGTCGCCCCGACCACCCAATTTTAGAAAGTATAATAAAATTGGACTTGAACTTCCAAATTTCCAAGATTAAAAACCCTTTTACGAATCCACGTTGTCAAGCACTGCAACTCTTACGAGGTATTGAATATGAGGACAAGTTAGTCCAACGACTATTCAAAGTATATCGGAAGTTATAGCGAAAATAGCCCTTAGCGACATGGGACCCCCATCATTTCCTAGCAGTCGGATTTGACGGGGAAATGATGTGTTTTGACGGGGTTTGCCCTAAACCGGTTCCTCAGTGATTCGGAGTCAAAAAAGTATCTATACCATGTACTCACACGTGCATGGGATCTGCCTTGCCTGAACGTAAAATTTGTTATTGCATAATACAAACGAAGTAGATACGCTTCAAGCAATTTTAAGCTCCGAGGAGCGACCAAAATTTATGTGAATTAATAAAATACGTTTATAAGACAGGCAAGCATAAGCCCACCAAAATTTCAGTTACATGAAACTTTCCTTGAATCTTTTTGTGCATCGTTAGCTTTTCAAACTGCATATTGGATGGTAGTTGGTACCGTATGAATCGTCCCGTTCCTCACCATGTGTTGTACACGGGTCAGACCATTGTTTGTTAACATTTTCTCTGAAGAAGTTGTTGTAAAAACATAAATTTTTTTAAAGATTTAATATACATTTTTTGAACTTTATATTGTCTTTTACTTGTGTTTTCTAACAAAATTTCCCTTTCAGATTTAATTTTAAGAGAGTGTAAAACAGACAGTGTTAGATTTATAGTGTTACGACGTCTTCCAATTGATACCATCAGAGCCGCAGTTAAGCATAAACGACAGTAAGTATGATTTATCCATTAATCTCCGTCTGAAACAGTCACTTTGAACCCTAAAATTTTGTGAACGTAATATTTTTATTTTGGAATTTAGAAAAGGTTGAGGAAAAAGAAAATTAATTTTTTCTTTTTCCTATTTTTTTTTTTAATTTTTCTAAGTTTTTCGAGCAGAAAATACGTCCTTCAGACTTCCATCAAAGCATGGATCGTTCACATTACTCTCAACAGAACATGACAGAGATATATTTATGCAGAATAATTTTAACAAGCTCGCCATGATGTGTATAGGATAATGCATAGAAAATTTTAAGCAATAATGCAAACTGCATTTTCTTTGCTTTAATATGTCAATTATCAACTTTTGTTTCTCTTTAAACCATTTTTTTAATGAAAGCCTCTATTATTTCCATTATTTAAATCACTAAATATCTCCTTTTAATGTTCGGTTCATATTGTTTAAAATTTTCTACTGAACCAATTTCCACGAGGCACAAAGCGATTCGAGCTTGTGTGCCTCCCTTATATTAGTTTTCTCCTCTTTTCATAAATATCTAGAAAACTATAAATGCGTAAGGATTAAATTTTCGATAGAGATTGAATAATTTGTGGTGTTTGCGAAGGTGAGGTTTATTACTTCTAAGAAAAAATACAGTACGCGTATTGAAGTGTTGTGGAGGATAACATTATACTTACACATACACTTCTTCTATTTTTAGAAATATTGTCTGCACTATGAGCAGTATCGTAGTAGAAAGTCCTAATTTAATTTTTGTGAAAGAATTTTTACAACCCGATTATTTTTGCAAAAGATATTAGTTATTTTGTATTTGAGAACAATATCGTACGTGTCGATTGTTGAGGCGTGTTCGATAGGGATTCAGTATATTAAATTCTGTTTATGTTATTGCTATTCATTTCTTGATTATACTTTTAAAATTAGGCTCAAAGTTAAAATATTCGAATAGTTCTATTCAAATATTTTCTGACGTCGAACGATGCGAGAGTCCGTCCTATGCACAGTTTTAAATCAGTTTCCACACGTTGCACTACATGTTTCTGCGATTGGGCACGGGATAATGTTCTCCGATATAAAACAGCTGATAGCATTGACCAATATAAGAGTATTGTGAAACTTATGTAACTAAAATGAAATTTGAACTTTCTACTACAATATTACTCACACAACTCAGACATCATTTTCTAGAGATATAAAACTATCTCGAACCTTCCTCTACAGTATTTGAGTACCGATCCCAGGTTTCTTTATGTTTCTTGGGAGATAATTAATTATAACACCTGTTTAACGTCACCATCGCAATCGCCATACATTAGCAAATATCCGCCTAAATTTTTGTCCTCACTGTATTTTTAATTTTCGAGATATCCCTAAATAGTGAAAAATTAATCTAAGAGATGAGCACAACCTCGAATCTGGAAATGGATTTAACGCAATATTTTACATTATGCGAACTTAATTTTAAAAGTATGTTCAAGAGTTGCACAGCAATTAAAAATAAACGAAATTCACGTGTATAATGTTCGTTTCGGTTTTTATATTTATATTAGGTTAGTCAGTTGATCACTGAACTAATGTGTCGATGACGATGAACAATAAAAAATATAATAATAATAATAATAATAATAATAAGAAGAGGAGTATTTCAGGGAGATTCCCTCAGCCCCCTTCTGTTTTGCATCTCACTACTGCCATTATCCGTCTCGCTCCGGAAAACCCGTGGCTACAACTGCGGTACCCCCGGCGACAGGAGGCATAAGGTCACCCATCTATTTTATATGAATGACCTTAAACTTTATGCCTCTGGAGAGAGGGATCTCCAACAGTCCCTTAGGGTGGTACAGGAGTATACGCAGGCTGTCGGTATGCAGTTCGGGTTGGACAAATGCGCACTGATCCATCTCAAGAGAGGACGATGCGGTGACTATGGAGAGGACGCGCAGCTCGTGGACGGAAGCATCTTACACCATCTAGATGCCGGAGAGTCGTACACTTACTTGGGTGTCGAGCAACGCTCCACCCAAGAAGTGAGTGTAGTGAAAAACGCTCTCCGCGGCAAGTATCAGCACCTACTCCGACAGATCTGGTCTTCAGAACTGTCGGGGAAGAACAAGGTGTCTGCTACAAATATGCTTGCCGTTCCGATCCTTCTCTACTCTTTCGGAGTAGTGAAGTGGACTAGAGAAGAGCTGCGTCAACTCGATGTAGTAACCCGCAAGAAGATGCATCTCAATAGGAGCTTGCATCCTAAATCGTCCGTTCCACGGTTATATCTCCCACGACATCGGGGAGGCCGTGGACTCTTGAGCTTGGAGAGTCTCCATAGCAGGATGGTTCTGGAGGGAGCATGTAAGGTCATCAGGAGTTCGGATCCCCTCCTCTGCATGGTCCGAGACCATGAAAATGCAGAGGTAGGAGCTTTTCTCTTTAAGGCAGCACGCAGAGCAGCCGATGAACTTGGTCTCATCTTCGACGTCGAGCGGGTAAACCCCGACTCTGTCACCGAGTTGGAACCCGTTCGACTAAAAGCCCACATTAGAGCTGCAGAACACAACATCCTTCTGCAGCTCCATAAGGATAAGCCATTGCACGGGATCTTCTATAAAAATATAGAAGACCTCGGCTTATCCGAAAGGCTGACCTTCGCCTTCTTAAGGTCAGCTGGGCTGAAGTCTGAGACCGAGGGATTCATAATGGCTTGCCAGGATGGTGTATTTAACACTCTCGTCTATCGACGTCGTGTCATGGGTATGGAGGTCCCTGATGTCAGCTGCAGGGCCTGCCGCAGGGCGCCGGAGACTGTAATGCACTTACTGTCGGCTTGCCCGACTTACGCAGTCTCGGCCTATATTCATAGACACAACGCAGCATTACGAGTGCTTTACTATCATCTAAGGCACTCGTATGGGATAGACGAAACACCAGTGCTGCCTTACGTTCCGGGGGATATTGAGTCCGTTGTGGGGAATGAGAAGTGCCTAATTTATTGGAACTACTCGTTTCCCACCGTCAGGCAAATACAAGCCAACAAGCCTGACATAGTACTCCTCGACCACCAACTCAAGACAATGTATGTCGTGGAATTCTCAGCTCCCGCTGAGAGCAACATTGTCTTGAAAGAGGAGGAAAAACGGACAAAATATCGAGATTTGCTCTTCGAACTCCGCAGGCTTTATCCAGGCCATTCTGTTAAAATAGTGGTACTGATTATAGGAGCCCTCGGTGGAATGAGACAGACGCTGCTTTCAGAACTAAAGATCATACCGGCATGCCGAGATTCGGCAGAGATCTTAGCCGGCAGAATGCAGAAGGCTGTCATCCTCGGTTCATTACGTCTACTCAGGGCACACGATTCGCGGACCCGGTAGTCACTCACCCCACGGGCGTGGGGAGTGGCTATTGGTATTACCAGCTCCCCTCTGTGAGGGTCGGAGCCACAGAGTAGGGTGACTGGTTTTTTGTAAAAAAAAAAAAAAAATAATAATAATAATAATAAATAACACCACAGGTAATTGCGACCCCCTTTATCAAGGAAGGCTCTAGAAGAGCCTTGTCTGGGAAGGGGCTACACATTTAGGGACAAAGGACACACACCCAATACACGTGTATAGTGGAAAAATCCCGCTCACAGTATTTTCCACTGCCACGACCGGGGATCGAACTCGGAACTTTTGGGTGAGAGGCAAGTGCGCTCACCTCTCGACCACCAGTCATATATTAATTTTTTATTTTTTTATTTTAAATATAATATGATTTTTTGTATCCTGATAATTACTGATCTTTTTGGAAAGATGGGTAGAACGTAGGCCAAATTACATGCGTTGCCTACGAGGCCAAATGCAACTAACCTGACATTGTCAAATAAATATAAATAAGTAAATGTTTTAACCGCCTTCCAGATTACTTGAATGAACCTCTTAAGTCTAGACTTGTGTGAGTAAAGGAGACGGGGCCCTACAGTTTATAGTGGGATCCGAGCCACTTCTTGGGGGTAATTTATAATTGAAAATTACTTTTGCAGTAAATGGGGCTGGAACCCACCCCACTAGGTATGCTCAGAGTGAAAGCTAGAGGCGCTAATCACTGTGCTACCGTCCCCGTATATTAATACTGATATTGGTATTAATTGCAGTTTGAATAGTATAAGACATTTCGGCTTAGCGGTTATGCTATTGTTGCTAATTATTATATATCATTTTTGTATTTTTATATTTATCCCTTTAATACATATTTACACACTACACATCCCCCAAGTTACCCAAGGGCTAAAAGGGATAAAGTCGAATTACTTGTAAAAAAAAGACTAGGAACGACAGAAAACGTCAACATTAATAGGGGGAAAAACAATTCAGCAATAAACTAAAAATAAGAAGAACATACTATACGTAGATAACAATAATTGAAAGGATCACCAATTCAATTCAATTCAATTCAACAAAGATTTATTAAAATTAAAGCATACAAACAGTTGCCTAACTAGAGCCAAGTAAGTACACTGACAACGGCCAGTAAGAAAAATAGGTGTCATAAATAAATCGCAATGATATGTACGTTGTTGGAATCAGAAACGGAGGATATAGAAGGCCCACAGGAAGAACAACAAAAATGGATAGGTTTCCCCTTCTGAGTAAAAGAAAATCAAAATAAAGAGATTTGGCAGCAGACTCACCTTGAAAACTCGCAGAGGCGTACCCCTTTTCAATAGGATGGTGCACGCTTCAGTAGCGGAAATAGGCCGACGTTAAATAAATGTATTAAAAAAAAACTCCTAGACGGCCTAATAAAACTTACAGCAGAAGATTAAAGATCATAACATAAATTTGTATTTGATAGAATTGCAATTCAGCGTTTGTTCATATTGTTTAATTTATCAAAAATTGTATTTTTCTTATTCTACCACAAAATAGATGGGGAGGGGTACACTGTTATTTTCTTATTATTCCACAACGAATAAATCAATCAAAATTTTACAAAAGTCAATATTCTTGAGACCACAAACTCGACCTAAAAGTGCTCCGTTAAGGCGCTATCGAACGACAAATGTTTTCGATTTTTTTTTAATTTTTGACTAACACGAGTTTGCTTTTAGCGATGGGGACTGAATTTAGGATGTGGATTTGTAATTAAAAAAGACGTTTTCTGACGACATACTTTTTTGCCCGTGGGTGTTACATAAGTGGTCAGAAGTTGGCCATCCACATGCAAAGAAGCTCATATCTTTTTAATTGCTTGGATATTTCAGATCAAAATTATCATCCATGTAAAAATTTTGGGGTATCAATCCCGGGCATAGTCCGTTATTGACTTCCTAGAAGGTGCGTAGACTTATTTTTTATAACACCTAATTAAATGCATTTATCTGTCTTGTAAACCTCCAAGAAGATTTCATTAAGTTTGAGAAACTGAGAAATTGAAAATAATTATCATATCTCTACCGCCAATAACTCAGTAGCAAAGGCCAGTAAAAGAAATTATAATAATTATAGATTTATTATTCCAACAGACATACATCCATACAAATGATATACAATACAATTATACCTAAACAGTGTATTTTTGCCATTATAAAAATCGGCCCACACAACTCGAACAAACTATCCCACGGGGACAAATAGCCGAGGAAATCTGGTGTACACTTTACAGAAAATCAAGGACAGGTTTGTGCAGTTGGTATATATGATACAGGAAATCATCAGAAGACCTAGGGCAATCACAGGGACAAAAACTTGAGAAAATGTTGAAAATATATAAAAATAGAATTTTGGGAAATCGCCCCCACCCCAGTTATTATATTGTGTTTTCGGAAATGTCTTTCTCGCTTATTATATTAGGAAATCAAGAGAAAATTACAGGAAATCCATAGGAAATCTGCGACGAGTTTTCTACCCCTTGAGAGATTACTGATAGGGTAGCCAAAACAATTTTTTTCTAGGGCACAGTGTATATATATATTGTGCCGTTCTACTTTTATTGAACTTAATAATTTGCAGTACTAATCAAACTTTAACTTGTTTATTTCCAATAGATAAAAAAAACTTTAAAAATCAAAAGATCAAATTAAAATCTCTTACCTTTTGATCTGAAAGTATGTTAAAATATTTAATGGGCCGGCTAGCTTATCTTTTCCTTCAGGAGCAGGTTCAAATTCAGTTCCTGTTTTAAAATGAAATTTTATTAAAGTAAAATTTTTAATCTGATATAAATAATTTATTTTCTTTGATATCTAGATAATTTACCTTTATAACAGGTTCGAAAGTCTAATACACTATTTAAATTTTAATGTACAACCTTGTCCAAAAATTAAACCCACAAAAACCTTCCTTCCTCGTAGCTACACTCTTCTCTTTCCAAATCCAACAATTCTCCTTTCATTAATTCTTCACCTTATCTAGTCCTTATCTCCTCTGCAACTCCTATACACAATAACACCTCTACTTTCTTATTTACAGTCTATTTTTACTCTTCTTCGCTGATCTCCACAATTTCTGACTTTCAATTCAATTTCAAATTATTAATCCTTGTTTATTATTTTTCTTCTTCACTCCCTAATTTTCACTTGTCCCTTTTTTTTAAATTTGTTTTTCCAATTTTACAACCTCTCTTTTATCTGTTGTTTGTTGTTCTATCACTAAATATCAAAGTATCCAAAATAAACAAAACAAAACACCATATGAATTTTGATTAATTTCATTCCAAACATAACCTAACCTAAACCTCCTTGTCTTTCTCCAGGAAAACATTTACCAACTATAAACAAACAATCCTACTTAAAAGAAATGTCATAATGACTTAAATGTCAGAAATTATCTTAAACCATATTAGAAATACGCTAGATCTTGTCCTGACGAGCGTTACAGAAGCAGATGCATCATTATCAGAAAACCCGTTAGTAAAAGTCGATCAGTATCATCTACCATTAGAAGTAAACATTCCGGTTACTGTTAAGGAAACCTACCCTACCACAAATAATGGCAATTATGATATACACAACTACAATTTTAAGAAAGGCAACTATGTGAGGTTGTACCTTTTGCTTAGTCAGTGTAACTGGATAGAACTAATTAACTCTGAAGACCCCAACGAATATGTAGAGAAGTTCTATAGTGTTTTATATTCCACACTAGATCGATGTATCCCACTAAAAAAAAATAAACAAACCAAGCAAGTACCCTCCCTGGTACAGTCAAGAACTAATAAAAAAAAACACCAAACATTATTACTTCAAAAAAAGATCCATCTTATCAACACTTATTTCGTGCATTAAGAACAGAAGTACATACAATGATAAAAGCTTGCCACCCAAACTATACAAAAAGTATCGAACAAGATATTAAAAATGACCCAAAACAATTCTGGACCTATGTATGAACCAAACGTAGCAACTCAAACGTTGCAAGTAGGTTCATATACAATGATAAACACCTTGTAAATGATGAAGATATTGCCAACACTTTTGCAGAGTTCTTCACGTCTATTTTCAGTAACAGCAATCCACAAGCGGCAAATATTAACTACAAAAATTATAATTCTAACAATTTTGGAATAAATAACATAACCGAGAATGAAATCCATACAGCAATACAATCATTAAAATCCAAAACTTCTCCTGGAGTAGATGGCCTGCCAAGCTACTTGTTTAAAGCCTATGGTAACATATTAGCAATTCTTCTAAAAATAATCTTTGAATCGTCCCTAGGAACTAGTATATTTCCTGACCAATTTAAAAGTGGAAGAGTGACGCGAATACATAAATCAGGTAACACCAGCTTTATAACAAATAATCGTGCCATTACAGTATTGTCAGCTCCCTCTAAAATCTTTGAGCGAGTAATCTATAACAGGATATATACACATGTATTGTTAAAGAACACGCTATAACCCCGATATACTTTTCGACGTTGTAACAAAATCCGACTTAGGAAATACTTCGCACGAAAAGCGTGCTTCACGTAAAAACGCCGTGGAAGAGGTTTTTAATACTTGTAATCATATTTTCGCTCTTCGGAGCGTTTTTTATGCAAAATTTTCACTAACTCCTCAAGGAGCGTTAATTTAGCAAGTGTAGCAAATGTCGCTGCACAGGGACGTAATGTCGCCCCGACCACCTAAATTTAGAAAATGTAATAAAATTTGACTTTTACCCTTTTACGAATCCACGTTGTCAAGCACTGCAACTCTTACGAGGTATTGAATATGAGGACAAGTTAGTCCAACGACTATTCAAAGTATATCGGAAGTTATAGCGAAAATAGCCTTTAGCGACATGGGACCCCCATCACTTCCTAGCAGTCGGTTTTGACGGGGAAATGATGAGTTTTGACGGGGTTTGCCCTAAACCGGTTCCTCAGTGATTCGGAGTCAAAAAAGTATTATTACCATGTACTCATACGTGCATGGGATCCGCCTTGCCTGAACGTAAAAAGTTGTTATTGTAGAATACAATCGAAGTAGTAGCGCTTCAAGCAATTTTAAGCTCTGAGGAGCGACCAAAATTCATGTGAATTAAAAATACGTTTATAAGACAGGCAAGCAAAAGCCCATCAAAATTTCAGTTATATTGAACTTTTTTTGAATATTTTTGTGCATCGTTAGCTTATAAAACCGCATATTGGATGGTAGTTGGTACAGTATAAATCGTTCCGTTCCTCACCATGTGTTGTACACGGGCCAGACTAGTGTTTGTTAAACATTTTTCTTGAAATAAAAGTTGTTGTAAAAACATAATTTTTTAAAAGATTTAATATATACATTTTTGAACTTTATATTATCTTTTAGTTGTGTTTTCTAACAAAATTCCCTTTCAGGTTTAATTTTAAGAAAGTGTGGTACATCCAGTGTTAGGTTTATAGTGTTACGACGTCCAATTGATATCATCAGAGCAGCAGTTAAGCATAAACGACAGTAAGTATGATTTTTTGAATTGTTCTCCGTCTGAAACAGTCGTGTTGAACCCTAAAAATTTTGTGAACGTAAATATTCATTTTTGAAATAAAAATAGAATTTATTTTTCTTTTTCCTATTTTTTTATTTTTTCTAACTTTTTGAAGATAGAAATAAAAGTCCTTCAGACATCATAAAGATGGATCGTACATGGCGCCCGAGCAGGGACCGTGCCGTCCCCAAACCCAACTAATCCACTCTCCTTCATGGCGGAAGACTCCGAGGAGTCGATCCCAAGGGAATTTTACGAGCGAGCCACCGCGCCGCTCGTCGACGACGGTTCTAGAGGGATAGAACCACAAAGACTGTTTTCGGAGGGAAATAATCAAAGTTTATCTGCTTCACAGCCACAAAATGCTAATTCGATGGAAAGTATGTTTCTGAAAATGGCAGAGGGCTTCGTGCAGGCGATACAGAACGTGTCGACCTGTACGCCCCATGAGAGACAAAGATGTCCGAACGTGACGTTCCATGGGCTTGATCATGAAGATCCAGAAGCTTTTCTGAAAATTATGGAGGAATATTTCGACAGAGCTCGCATAAGCCACGACTATGATCGCCTCCATAACGTGACCGTCCAACTCAAGGGCGAAGCTCAACGATGGTCCGAACAGTTTCGGACGTTGACCACTTCGTACGCCTTATTCAAGGAAAGATTCCTTACGAGATTTAATTCTCCCGACATACAGTCACGAGCTATTGCTCAACTGTATGCCACGAAGCAAACGTCTTTAGACGACACGGCAGTGTTCATCACAAAGAAGACCTGCCTTTTCGATCGTTTTGATCCCTTCAAATCCGAAGCCATCAGAGCTCGGATCATCATGGACCAACTGCGTCCAGAAATTAGGTCACGCTTGAGAAGCAACCTAATTTCCTCTACCGAAATGTTAATAGCAGCAGCTACTAACGTCGAGCGGGATTCAGCTGACGAACAGACGTCGCTAATCCAACTTATTGATCAACGTCTGTCCCGCGCGTCTTACTATCAAGAGCCGGGACACATCAGTCCACAAAATTCAAGTATAAGGAGCAATGGAAGCCCAACTCCGACAGCACCGAGGGTGCATTTCCGAGAGGATGTCTCTCGCCAGAGACCCAGGCCACGGTCAATCTGCAAGATCCCCGGCACAACGGCCGAACCAAGGCGGCAGCAATTTCCATTAAACTTTTCTAATACTCATGACCACTACGACGCTCCCATGCATAAGACACGGGAATCAATAAATTATATGAGCGAAGCGTTCTCTTTGCCTCGTATAAAAGTTCAAATAAATGAACATGCGGTCGACGCTCTGATTGATTCAGGCTCGACACGAAACGTTATCCATCCGAAGCTGTTGGATAATTTTAAAAATCTCACGACACGTCGATCATTTGCTATGGCGTGCGGAGATAGAATGGTGGACTCTCTTGGCATGACAAAATTAAACATAAAAATTTCAGGCACCTCTTTTGAAATTGATTTTCAAGTAATCGAAAATTTGAATGAAACAGTAATATTGGGTTCACCATTTTTATACATGAACAATGTCGCATATGAATATGGCCGAAAATGCCTATATGCCGGCACGGAAGAACGTATTACCGTCTTCTGGAATCAAGCTTCTCAGAGGGAGAGACAGCAGGCAAAACTTCCTGAAGAGCTTGTTATTAAAGACAAATTTCTACGGCCGCTGTTCGAAGAATTTGTCGATCTGTTCACTGCGGAACCGACTCAAGCAACCACAGTGACTGTTTACACAAAATTATCGTGAAAGATTCAAAACCCTTCAATATCAGACCATATCCGATGTCTCCGAGTACTAAGAAAATTATGTACGACCAAATCGAAGAGATGTTGAAAGCTGGCGTCATTGAACCTAGCACTGCCCATATAGTTCACCACCCGCGATAATAAAAAGATCAGATAAGAAACCACGTTTTTGTATCGACTATCGTCACCTAAACGAAATGGCTGAAGACGAAGCTTCCGTATTACCAAAAATACATGAAAGTATCAAAGACTTGGGCAATTCGAAAATTTTTACTGTGTTGGATCTAAAGAGTGGATAATACCGCTCGACGAAGCATCAAAAGATTTCTGAACTTTTACCACTCCTGATGAGGCAGCTTATAGATTTAATGTCATGCCTTTCGGCCTCAAGACAGCTCCCTGTACCTTTCAGAAATTCATGGCAAAGGACGTTTTAACAGGTTACCTACACCATTTCTGCAAAGTTTACTTGGATGGTATAATCGTTTATAGCGTAAACGTGAAGGAGCATATGTCCCACCTGAGGTTAGTCTTCGAAAGACTACGTTTACACAATATAAAAGTGTCACTGGAAAAGTGTGTAATAGCGACGAATGAAATCCAATATTTAGGCCACACAATCAGAATTGATACTTCTCGACCATTGGAAAAACATATATTACAAATTCAAAATTATCCTGTACCAGCCACAAAAAAGCAACTTCAGAGTTTCTTAGGACATTGTAACTGGGTAAGAGAATATCTACCAAATGTTGCGATGATAACAAAGCCACTAACGAAACTGCTTTCGAAGGAATACCGCTTTCATTGGAACCAAGCATGCGATGAAGCTTTCAGAAAACTTAAAAATTTATTATCCGGACCGCTGGATTTTTCACGTCAGTTCATTTTACAAACCGATGCATCCCTACAAGGTCTTTCTGCCGTATTATATCAATTGGGCGACAACGGCGAAAAACATATTATCTCGTATGCAAGCAACACGTTATCTCCAGCAGAAAAACGTTACCACATTAACGAGCTGGAATGCTTGGCGGTGGTAAACTATATAAAAAAGTACAAGATGTACTTAGCAGATAAACCGTTCTTGGTTAAGACTGACAACAGGGCGTTACTTTGGTTGAACAAACACAAAGACGACAAAACTAAATTTACACGATGGTCATTATTATTACAAGAATATGCATTCAAAATTGAACACTGTCCAGGCAAAGAGAATTTATTAGCAGATTTTCTCAGTCGTAACCCACAAGATCAGTATGTCGAGACCGACGATGAAGAGGAAAGAATGTTCCTACCAAATTACAAGTGTCCAGAATGTATTTCTGTTTTAACGCATTCAGAAATATACGAAGATATCGTACAGGCCCAATCGAGGTCGAGAGATATACAAGACAAGATCCGCCGTTGGAATGATCTATTTTTATGAAAAATTTTCACGTACAAGACGATGTAATTTTGAAAGATTGCGATCGAAATTTTAAGTTGGTAGTTCCAAAGAGGAAAATTAAGGAATTGATTTACCATTATCATGACCGAGATGAAGCATGTCATCCAGGAAGAGACGGGACTCTTAGGAAAATTGCAAAACGTTACTATTTTAATAATATGGCCAGGATCGTCGGCAAATATATAAACGACTGTCTGATATGCCAATCAGTAAAAACACGGCAAGCTCAACCTAATCCACTTAGAAGTCATGCACCGCAGAATGCATTTGAAACTTTGAGCATCGACGTAATTGACCCATTGCAGAGGACCAAAGACGCCGAAAATCGATACATGATTATCGTTGAAGACGTATTTAGCAAGTGGATAGCAGCAAAAGCATATATTCAGGTCGATGGCAGAACGATAGCCAAATTTATTGATGAAGAGATAGTTGCAAGATTCCGAGTCCTTCGAGTCATAATTTCAGACAATGGAGGTCATTTCAATTCTGAATGGTACATCACGATTTGTGAAAGAAATGGTATCGAACGATACCTAATTCCGGCATATCACCAACAATCCAACCCCGTGGAATGACGGGTTCAGGAATGTAAGAAAATTTTAAAGACTTTATTATACAAAAAGCCGAACGACATATGGGATCGCTACGTGCATCAGATGACATACATCTTAAGAAATCGTAGGAACGCCGCTACAAATCAAACACCTAGCATGATAGTGTTAGGATATGAACCATCCGAGAGAAGCGAATGGGATTTGTATGCCTGGAGGCAAGAAAGAGCCAAGCAACAAACGCTTCCACGGTACGAGCGAGTTAAGGAAGCCCGTCAGGCTCAACAAAATTATAAGCAGAAATACGCGCCGAAAGAGGCCGTCACTCCAATCGTTTTTAAAGTTGGAGATAGAGTCATGGGTAAAAGAAAAAGGAAGGTACATACCTTCACGCCGTCTTGGTCAGGCCCAACCAGAATCTTGAAGAAGTTTTCAGACGAAGTATATCTCGTGCAAAAGGGAAATGTAACGACGAGAGTACATGTAAACGATTTGAGGCCAGCCCCGCCAGAGGAGCACAATTTGGAAATAGAATCTTCAGATGAAGAAAATGCTAGTCCAGGCGGAACATCACTCGATGGAAATGATTCCCCGTTCTCAGACGATTCCACAGAACCTCCACCGCCGGAGAAAACGGTTGTACAAATCCATGCACCGCCACGAGATGCTTCCCCTTCTGATTCGGAGTCAAGTTCTGGAGATTCTATTATATTTTTATAATATTTTTCAACCTAGGCTAAGTTTTAACTTAGTGCTAGGCTTATTTTATATCAAAATTTCCATACCAACTTCTTGTCGTGTCTGGCAAGAGTTGGTATTTTTTATGCATTTTTTACAAGTTATTTTTATTGAGGATATTATATCGTCCGGCAGAGTTGGTATTTTTTATAATTTTTCTAAGTCCTCAAATGTTATTAAACATTCATCTGTAATCAGAGTCCGACCCAAAAGGTCTAAACAAATGTTCCATTGGCACGGCATGGAAAGACGACAACTCTGACGCAAGAGCGCGATTCAGACGAGTCTAGCAACTCAAGGGCGAGATGCCGCCACGTCTGCAGACGGACGCAGATTCTGTCGCAGATTTCTCCCAAGAAGAGATTTTAATAAAAACGGAAACCATTTCAATCAGCATAAGTCAACAAAATTCAATGTTCATATTCTCAAAGACGACGATGTGATATCGGTCGCAGATTTCTCCCAAGAAGAGCTTTTTTAACTACACGGAAACCATTTCAATCAATATAAGTCAACAACATTCAGTGTTCCTATTCTCAAAGACGACGATGTGATATCGGTCGCAGATTCCTCTTTATGCCCAGATGGGATAAAGCATGAACCCAATGAACAATACAATTTACTAAAATTTTGTTTTATATTGTTTCATATAAATGAGCAGAGCCATTGTATAGCTGGAGCCAAGCAGTCCGAGGACCACCTAAGCTGTTCCAGAAGGCAGTTCGACACCGAAGGTGATCGACAAGGCATAGACACGAGGAAGAGCAGACGCAAGCCAGCATTAGTGGAAGAACGCTAAGAAAGATAAGTGCGAAAATCTGAGGATTTTCGATTTTTTCTTTTTTTTATGCCATTTTGGAAATACAAATTCAATCGAATGCTATGCATCGATACATGTTCAATTTTAGATTTGCAAATATGTTATGTTCAGATAGGCCGGTCTGAAATATAACCGAATACAACACGTGGGAGACTCCATCCAAAGATCCATTTTCTTTTCAAAAACCAATTTTACCAAACGTTGCACAAAAAGATTCACGGAAAGAAGGGGGGGGGGGTGTTAAAGATAACGCTACAACCCCGATATACTTTTCGACTTTGTAACAAAATCCGACTTAGGAAATACTTCGCACGAAAAGCGTGCTTCACGTAAAAACGCCGTGGAAGAGGTTTTTAATACTTGTAATCATATTTTCGCTCTTCGGAGCGTTTTTTATGCAAAATTTTCACTAACTCCTCAAGGAGCGTTAATTTAGCAAGTGTAGCAAATGTCGCTGCACAGGGACGTAATGTCGCCCCGACCACCTAAATTTAGAAAGTGTAATAAAATTTGACTTTTTTCAAGATTAAAAACCCTTTTACGAATCCACGTTGTCAAGCACTGCAACTCTTACGAGGTATTGAATATGAGGACAAGTTAGTCCAACGACTATTCAAAGTATATCGGAAGTTATAGCGAAAATAGCCCTTAGCGACATGGGACCCCCATCATTTCCTAGCAGTCGGTTTTGACGGGGAGTCAAAAAAGTATTATTACCATGTACTCATACGTGCATGGGATCCGCCTTGCCTGAACGTAAAAAGTTGTTATTGTAGAATACAATCGAAGTAGTAGCGCTTCAAGCAATTTTAAGCTCTGAGGAGCGACCAAAATTCATGTCAATTAAAAATGCGTTTATAAGACAGGCAAGCAAAAGCCCACCAAAATTTCAGTTATATTGAAATTTTCTTGAATCTTTTTGTGCATCGTTAGCTTATAAAACCGCATATTGGATGGTAGTTGGTACAGTATAAATCGTTCCGTTCCCCACCATGTGTTGTACACGGGCCAGACTAGTGTTTGTTAAACATTTTTCTTGAAATAAAAGTTGGTGTAAAAACATAATTTTTTTAAAGATTTAATATATACATTTTTGAACTTTATATTGCCTTTTAGTTGTGTTTTCTAACAAAATTCCCTTTCAGGTTTAATTTTAAGAAAGTGTGGTACATCCAGTGTGAGGTTTATAGTGTTACGACGTTCAATTGATACCATCAGAGCAGCAGTTAAGCATAAACGACAGTAAGTATGATTTTTTGTATTGCTCTCCGTCAGAAACAGTCGTGTTGAACCCTAAAAATTTTGTGAACGTAAATATTCATTTTTGAAATAAAAATAGACTAGAGGAAAAAGAAAAATTTATTTATTTTTCTTTTTCCTATTTTTTTTATTTTTTCTAACTTTTTGAAGATAATAATAATAATAATAATAATAATAATAATAATAAGGGGAGCTCACACCGCTAAGATTAAAATTAGCAGGCGAGTAGGGAGGAAATTAAACACTCCCCGTGGAACAAAAACTGACGTAACCCATGGAATGGAGAATCTAAGGAGAGATGTACAAGGGCCGCTGCCTGGGGATCGCCAGGGCATGTCTGGAGCCGGTGCTGGACATGACAGTATGCGAACCACCGGTGGTAGGGTGCTTAGGAGTCGGGCACCTACCATACAACAGGTTACGATTCCTGATGAAAACAACGAAGCGCGTAACACAAACAACGTCCCCAGTTCGCAACCAGGCCCCCGAGACCACAGAGTTGCTACTGGAAGACGAGCCGAAACAACAGGCCGCATAAAATGGACGAGGGAATTAAATACCGTTGTAGTGAAGACATTTCTCCGAATAAATGCATGTGATGATAAACCGCTTCCAGGATGGAGACACAAACTCCACGCAGAAATAACGAAGCTATTGCCGGACTTACATTTATCTGAACAGAACATCTGCGACAGGTTAAGAGCTATATATGTTAGATAGTGGATTGTAGATTTAACTTTTTAAAAACATTTATTTAGTTTAACACTGGAGTCAACGTTGACTCTATAATAATAACAATAATAATTTTGAAGTGATTTATTCGAACATGAGTTTAAGACTGATTACAAAAAGGTTGTTGGTAATATTTATAATGTTTTGAGAACAAAGGAAACAGTGTTGCTGATTCAGCACAATCAGAATTACTGAGAATTGAAATACGATGCTCATGCAGCGTGAGCGGTTATTGAGAAGAGCTGTTACGCAGTATGTAATACGATATGTTTGAGAAGGTTAAGCCTGTCTCGATAATATTATATATCATAGTATATTTCTAATATAACAGCTTCCCCCTTATAAAAAAAGTTGGCGTTTATGCAGCAACTTTTGAAATGAATATAAAATGTGTATAAAAGGTAATGGTACAATTTGGAAAAATATAAAAGATACAAAAATGTTAAATCGTAAGGTTTAAAATACCTTAGCGTCTAAAATATTAAATGCAAGCACAATAAGCTTGATTCATAAAATAAAATAACATAAAAATGTTAGAGTTAAAATATAGCTTTAGCAGGAAAGCGTAAAATACAAACATAATAAGTTTGCTTTAAAATGGGATAAAATATTCCCAAGGTTAAAATATAGCTTTACTATAAAAGCATAAAATATGAGTATGATAAGTTTAAATGAAAATGACGTAAAAATGTTAATAAAATTGAAATTAACAAAGGATAGAAAAATAATGAAATATAATGATTAAACAAATGAAATAAAATTCACTGAAGAGTCTAGCACTAAAAGTCAGTAAAAAGGCACAAAACAATTTGTCTTTAGGTACGTTCTATGTCTTCGGCTTCGTTGTCTTCTCTCCTTAAGGTAGGTCGTCTTCGTGAAGGGAATAGGTTAGCAAATGTCCTGTAGGGTTTGCTAGGCCTCGGTGGAGATAGGGGTGATGCAGAAATATCGATGGCTAGTCTTCGTCTTTTTGTTCTGCATTTACAAAATAGGTATAGAAATAACAGTCCAAATATTAGCACAATGATAAAATAGGTGGACCAGGATATGTGTTTTGTTATAAAGGGTTCGTTGATCAAATCATCTAAATCTCTGGAATATTGGTCCAACTTGTGTTTGGCAACTTCGAGGTCTTCCGTGTTGAGATTGTTTAATTTTAGTGGTTTAAGATTTGGAGCTCGGATTTTGTCTGGAATATGTTTACAACATTCAAATGGAATTTGGATTGGATGAGTGTCGTCTTTTACGTCGGTTACTTCATTGGTACTGAATTTTTGTGATGCCTATGAAGGCGTATCAATTTGGTTGTAATTTTACTATTGAATTTTTGTAGATGACTTCAGTTTTTGAATTTCTTTCTGGACAGTTGATGGTTGTTTGTAGAGGTTCTGCGTTAACAACTAACCATGTGTTTTCGTCTATTTTTTGGACGTTGTAGCCTTGGCTGATGATAAATGACGTCTGGCAGTTTTCTGGCAGAGTTTTGAGGTTCTTGAAGAGACGGGCTTCGCATATGGCATTGTTGTCAATAGGGTATGCAAATAAATTTGGACATAATTTGGTGTTGAAATAAAGTGGTTTGCATTCTTCAAGGTTCGAGATAGGTATGTACATTAATGAATCATCATCTCTCGCGATATATTTTTGAGAAGTTGATAATACATGATATAAACCAGTTCTATTATCCAAAATAGGAATAGGGTATAATTGAAATACTGAATATGTTTGAGGGTCTACTAAAGGTATGTCTAACACAAATATTAGATCCGAATTTGTTTGAAAAGCTTTTAGTTCTATAATGTCTAAGTACTGTGCAACCTTTGATAGTTTGATTGGAAGCGGTAAATTGTTCCTTTGTAGGTTTTGCGAAATTTCCTGTAGAGAATTTACTAAGTCTTTTGGATTTATAATTGACGTGTGAATTATTTTAAGCCTCGCGAAAGTGATGGAATTTAGGATGTCATTTAGGTTATCCTCGATAAATAGGTAACTTGCCATGCGTTGTTTGCAGATTTTAATAAATTTCAGTTTTGCGTGGATATTTTCTATGTCTTTAGTCATGTCTAAAATTGAGGTTTTAATTTCTTTAATATCCTTATTGAAAGTTTCCTCGCCAACTTGCAATTTTTGAATAGTTGCGTTGAAATTTTTTTTATTACTGAAGTTGTAACAGATATTTGGTTTTTAATTAGGTTTTCGAGTTGATTGAAATGATTAATTTTGAAAAGAACATTACTTTTTGAAAGTACCGTTGTCATTAAATTGTTTTGCAATTTATTTTGTCATCTGAGATTATTTTTAGAAATAGGTGTTATTGTCAGTTTGGTATTTGGTCAATTTTTGAAACGTGGTTATCGAAACGATTTTTAACATTTCTTTTGGTTTGGTCTCGGACGCTAATTAATACATGCTATTTGGTAAAATAGTGTACCAATCATGTATTTAGTTTCCTGTATGATCGTCATGTAGTCGGGTATATAACTTATTGGGATAATAATCATATTTATAATGTATTATCGCAATATTTTAATATTTCGTTCCGAATGTATGTCACGATAGTTGCTATTCATATGTGGAATAGTTTTAACAGGGTTGTACACTTGGAAAATAACCATGAGGGGTTGCTGTTGTGAAACACAGCGTAGAATGGTATTGCTAGAATAATGTGTGGGTTGAGAAAAATGAATTATTATCGATTTTATTACTGTCATTTATTGTTAATATCATATTTAATTAAGTATTCATTTCTCTTGATTACATAGGGCTTTAAGATTGAGTTTCGCAGGGTGGATTGAACTATCTGAATGTTAGAAAACTTCGGGATAATTTTTCTTGCATGACAATTTTTTCTGAGTGGGAAAATTAAACTTACAGAATTTCAATTTCTGGAGTAGAGTTGAAGATGGGTAGTTACCGCGTGTTCATTTGATATGGAGTTGTCAATATAAGAATAAGAGACTTATTAGTTTATAATGCGAACATAAATGATTGTCATAAGTCTATGCGCATTATATTTCCGAGATAATGAAGAGATTGACTGACGGAATTATTCGGAAAATTATAAATGAAATTTTTGAAGGAATAATTGTTTGAAACTAAATTCGTGAAATGGTTACTACTTGTCAGAATTAGGGTGATGTACGTTTCGGATAATAATTCTGTGTAAGTGTTACGAGAAAATAATTTCTTTTTATTTTAAGAAGTTGGTCAGGGAATGAGAGAGTGTAAATGTTCCTGTTACATGATTATAGTGTCGAAATTGTAACATAGGGATGTTTACGATTCATTTTGCAATCTTGTGTAGGACAGTGTAAGCTGTGTGAATTTGTCAATTTGTTGTAGGTGTCAGTGTATGTTTTGTGTAAGAATTCAGATGGGTCGATATTGATTTGTCGAACGGTGCTTTTGGGGTTTTGGTGATTACCAAAGGATTGTTAGGATCCTTGCGATTTGGTTTTCGACAAATTTTGCGTTTTTTATAAAACTATTGGCGTGGTTTGTTAGTTCTTGCCAATTATATTTGTTTTTGATGTAACCTATTTTTATAAACGGAACCTTATTTATCAGGGGTTCTTGCTAATTAGTAGTTGAAGTATTAAAATACAATGATAAATTTTGTATATTGGTCTAGTATAAGTATTCGAAATTTTGAGGTATTATTTTTTTTTTATATTTTCTTTGAAATCTCTAATTTTTTTTATTTTTAAAATAATGTTGAGATTAAATGTTTTGACATTGATCCGAAAGAGAAATAATTCTGTCCGTCTGTGTTTTTTTTTGAGTTAATGTTGGTTTTGTTATTACTAAACTACAGAATAATTTCGTAGTTTTCTTTTTATAGGGAGATGTTTTAGCGAAATTATTGTGTGGAAGTAAGTTCACAATTTTTCGATATAGTAGTTGTGTGAAATTTGTAGTTTTACGTTTTGTTTTCGTAATCTACTAGAAGTTTTGTCCCGTGTAAGTATAAAAGTTGTCAAATGGTGTAAGGTGTAGGGTTTGTTTGTAATTTGTATTTTAGAGTAATCTATTAAAGATTTCGTTTTGTAAAGTCAAGAAAATGTGTCAAATTCTTGGGCAATTTGTTCGTTTGTACTTAGGGTCATACAAATTTAATTCTGAACATTTTTGAAGAAAGATTGGTTTTTCAGTTCCTGAAATTTCTTTTGTATATTTGTGAATTTTCAGGATTTTCGAGTGATTCAATTTTTTTAATTTGAAGAGGTATGTTCAGAATTTAGGTTCTAATTTAAAGTCTGAAAATTTCTAAATGTATATTATTTAAATTTCTGCCCTTGCTATTAATTAACAGCTGTTATTACTTGTGCTTGTAAAGCGTTTATGTTGGTGTAATGAAACATCATAATGAGTACAATGCAATATTGAGGTGTTGGATATCATGAAATTCTTGTTAAAATGTTTAAGTTTATAAACATACAAGACGTGCATCTGTGCAAAAGTTCAAGGCACTGTTATCAAAGTAGTACTACTATTATGAATTTCTTTGAATTAAATGTAAATACTCTATGTGCATTTATTTAAATGAACAAAAGTATTTAATTATAATTAAGGTTTTGTTTCATAGAGTAGAATTTATTACAGGAGAAGAAATGTCCTAGTAATAGAGGAAAGGAATAAAATTATTTACATAAGAAGTGTTTTTGATCAATAATTGATCTATGCAGTTAATTGATATATTGTACAATTATTTTTTAAAGATTTTCTAGTAATACTAATTTAGAAAAGTTTGAGAAAAGTGGAGAATATCTTTAATATAAACTGTTAATTTTAGGTAATAATATTCCAAAAGATTTCGATTAGGTGACTAAAAATTTGTGAGATAATTTTGAAAATTATTTTGGGTTGCAAGTTTTAGTGTAAGTGTTTTATTTCGCAGGGTCGGCATATGGTTGAGACGAGAATTGGTATTATTGTTATCAATTAAGTTTAAATATAGATTTGAATTTTTGGACTGGTTCAAATTTTAAGTTAGAAAATTCTACTATTTTTGGAATTGTTTTTTCAGGAGACACAAATGGATTTTGTCGGTACATTTTCCTGATTGTGTGGGGTGTATAGATTTTTCTATTGTTTTGATTACGCAGGATTGTATGCGTGTTTCTTGAATTATTCTTTACCTTGTTTGTCTTTCAAATTTTCGATTTCCTGAGTATTTTATTACTAATTTTAAATAATGTTTGCGAAATAGACATTTTACTGTTCAATGCTTTTGGTTTTACTTGTTTCGAATTATTTCTTGAAATGTTTAAATTTAATTTTACCAATTTAGATTTATCTATACGGCATGATTTTGTTTTCGAAAGGCTTATTTTTTGTGGGTTAACGTTAGGGGTTACATTTGAAGTTTTTTCTGTTTCTTGTACTTTGCTTTTAAATATTTTTTTGATACGTGGTTCGGTAAAAGTAGAATTTTGATTTTTGTTTTCACAGGACATGTCTAAACGTTTAGAACTTTTGTCTATTTGATAGGTGTCTAATTTTTGATAATTTACATTAGATGTTGTCTCAAAAAATTCACTTTGTACGTTTGTCTTTGCAGAGGTGTTAGGTAGGCGTATTTTTTCTTGTTCCTGAGCTAGCGGTATAGCGTCAGTGTCACAATAAAATTCAAATATTTCTTCAGTGTCTGGTTCGAAAAACATAGGATTTTTATTAATGGTGTTACCTGAAATGTGATTGTTAATATTTTTGTTTGAATTTGTAACTGGTTGTACGGGTAAATAATCGTTAACTTCAAATAGAGGTATAGTTTCAAAATTGGTAATTAATTGATTATTTCCGAAATCTATCCTACATTTATAATGTTGTAGAAAGTCGTTACCTACAAAGCCATCAAAGTCTGTATCTAAATCGTATACATAAACTTTGTGTGGATCGTTAAAATTGAATGGTATAAGAACAGATTCGGTGGTATTAATTTTTTGACTTGTTACTTGTATATTTAAATTTTCGGGGTGTCTTAGATTATAATTTTCTGTTGTTTTGGGTTTGAAAATGGAAATATCTGCACCTGTGTTGATTAAAATATTAAATTTGTTTGTTGGATCTTTCATGAAATACAGGTTTGCTGAACTTACTTGAAATGGAGGGTTAGATGGTGAATTTACATGAAACATTGCTCTTGAGGATTCGAATGTGGGTCGGAATTGTCCTTGAGGGTTATCGCTTGGACTTGGCGAGAAATTTGGTCTATTTCGTCCGTTTGTTGTGTTGGAGTATTCGTGGAATACTCCGGGCCTATGCAAAAATCCGGAGGATTAGCAGTATAATCCTCGTGCTGTTGAGATTGAGAATTAGCAGTATAATTCTCGTACTGTTGGGGTTGAGAATTAGCAGTATAATTCTCACATTGTTGGGTTCCAAAATCGTAATCATAATCATTTTCGTTAGAATAATTGGAAGAATAATTTACAGGATAATTTTCATATTGGTTTGGGCTATCAGTGTAGTTATCATAAGATTCTTGATTTAGGTGATGTGTCTTTTGTTGATTGAATCGATTAAAATTCGGGTTTGGTTGTATGGCAGAAGGTCTCTGCTGGTGGAAGTTGGGATTTGGCCTGATAGCTGAGGGCCTGTTCTGTTGAGAATAATTGTGTTGCTGATTAGAGAAATTTTGAAAGTTTTGTGGTCTATGGTTAGATGCACTCTGGAAATGTGACCTTGGAGGCTGTGCTTGATTAGAATAAGCATTTGGTGTGAAATTGGGAGATGGGGACTGATAGATTTGCCTTGTGCGGCATTCGTTAAAATGGTGTCCGTTTCTTTTGCAGAAGGTGCAAAATTGTGGGGAGTTTGGACGTCTTTGTGGGTTTTGAATGGGATTTTTATTTGGAACTCTATTAGAAAATTTTTGTGATTCAAAATAGGATAATTGCAATTCACGTTTAATGCGGTTTATTGCGTCTAACATGTCGCCAGGGTTACCAGCCCTAATGATTTGACCTAATTTGGGTTCTAATCCGGTTAATAAAGTAGTCAATGTCATATTTTCAATGAGGTTACATTGAGCAGTTTTTTCCTCTAGAGTTAGAGTCTGCTTTTGCACTGCTGCGTGCATTTTCGCGTTGTGCGTTTGTAGTCTTGATACAAATATTAGTGCGGTTTCGTTGGGTAACTGACGAATCCTCTGCAGATCCTGAATCAAAGCTGTCAGGTCGCGAGAGTCGCCAAAATGAGCTTCAAGTAAGCTTTTGATTTCTGCCCATGTAGCAGGGTTTCGGGAATTTATTAATTCTGCGGCTTTTCCGCGTAATTTATTTTTTATGTGAAGCGTTAATAAGACGCGCTGATCATCAACAGCGATCCCCTGAGCGGTTATACAGGCTGAAATAAATGTTTGCAAGAATATGGGGTTGCCGTCAAATTCGGGCACTATGGAAAATATTTCGCTTAACCTATAGGGTTCAATATTTATTGTTTCGTTCGCCGTGATTGAATTGTTTGCATTGGAATTGCTTACGTTTGTAGCCATTTTATTTATATTATTTAGATAATCGAATAACTTAAAACACTTTTTCAATTTGAGCTAGTACGCTACTGATAATTGGCAATTTTTTTATTATATGTAAAACAATGTGCTGTTTATTTTATAATATTTCAAAATTTAATTACAAGGATAATTGGATTAATTTAAAAAGTGTTTTTAGTTGGGAATATACTAATGTGCATTTAAACAGTATAGAACATGTGGGTTTTATTTTATTTCACAGTCAAGTAAGGCGTAAACTTAACCTTTATATGATATATGATATTATGATAAAAATAATGTTAAGATAAAAATGGTATGTGATTATAGTTAATTAGATAAATTCGCACTTAAGGAGTATATAATGTTACGATAGGAACAGTGTATGATTACGGTTATTTATATAGGTCACACAAATTATAATCAAGATATTTTGTTTCAAGTTTAAATAGAATTACTATTTTAGATATTAGAACTGTATGTAGCAATGCAATGTATTTTGATAAAATAAAATGTAAAATTATGTCGTTGTTTGCAAATAAATGTTTGCGAGATGATTCAAAAATGACTTACCCTAAATTTTTCATTCCTCGTGGTCCAGTTGAATGCGACTTCGTGAGCTTAGCTTCACCAAAGGTCTCTCTCTGCCAGGGGCGTCACTGGGTGTTCCTTCCACAGGGTTGCCTTTGATGCCGAAGACACCAACGATGGGACGGGATGAAATTCTTACTTGCTAATTGTTGAATCGTGTTGATTTGAAATGTTCACAATCAGAATTACTGAGAATTGAAATACGATGCTCATGCAGCGTGAGCGGTTATTGAGAAGAGCTGTTACGCAGTATGTAATACGATATGTTTGAGAAGGTTAAGCCTGTCTCGATAATATTATATATCATAGTATATTTCTAATATAACATATATGCACGGAAACTGCTACCACAGGTAGAAATAGACGAAATTAGACGTGAAGCAGGCTATACAATCCACAATGAGCAGCTGAACGATGAGTTAGTAGAGGAACACACCCAAGCAAATCCAGCAACACCTCCTCCAATAGCCGCACAAGAACATCACCACCCAGTTCAAGAAAATTTGCTAGCAAACATAAACCTATTTGAAAGTGCCAACCCGCGGGACAGACCTTCAATCCCAATATTAAATCATAAACAAATGACTGACAAAATAATACAGAATGTAAATCTTTCCCTTCACGAAGTAATAAAGAACACAAGTGATTTGGGTGTAGTGCATCTAGCAATATACTCAGCAGCAGTCACTGTTATCGAAATCAATGGGCAAAAACCTTTCTACCGCAATAATGAGAGTGCTAAAAAAGAGAAAGCAGATCCTCCTTGGAGACTTAGGCTCACTAAACAAATAGACGCACTCAGAACGAAAGTAAGTGTTATCGGCGAGTACCTTATAGGCAACAAGAGCAGAAGAATGGTAAAAAAGATGGAAGAAATATTGAACAGCGCAAGATTGAAGAAGAATGATCCAGAGCTTCAAGAGAAGCTCACTGTTTACAGAGACCAACTAAGACAGAAATTTAAAGCTAAAGGAGCCAGATTGAAAAGGTACAACAGAACAACCAAAACCAAACAGCAAAATCTGGAGTTTGCCAGAAGCCAGAAACGGTTCTACCGTAACCTAGAACAGCCCAAAACTAACAACGAGACGGGACACCAAGAAAATTACAATAAGGAACAGTCTCACGGCTACTGGGAAAAAGTGTGGTCCGCTCCCAACGCATATAACGGAAATGCCAAATGGATAGAAGATGTGGCGAGTGCAAACCAGCGTATTGTAGATATGCCAGCGATAACACTCACGGAAGCCGATATAAAGGAGACCGTGAGAGGTTTACCTAATTGGAAAGCCCCAGGACCAGATGGTCTACATAACTATTGGTTTAAAGCATTCCCATGCCTTTATTCAGCGCTGGCAAGGTGTTTCAACAATGTCTTAAATAATCCTGATACTCTACCGTCTTACCTAACGGAAGGTAATACTTTTTTGCTTTTCAAAAAAGGATCATATCTTGATCCTAAGAATTATAGACCTATTACGTGTTTGTCGGTCGTTTATAAACTGCTCACGGCAGCACTGAGTGAAAAAATTTACCAACATTGCGAGGACAATAGTATTGTAGCACAGGCTCAAAGGGGCTGTCAAAAAAGAACTTTGGGCTGTAAAGAGCAATTAATAATCGATTCAGCCGTAATGAACCAGGCTCGCGTGAAGAAGAGGAATTTGCATATATGCTATATTGATTATACGAAGGCATTTGATTCAGTGCCTCACCTCTGGTTACAGAGAGTATTGAAACTCTATAAAATACATCCTACTGTAGTAACATTTTTAAGCCACGTCATGACTCAATGGCAAACTGATATATACTTGGAACGAGACTTCGTGGGCCGGACTAGAATATCTAGAGGTATATTCCAAGGCGACAGTTTAAGCCCACTATGGTTCGTACTGGCCCTTAATCCTCTCTCACAATTACTAAATGAAACAACATATGGCTATCGGCTAGACATAAAAGACAACGTTAGGGTGAGCCATTTAATGTTCATGGACGATATCAAATTATATTCAGAGAATAAAAACCATCTTGAATCTCTCATAAACACCACGGGAAAGTTTAGCCGAGATATAGGGATGTCGTTCGGGTTAGATAAGTGCGCTATACTAAGTATAAAGAAAGGAAAGGCTGACTACCGCCAAGAACAAATTAGTGAAATCTCGTCCTTGGGAGAAGGCGAAATTTACAAATATTTGGGCATAGCCCAATGTAACAACATTGACCACTCCGCATTGAAGAAGCAATTTAAGGAAAAATACAGAAGTCGATTAACAAAATTATTGAACTCCTCGTTGAATTCAAGACATTTAATAACTGCCATTAACACCTGGGCCGTGTCGACACTGACATATTCTTTCGGAATACTGAAATACACCGATGCCGATCTCAATGAACTTGATAGACTCACCCGCCGGCTATTAACAAAATTCAGAACTCACCACCCAAAAGGAGCTGTAGAGAGAGTGTATCTTAAGAGAAATGAAGGAGGGCGCGGACTTATTAACATCTTGGAAATGTGCAGAAAACAGGAGGGGAATACGAGAAATTATTTCCTAAATTCCCATAATCGGTTGCATCGAAAAGTAGTGCAGGTCGATCAAAACTACACGGCTCTGAAGCTGAGCCAGGATATTAGAAACGCTCAAATACGACAACCACCGAGTACGACATGGAGGGAAAAGGCACTGCATGGGAAATACCCACGTTTGTTGGATGCAGAAAGCACTGACAAAAATGGCTCTCTAAGCTGGCTGGTGAAGGGACAGTTATACCCAGAGACAGAAGGATTTATGATGGCCATACAGGATCGTGTAGTACGCACTCGTAACTACGATAAATATATATTAAATAAGGACTTAGTAGACGTATGCCGCAAGTGTCAGAAACCAAATGAAATGATAGAGCATATAATAGCAGGGTGCTCAGCGCTGTCAAATTCGGTATACTTATCAAGGCACAACCAAGTCGCAAAAATTGTCCATTCGCAGCTGGCTCAAAAATACAATCTCAAAGCCAATCCTCCCCCGTACTACAAATATAAGCCAGAAGCAGTTCTCGAGAATCAACACCACTTGCTCTATTGGGACACGCCGATCATAACAGACAGAACGATTGACTATAATCGCCCCGATATAGTCATTATCGAAAAACAGCAGAGTAAAGCCACCATAATAGATATAGGGTGCCCGCTGAGTAACAATTTAATTAAAACTGAAGTGGAAAAGAAGACGAAGTACGAAAACCTAGCCATAGAAATGAAAAATATATGGAACCTAGACAAGATCGAAATAGTCCCCATAGTTATTTCTGCCACTGGAGTGATGACAAAGCACCTAACGAACAACATCGATAAAATAGGCTTAAGAAAATCTCTATACATGGAAATACAAAAGGCTGTCATTCTCCAAACTTGCCATATTGTCAGAAAATTTCTCAACAACTGGGCCACATGGGACTGATTGAATTATCTCCCCATGCCGCCATAGCATCCTCGGTACTATACAAAATACGAGTGAATTAAATAAGGAAATAATAATAATAATAATAATCTTTATTCACCATTAAATTAATACAGGAACTGTACATTTGGTAAGTCATTGAGGGGTGTAGAATTAGCAGTAATACAGTACTGTATGGTTAGTACAATATCATATCAAAGTATTGAAAATAGTAAACACAGAATATATAAAAAATATTGTAAATAAATAAATAAATACCATCATATGTTAAGACAAGTCACGAGAAGTCGACATTGATTACACGCAGCACAGTAATATAAAAAATTATACATGGAATATAATACACAATAATTATTCTTAGTGTCTTAGGTTTTAAATGGTTTGACAATTAATTATTAAAAAATTCATTGATTGTGTAAAATGAGTTTTGGTGGAGGTATTGTTTTAAATGTCGGTTAAATACTTCGAACGGTCTTCTGTTTTTAATTTCTATGGTGAGCCTGTTATAGATTTTTAAACATGAATATTTTGGAGATCTTTCATATAGTGAGGTGTTATGCTTAGGGATATTTAGTTGTGTTGCACCTCTAGTTCGATAACTATGATTATCTGAGTTTTTTTTAAAGGAATCTAGATTTTTGTAGGCAAAAGTTGCGCATTTTAGTATGTAGATGGAAGTTAGGGTAAGTATATTATTGTTTTTAAAAATTGGTTTACATGAATCTAATTTTCCCATACTAAAAATAAGTCTTATAATTCTTTTCTGGATTAGAAATATCCTGTTTACCTCGACTGCTTTGCCCCAGAGTATTATGTTGTAGCATAAATGGGGGTAAACAAGGGCATAGTACGAGGTAATAAGTGTGGTAAGATCTACGTTATATCTAAGTTTAAGTAGCGCGTAGTATGCCTTGTTAAGTTTTCCACAGATGTGGTCGATTTGATGAGACCAAGATAGTCGCGAGTCTAGATAAGAACCTAGAAATTTAGTTTTTTCTGAAAAATTAAGGGTATGAATTGTGGGAATGGTTTTGTGGAAATTTACAAAGACTGTCTTAGTCTCGTTCAGTATTAATTTATTCGCGTAGCACCACTGATTCATTTCCTCTAATACTTTTTTATGCGAACCTGTGCCAATTCTTGCGAGCCTGCAGCCACAGCGACAGAGGTATCGTCAGCAAAATTAATTGTAAAACCAGAAAGTGCTAGATCGTTGATGTACAATAAAAATATTAGAGGTGCTAGTACAGACCCTTGCGCTGCACCTACCTCTATATCAAATATTTCCGATTTGTAATTGCGCATTTGAACTAAGAGTTTACGTTCGGTAAGGAATGACATTAACCAAGACAAAACATTACCTCTGATCCCTATATTATATAGTTTACTTTCTACAAAGTTCAAGTCGAGAGTATCAAACGCTTTTGATAGGTCAAAGAAAAGGCCTGCAACTACGCGATTTTGATCTAATTGCTCGTAAATAAACTGGGTGAAATAGAACGAGGCACTTTCCGTTGACCTATTACTTCTAAAGCCATGTTGTTGATTAGATAGTAGCTTATAATTTTCTAAAAATTTAACAAGTCTATTATACAAAACACGTTCCAGAATTTTTGAAAAAGTACTTAACAGAGAAATTGGCCGGTAGTTTTCAATGTCCGATGAGTCGCCTTTTTTTAACAGTGGTATAACTATGGCAGTTTTTAATATCGAGGGAAATTTTCCATTTGCTATCGATTTATTGATTAAGAGAGCGAGTGGATCGGCAATTTCTTCACATACCTGTTTTATTATTTTTATCGATACACTATCAGGGCCACTACAGGATTTGTTTTTTAGGTTTTTTATAACAGAAATAATCTCGCTTCGATGCACTGGGTCAATAAAAACACTAAAGTTTGATAGTGGAGAGGTTGAGCACGTTGTTGATACATCTTCTCCGAAATGTTCATTAATTTTTTGTTCTGCAACCTGCGAGAAGTATTTGCCGAATTCGTTACACACTTCTTTGGGGTCTTCAATTAATTGATTATTCAATTTTAGTTTGATATTTGGATTTTTTTTTGTCTTCCCTAATTCTTTGTTGATTATTGTCCAGATTTCTTTTTGTTTGTTATCGGAGTTGTTTATTTTGTTTTGGTTGCATTTTATTTTGGCTTCTTTTATTTTATTTTTGTACAGTTTTTTCTTTTGTCTATAGAGCAGCATTATATCTTCGTTGTTTATCTGATGTTTTGTTAAGGCATGCAGTTCGTTTATTTCGGTCTTTAGATGTTTTATTTCCTCGTTGTACCATTGGTTTTGTTTCCTTTTACATGGATATTTTTCCTTTACGGGACATGTTATATTGAAGTGCCAGAGAAAACTTTCCAAGAAGCTGTCGAAGGCTGTGTTTATATCATCTGATTCAATTCCTGGCCAAGTTTCTTTGCCGAGTTTTAGTTTCAAATTGTTAATATTGGCTTGGCAAGTATTCCTCATTTTTATTTTGTTTATTTTTTCGATGGTAGCGAAGCTTGGCTGAATGGATAATTTTTCTAAGAAATGGTCAGATAGATTTGGATTTATTATTTCACAACATATTTTACAATCCTCCATATTTGTAATCATATAGTCGATCGAGGTTGAGGATGTTCCAGTTTTGGTTGTACAGATTCTAGTTGGCTGTTTACAGTGGTTCTTTAAGTTAAATGAGGATAATAGGTCTGATAATAGCTTATAGTTCATACTGTTTGGTTTTAGGTTGTCAATATTAAGGTCGCCACAGATAACTATATTTTGATGACTATTGTTTAAGTAGTTTAATAACATGGTTGTCTGGTTCAAAAATATTTCCATGTCTCCCGATGGTGGTCTGTACATTACAACAACAGTCATTTTTAACTTATCTTTAGTAATTAAGGTAGCACAACACTCTATATGCATTTCAACGCTAAATTTAGAAATTGCAGGTACAGGCTTCCCTGATATTGTATTATGACTATATATCGCAACTCCACCATGGATATGGGACTTACGGCAAAAATGGGATTGAATGTTGTAGTCGGTTAACGCCATAGCATCTATTCCATCAGATGTTATCCAAGTTTCGGTGAGGCAGAGTACTGACGGCTTATGATCCCCTATAAAAATTTCCATTTCGTTCATTTTGTTGCACATGTTTTGTATATTTATATGATGGATGTTGCATTTGACATCTAGGCTGCTTTTTGAAAATTTGACTTGTTTGGCATCAAATTTCTGGATGGTGTTTCATCGTTAATGTCTATCGGGGCTGTCATTTTTTCATACATGGGTGTATTTAGTTGTTGGGGTAAAGTGTTGCGTGTGTTATTGTTATTAATGATAAAATTTAAATAAGCTTCGTCGGTCTCCTCTGTTATATTTATTTCAGTTAGGTTTGGATTTATATTGATTACGTTATTGGTGGTTACGTAAGAGGACACTATTTTGAAGATTTTATTTTTAGCTTCGCTTGTTAATTCTATTTTTCTATTGATGAAGTTGGCGTTGTGGAAGGTAATGTTGGGATCTATATATCTCACATTAACAAATTTACAGGCCTCATTAAATATAAGGGTGTTAAATTTATAAGAGAAGTCATTTAAAATATTCCTTCTATGAACATATGGTACTCCTATTAATATTACATTTGTGTGCGTTAATCCTGTCAAAACATCATTTATAAATGTGGAATTCACATTTTGTCCCCGAGTAATATTATTCATGCCCGCAAATAGTATTACGTGATCTTTTTTATCAAAAGATTCTGTCAATTTACTGTAGTCTGTTACTACATTTTCTAGTAGTGCGTTGGGTTTATAAAAACATGTAATTTCATAGGCTGAATTACAGCTGGTAGAAGAAATAGCTAGAAAATAGAAATAAAAGTCCTTCAGACATCATAAAGATGGATCGTTCACAGTATCTCCGGTAATCCTAGCAGAACAACATGGCTTCGTCAGCCAAAAATCAACTGTTACTAACCTGTGTGTGTTTAGTGATTACGTTTCAACGCACATTAAATACTCACAAATAGATGTCGTTTATACTGACCTAGCAAAAGCTTTTGATAAAGTTAATCACAACATCCTGTCAGCCAAATTAAAAGGTTATGCCATGGAAACTGACCTAATAAGGTCCTACCTCACTAATCGTACACAGTTTGTTTAAATTTAATAACAGTATGTCTAATATATTTGTAACCACTTCAGGAGTGCCCCAATGCTCAATCCTGGGACCACTACTTTGTTACGGTTCAATATAATATTAACAGTTGAGTGGTACTTGGTATATGCAGCAGCTCTTGCATTTTGCTGTATACTGTGTTGCATATTATCAGGGCTGCTTACTTAGAAATTATTCTTTAAGTAGATTCCTGTATTATACGATCGATCGATCGAAAAATAATCTAATTTTCTCCGCAAGAGTTCACTCTGAGCTTCTTTTCTGTCTTTCGACCTTGTTTCGCCCATTTTCACTTTTGCTGTTACTTGGTTATGGTCTATGTGCTTTTCGAATTAGTGAATTAATTTTAGCCAAATTTGGGATTTATTCGAAAAGTTATTTATCGATTATCCACTTATTGTTTTGTTGTATTGGATGCGTAATTCTATGGAATATTGGATATCGATTGTCTTCGATTTGAAGTATTTGTCATAAATCTCCACTAGTAGTCGGCCGGCAAATACCGTCTGTCAGCAGACATACGGACAACTTGTTATGCCCAATGCATTTATTGAGCAATTTGGCGTAGCAGCTGTTTGTTATATTCATCAACGACATATCCGAATACATTAGGTATTCCAAATTCCTGCTCTATGCAGATGATCTAAAAGCATATCGAGAAGTCAGTAGAGGAAGATAGCCGAAGGTAGGTCTCCCCCCACCACTTGACCTTGGCATTGACTGCACACTTGTGGCCTTTGTGTTCAAGGTCACGGTGTCCCCTTAGCCCGGCATAAGTTGCCGTAACCTTGACTTTGACCGAGTCCGTTGGGTTTCGGCTTCAAGGTCGGAGTGTTTCTCTTACTCAGAACGATCATTTGCGCTGACATTGGCCTTGGTTTACATAGACTTCAAGGGCGAAGTTTCCTCCTTGCCAAGCAACTTGACCTCTAAAACTATATTTGTTCAATACCTACACAATAAAATGTGGTGGGGATTGATATTTTGTGACGTAGCATACCTTTTCTATAAAAGAGTGAAAGGAGTTAATATGTGGTCATTCTTAACATCAATTTCCTTGAGTAAAGAAGCAAAGATGTATTCGTGCAATTTTTGTGGTACAAGTTTCACGTGCAGTGACAATATGCGACGTCATCAGAGGGAGGCGTGTAACAGTTTAAATGATAATGGATCACCAGCAAAAAAAGTTAAATTGGATTCGAATCCATCAATATCTGCAGTTTTGCAAACGTGCTATAGCTGTAATGTGACTCTGACAACTAACCAAATGAAGTCTCATAAAAGAACACTGCAACATAGGACAAATTCATGTGTACAGTTGGCGGATGGTATATAAATTGTCCGAAGTGCTTTCAAATATAGAATTATTATAACTTACCGAGTGCACAGTGATAATGAGAAACTTGACTATATTATACTTTTCAACGAAATTAGACATAAAATATTGAATGTACTAGAAGAAATATTGTTACTTCATAAAACAGTGAAAGTAAACATAGAAACGTTTGCCAGCTACATATTACAAGCACAAGAAATAGCTGAAATTAAATCGTTTAATACTTCTAATAAAAATTTTTGATCAAGGTGTGAATTTAGACAACGCCCTCAATACTTTTATAGACATGATGGTTACGCAAACTACTGAGTTTTAAAAACGTGATTCTGGTATGTATATATCTACTGGTGTGTGGAATAACAATTGCAACTTTTATTTTTTAGGGTGGGCCCTCGAACAAACAAAATTTTTTGAAATTAATATAAATAAGTACAGTCCAATGGGTGGCTCATCATACATCAAGCTACCAAAGTTCATCGAAAATAAAAAGGCAGTAGTGAATATTGAAAATCAGGACCAATACTGTTTTGCTTGGGCAGTCACTTCAGCATTATATCCTGCAAATGGTGGTACATCTCGTCTGTCATCTTATCCAATTATTCAAGAGTTTTAAATTTGACAGGTATGAATTTTCCAATGAAATTGAGAGATATTTCAAAATTTGAGGAATTGAATAATATATCTATTAATGTATATGGATTAGAAAAAAAATTAGAGAATAATAGAGTAAATTATGATGTTGTCGGACCCTTGCGTTATTCTGAGAAAAAACTAAGTATGCATGTTAACTTATTACGCGGTATACGCGGTGGAGTAAGTCAGTGTATAGAAAGGAAGCATATCGCAAATAATAAATTTTTACCAAATTATGATCCCAAAGAACCACCGTCATTTATCACATATCTTGATGCTACTAACTTATACGGTCACAGTATGTCACAAGTCTTACCAACAGGGGGATTTGAGTGGTTGTCTGAAAGAGAAATTATCGACTTAGATGTTACTAATATTTCAAACGAGAGTCCACACGGGTATGTTTTTGAAGTAGACATACATTATCCGCAAGACTTACACGATTTACATTCAGATCTACCTTTCTTAGAAAAAAATATTATACCACCCGAATCAAAATCAAAATCACCAAAATTAATTCCAAATTTGAATGATAAGAGGCGATATGCTGTACATTATAGAAACTTGAAACAAGCCATTGAAAGTGGTTTAATGGTGTTAAAAACATATAGAGTACTTAAGTTCAAGCAGTTGCCCTGGTTAAAAAAATATATTGATTTAAATACGGAAATGAGAAATTCAACGACCAATAAATTTGAAAAAGATCAATATAAATTAATGAATAATGCAATATTTGGTAAAACCATGGAAAACGTTGATAATAGAAGAGATGTAAAATTGATTACTCATTGGAAAAGCATTAGAAGAACTATTGGTGCAAACGCACTAATCGCTCGTCCAAATTTCAAATCTTGCGCAATTTTTTCCGAGGACTTTGTAGCGATCGAAATGAGCAAACTGAAAGTTGTCCATAACAAACCAATTTACGTGGGTTGTTGTATTCTTGAATTATCGAAGACGGTGCTGTATCAATTTTTGATGATGTTATTAAACCTAAATTCGGTGCTAACGCTTCCTTGTTGTAAACTGATACAGATTCATTAATTATTAAAGTTTTTACAGATAAGTTCTACGACTTTATTGTACAAAATCCGGAAAATTTTGATCTAATAGGGTTTTCCCACTAATTTTATTTTAACAATTTGTGTCGTGAAAATGATATAATAAAACATTTTATTAATTTACAACAATTTACTTTTCTAATAAGAATTATTTCTAAGAAAATATCGTTAAAACAACCTGCCGATAATTTCACTGCTTTTTAAAACGGGCATTTTTACGCGCCAGAATTACGTATCTATCCGGAAAACCAATGAGATTATGGATATAATTAGTTTGTAATAGATTCTAACTATGTGCTAAAGAAAGCTTTCCTCTAAAACTTCTCAGAATTTCAATTTGTAATGCTTGTACTGTGATTGGCCTAAAGCAGTGGAGTGTAAATATTGGCCAATCAGGACCCAGATAAATGCCGCACAAGTTATTCGTGAAAGCGTCGGACGTTAATATTTTGTACTGTAGTTTAGGTTTAACCTTCACCGACATTACACATCAGATGACTAACCTAAAACGTTAAATTTATATTTTTATGTTTGTATTGTTTGGAGTGAAAATATTATTTTATCAGTTTCTGGTTTATGTTTTATTAATTCTACAATCAAAATGGAATCAAGTGGAAGAGGGATATGTTAAAGGTGCCGCTGATAATTTACCTAAAGTAGAAAAGTGCTGAGTGTTGTCAATAATAGAGGTTATGTTAGAGACAACCTCTGTGATTGGATTTCAGGGTGTTGACGTCACAACGCGCCAATTTATGGCTGTTTAAAATGAACCCAATATTTTTCAAACTAACTTTTTTTTTTGTTACTATTAGTAAAAGTAATAAGATAATAAATATTTAATTTTTTTACGTGAGTTAAGTATTTCAGCAATAATTTTTTTTTCTGGGAAAACCCTATTATAAGGAAGGGAATAAATTTAATATTCCAAAGAGCCCGTCAGTGCTTGAGAATATGAAAGACGAGTTCCCTGAAGATCCTACTATTAGCTTTTATGGTACTGGAGCGAAAGCGTATTACGTGCAATCGGTCGGTAATGAGCTGAAGAAGGCCAAAAGTATAAAGAAATCTGTTATTAAAAAAAACAACTCACAATAGATGACTACAGGAAAATTGTTGAGCAGGGTGGGTTAATATTTCATAAAATGAATACTTTCAGAAGCCACTTGCATGATATTTATACAGAGATGCGGAATAAAGTCGCTCTGTCTTATTATGACGATAAGCGTTTCGTGATTCCCAATACCACTAAAACTTTACCCTGGGGTCACTCAGACATAAGATTTTTTCAGAGTGAACCAGAGGAGAATTTAAAGTGGTTAATATCAGCCTTAAATAGTGTCGTCGAACGAAATGTTGTGAAGGATAGTGATAATCTAGATGTATTACTCGTGGCAATGAATGAGTTGAGTCAATAAATATTTAATCAATAATGTTTTTGGTAGTTAACGCAAAGGCCCCGGCAATTGTAATATTCAACTGGAAAATTCATTCTGGTATTTCATATTATGTCGAAATACGAGATATTTGTATTAAATACAATGTTTATTTATAAGTTGCTAATGTAATTAATATACATATAAATTACTAAGTGATATTTTTATTGTATGAGTATGGATGTGTAGAGAGAGCTGTAGATAATAAGAATAAGATAAAGATGAGAAGATGAGTGGCGTGGGGGGTAGGGGGTCAGTTAAAGTGTGGAGGGAAATAATTTCAACCACTAGGAACGAGAGTGGTAGGGAGTGGAGGGGTTTTAGTTCAGCATTGTGAGCTTCGGAGATGCTATAAAGATTCTTTCCGTCTCCAGCTCTCGAGTGGTGTAGAAGTGTGCAAAAATAGTGTTCTGTGCTTTATTCCCAACGTTCTCAGTGCTCTGTGTTTTGTGTTGCTCATTTTGTGTCAGTTTTGTCTCCGTCTTGTGTCCGTTTTGTATGGTAGGCCAAAACAAAATTGAATTGTCTGGTGGTAGCCGTAAGAGGGATAGAGATGACACACGGGTTAGTGTTGCGCCCGTCACGTTGTTGACATATTTGTCATCGTTTAAGCCGATTGATGATGGTGATAATTTGATTGACCCTGACTGGGGGGTAGCACCCGATTACCAATTCTCGGCGGACGATTTTAATCAGCTTAACCCTGATTTCAATGGTCTGCTCGATGATGAGGAATTTTCTAAGTTGGACGTGCAGACTTCTGTTTCAGATGGGGTTAAAATAGGCAACCCCGCTGAAACCGAAGCCGGCACGTCTAATGTAGATTGTGAGGTGAGGTGAGGCGTACCATAATGTCGCTGGATCTAGTTTGCCTACGGTTATGGGGACATGTTGGGATCTTGGCGATGATTCTGACTTTGAACAACCACCACCAACAAAAGGAACGTCGGAATCAGCGCCAAAATAAAAAATTCGTTTCTGTAGAAAGAAGACTTCACAGCAAGTAGAAACTAAGAAAAGTGAATCGTATCCTTCTAAAAATTCTCAACCTTCAACTGTAAAGGATTATTTTAGTGCTGAGGCTAAACCCTCAACATCAAAACAACCCGAACAAATACAGATGCAGGTAGAAAATTTTGAGAAGGATGACATTGAAGATATGCCGATACTTAGAGGGATTTTTCTAGCGGAAACATCTGTACCTGCCCCTCTGAGCCCTATCCCCGATGTTGACTCAGACAAGGGGCAGGTAGAGATGCCTAAAAAGCCGAGAAAAGTAGCTGCTAAGAGACAGCCCAAAAAACCAGCTGTTCAGAAACCAGCTGCTAAGAAACCAGCTGCTAAGAAACCAGCTGCTAAGAAACCAGCTGCTAAAAAACTAGCAGCAAAAAAATCAGCAGCTAAAAACCCTCCAAGGAATCGGTAGAAGGTACAAAGAAATCATCGGGGGGCGACGTGCTCATGCAACCGGCTTGTTCGAGCGCGTCGTTATCAGATCCAATCCGACTTGCTGTGAAGTCTGGCAATGCTACGTTGGAACAAGCCGGTTGTTCGAGTGTGGTTTTGCCGGTAGAACCTCGTAACCGTACTCCGGTTCTAAATCAGAATGATTCTGACTCGGAACCGGAGTTATTCTCCCAAAGAGAGAATCAATCTGTCTTTGACAACTTCGTCAAATTGTTCGAAAAACTTGAACGGGAGAATAGGGAATTCATGGTTGCTAGAGAAGGTGACCATAAACTTAAAGATTACGCGGATTCACTTAAACGAGAGGCAAATTTATGTTAAAAATATTTTCTTTTGAATAAAAATGAATTTAAATGATTTTCTTGATTTCATCTAATAATTTTTAGTTATAAGAAATCCATTCAAAAGCCAACTAGTAAAATTTTGACAAACTTGTCTTTATATATACTTATATATATATATACAGGGCGTTGCATCATGAGAGGGACATAGCTTAATAGGAGGTAGAGAACGTCAGTGGTAACCGGAACCTCCCATAGAAATGTCTCATTGGGCCTTCATTACAAAGTTACAGGGTGTTAAATAATTTTTGGCCAAACCTGTTTTTTGTCATAACTTTGACAGGGAATGAAATAACGGATTCATATTTGGTACGGCTAATGTACTAACGAGCCCCAAGAGGTACATGTATAAAAAAAATATATCCAGGTCCGGACTCACTATAATTTATGTTTCTTCTTTGCATCAATAAAACATCACCCTGTATATATTTTTTTGAAATTTCGATACGATATTCGAAAAGAGCAAGAAAAAACAAACAAAATGGCCTATTTCATTTTTTTGTTACACCTTCGTGGTTATTTAAATACGTTATTAAATGTGCAAGAAAATGGATTACAGAACCCTATTAAATGAGAGGCACGTGAAATAAATAGTTTTATAACTAAAATTTGCAAAAATTCTATTGAGCCTAGGTGGTCTGGGTGAATCCTAATTCTGGCACGTTTTAAAGGTCCATTTTGGTAAAAAACTGTGGTCCTAATAAGTAATCGGGTATGAAATAACAAAATTTTTAATCAATCACAGTAGGCTTGTTCAAAGAATAAAAGTGACAGATAATTTAAACCATTTAGGCCTAAGTAACCAGTTACTTTGATCAAGAAAATCATCAACATTTTATACTTAATAAAAATTGGAAAAGAGAACAAACTAAAATCTAAATAAATAAAATATTTTCCATTCAATTAACAATAAATAACAAAACAATAACTAAATGTGTTTAAAAATAAAACGTAATTGACACTAAAGTAAATTTTCAAAATGTCCTCCCCCACATTCTGTGCATTTTCTTGCGCGTTTAGAAAGGTCACCAATTGCTCGACGTATCATTTCTGGATTATTCCGTATTTCGTCGCAGGTTGTAACGATGCGCTGGATTAAATGTTGTCTACTTTCAATTTCAATGCTATAAACCTCGTTTTTTAAGTGGCCTCATAAAAAGTAATCACAAGGGTTACAATCAGGAGATCTTGGTGGCCATTCATGTGGACCCCCGCGTCCAATCCATCTATTAGGATACACATTGTTTAAGTGTTCTCTTACTTGAAGGTTAAAATGCGGTGGGGCCCCATCATGCTGAAACAACATGCCTCTTATACCGATATTTTCTAACATATTCGGTAAAATGTTTTGAAGAAAATCAAAGTAAATTTCACCATTCAATCTTTCTTCAAAAAAATGTGGCCCTATCAAATGTCTATTTACAAGTCCGACCCAAACATTTACAGAAAACCTGTGTTGCGAACGGCGTTGGCGTACCGCATGTGGGTTTTCCTGTGCCCATTTATGATTATTTCGTGAATTGTTTACTCCATCCCTTGTAAATTGTGCCTCATCCGTAAATAAGGTTCTGTAAATGACTGGGCGATGGTTAGACAACCAATGACAAAATGCCAGGCGGGGGATATCGTCGCCTTGTTGAAGACGCTGTACCTGCTGGATATGATATGGATGGTAACGTTATCTTTTTAGGGTTCTCCATACTCGCCAATGAGGAATACCAGTTGCCAAACTGATTCGTCTAGTGCTCATATTTGGGTTTTCTTGAACTACGTTTATAATATTGTTTTGTTCCTGCACACCTTGTTGTAAAACACGCTCCACAACTGCAGAAGTAGGAAACTTTCCGTGTTGTCTTGCATACTGGAACACCGTACTAAAGGTTTTATGATTAGGGCATCGACGACCAGGAAAACGCAGCCGATATTCTCTTTCCGCCGACCTACCATTTCCATTACAGAAACCATAGATGAATATTATGTCAGCATATTCCACGTTTGTAAATTTTACTGACATAGTTAAAATATTTTCACAAGTTTTCACTAACTAAATGCGGATTATTGACACATTAAATTACTAACAAACAATTATTCAACTGTTTAGGAGATTTCTTTTTATTATCTGTCACTTTGAACAAGCCTACTGTGATTGATTAAAAATTTTGTTATTTCATACCCGATTACTTATTAGGACCACAGTTTTTTACCAAAATGGACCTTTAAAACGTGCCGGAATTAGGATTCACCCAGACCACCTAGGCTCAATAGAATTTTTGCAAATTTTAGTTATAAAACTATTTATTTCACGTGCCTCTCATTTAATAGGGTTCTGTAATCCATTTTCTTGCACATTTAACAACGTATTTAAATAACCACGAAGGTGTAACAAAAAAATGAAATAGGCCATTTTGTTTGTTTTTTCTTGCTCTTTTCGAATATCGTATCGAAATTTCAAAAAAATATATACAGGGTGATGTTTTATTGATGCAAAGAAGAAACATAAATTATAGTGAGTCCGGACCTGGATATATTTTTTTTTATACATGCACCTCTTGGGGCTCGTTAGTACATTAGCCGTACCAAATATGAATCCGTTATTTCATTCCCTGTCAAAGTTATGACAAAAAACAGGTTTGGCCAAAAATTATTTAACACCCTGTAACTTCGTAATGAAGGCCCAATGAGACATTTCTATGGGAGGTTCCGGTTACCACTGATGTTCTCTACCTCCTATTAAGCTATGTCCCTCTTATGATGCAACACCCTGTGTATATATATATATAATAAATAAATAAAAGAAATATTAATGGAATGCACACGTTTTATTATGAAATTTTTAAATGTAAATAAAATATCAGTTGCTATAAATTACATATTTTATATAAAGAATGTGACAATATTAAATAAGAGACGCTTCGTTAATCCAAGAGTTGTGCTCATTAGAGAATCCGAGCCACTTCACAAAAACCTTGTTCCTTCTCTTTCTTAAAACCTTCTCCACCAGGTAGACATCAGGGTATTTAGCTTTTTGTAGGTCCATTTCATAAAACATCCCTTTATTGGTTGGCCATGAATATCCTGGACTGTATTATATGTTGTGGGATTTGTTACATTTATTTTGACAACCTTGAAAAGTTCAATTGAAAAATTTGGTGTAAATCCCTTTTCAAATACACCTTTATATTTGCTGATTCGAACTAAATCGTCAACACGAAATTTAGGTTTCAAAGCAATTTTAATATGATTATAAGCATTTAAACATGTAGTTGGTTTAACATCAGCAGGTTTCATACCAGTTGTACGATGTATTTTGTAATGTTGGATAGAATGTCAACCCATTTGTATTTACCTCTAGCTGAAAATTCTTTATACAACCAGGTTTTTAATGTTCGTATTACTCTTTCTGCAATTGCTGCTTTTTTCGTACTATACGTGGAGCAATGATTAATGGTGTATTGCTTTATTAAAGCAGAAAAGTTTTTGTTGTAAAATTCCGTACCCTGATCGCTTGCAGATTTTTAGGAGAATACTTCGATTCTTGTAACTTACTTCTCATAGCCTTTGTAATTTCAACACCAGTTTTATTTTTTAGAGGTCTAGTCCACAAATATTTTGAGTAGCAATCGATCACTATGAGAATGTATCGATAACCATTGTTTTCGTCTGCATATGGTTGCATTTCAGCTAACTCCATTTGCCATAAATCACCATAACCTTTGATTATTGTTCTTCTACGGAAATTTCTCCTACAAGCTTTATGCAATTCGTTAACAACTTGTAATTTTTCATTACTAATCACCATATTTGAAGTTTGTCAGGTGTTTATAGATAATATAGATTTGTGTCTCACTTTTTGTCTTAATGTAGCAGCGTTGTCCGTGACTTCAGCCACTATTTCATCTATCACTTGTTGATTAGGATCGTTCCTCCCAGCTGGTGCTGTGACGAAGTATTTTTCGTTACCGAAATATGTATAAAATATCATTATTTTCTCGAAAATATTTTATAGTTCTGTTATATTTGTAAATATACTGTACCGCCGTAGGCGAATTCCTTTAAAATTAATTAATTTCTAGAAACCCCCAAGTAGGTATATCAGATTGTAAAGTACAGATGAACTCAGGTGGGGAAGCGACGAGAAGAGTTTCTACATTTCAGACACGCCAAACCACGCACGAGTCAGTGCCTTCCTAGCGACCGACCACGTTAGGTGTGCAGAGCTCTCCGTCCTGTGGTACCAGAGTAAGGTAAATTTGTTAAGTCCACAAATTCATCGTGGCATTATTTTTCTAAGTCCGAAAATATTTTAAAATATTTTACAAGTCCATTCGACGTCACTTGTGTGACGTAGTCCTTCAGTACACGGGAATAATTTAATTATTCCGCATTTAGTCTCCTGGTTGCCGTCCCATGAGGTACACGTGTCCGCTGTTTACCAGTCTGGTGCTGTACTGAAAATATTACAAGTCCACACTTCAGGTAACATTAATTTTTCTAAGTCCGTAAAACCTATATTTGAATTATTTTTGTAAGTCCACAAATCCATCGTGGAATTATTTTTCTAAGTCCCCAAAGACATTTCAAATATTTTTACAAGTCCAGCTGACGTCACAAGTGATCCACCGCGCACCTATTTTCCGCTGTTTCTCCCACTCCTTCATCTCTGAAGGCAGTAATTAAATTCATACCGACCAGGGAGTCTTCCCGATCGACTCAAAGCCAGCAGACGTGTTCACGCTAAATATTTTAAGCCGCCAGGTAACATTTATTTTCCGTAAAATCTATATTTGCAATATTTTTCCACAATCCAAGTCCACAAATCCGTCGTGGAATTATTCTTCTAAGTCCACAAATCCGTAGTGGAATTATTTTTCTGTCCGTAAAATATTACAAATATTTTGTTAAGTCCATTTAAAGTCGCAGTGGTCCATCGCGCATCTGTTTTTCCGCTGATTCTCCCACTCCTTCCTCTCTGAAGGCATTAATTAAATTCAAACCGACCAGGCAGTCTTCCCGATCGACTCAAAGCAACTAGACGTGTTTCCTCCAAGTCTGGAACACCAGGCACAATACTTGTCATATATAAATTCCCAGCCGCGGAGTTTTTCTAAGTCCACAATTTTGTAACCGCGCATCCAATTGGCGCATTTCCCACGCTGCTCTAATAAACTGCTTAATTATAGAAAAGTTCCTGTAAGCCAAGATAGAGAGTCACTCCTATCTGACCACCTTCCCTAGCAGACGTGCCTGAATCCAGTCCAAGAAGTAAGTACGACCATAGAGAGTTAACGGAATGGAGAAACTTGGCTAGTGCAATTACTGTATATTAACCATACTTTATCTTTTCAGCCTTCTTCACTGTTACTCGTAGGTGTTCACCATGTATCTTCGGAGCTCTGGGGACACTAAAAAGTAACAGATCTGTTCTCTAAGCATACTTTACCTTTCAGCCTTTTTCACTGTTACTCGTAGGTGCTTACCATGTATCTTCGGAGCTCTGGGAGTACTGAAAAGTAACAGATCTGTTCTCTAATCATACTTTACCTTTCCAGTATTCCGCCTCGAGGGAAGCCGTTCTGCCAATCGTCACTGTTACTCGTAGGTGCTCACCATGTATCTTCGGAGCTCTGGGAGCACTGAAAAGTAACAGATCTGTTCTCTAATCATACTTTACCTTTCCAGTATTCCGTCTCGAGGGAAGCCGTTCTGCAAATCGTTACTGTTACTCGTAGGTGTTCACCATGTATCTTCGGAGCTCTGGGAGCACTGAAAAGTAACAGATCTGTTCTATTAACCATACCTTACCTTTACAGGGAACTAATAATAATATCTTGTATGTTTTAGCTTATACCAAGGAACTGTCACTGCACACACTAGCCAAGTATTCTGTATTTCTTCATATACTGTTATAATGTAGATTTATTTTTATGATTGTGGTCTTGCTTGATTCTGCCTGGTATCCGTATCTAGTCTGCACCCTGTTATCGCTTTATTAAATTGCCCACGTAACGCCGCTTACTTTGTGCTAACACTCTGCCGTTTGCTTGGTGCTAAAGTTTTAAATAGTAGTTTTGTGCTTGCTATCCTTGTCGCCTGAGTCATTTGGTACTAGACTTTTGCTTGCTCCTCCCGGTATCCAGTAACTAGTAAATTTTAATGGTAACTAAGTAGTTAGAGAAAATTTAGAATTGTACCTAGTAGGATTATCATAAAATATTGATTTTATTGAAAACTCTGAGTTTTACTGTCTGTGTGTGAACGTCTAATTTCCCATATATTGACCCACTGGAATAAACTTTCTCCACTTCAGCTGCTCAGCCTCGCGTGCTCGGCTTGAGGGTAGTGTGTCCTATCACTTAAACTAGGACTGGCGCCCGAGTAACTCGAAAACTTGTTTCCGAAGCTCGTGTGTCAAAGAGTGGCCGCGCCTTTTCTCCACGTCAACGTGCGAGGTGGAGAAAAACGCGTCACAGTGCCACAATATTTCCAAGTGATTTCTGTCGCACTGTCGTGCCTTTCAGGCGAGATTCTTGAAGAATGTGATGTACTTTGCTTATTGCGTCATATAAAGTATTATAATTCCACAATTTTGTAACCGCGCATCCAATTGGCGCATCCAGTTGGCGCATTTCCCACGCTGCTCTAATAAACTGCTTAATTATAGAAAAGTTCCTGTAAGCCAAGATAGAGAGTCACTCCGATCTGACCACCTTCCCTAGCAGACGTGCCTGAATCCAGTCCAAGAAGTAAGTACGACCATAGAGAGTTAACGGAATGGAGAAACTTGGCTAGTGCAACTACTGTATATTAACCATACTTTATCTTTTCAGCCTCCTTCACTGTTACTCGTAGGTGTTCACCATGTATCTTCGGAGCTCTGGGGACACTAAAAAGTAACAGATCTGTTCTCTAAGCATACTTTACCTTTCAGCCTTTTTCACTGTTACTCGTAGGTGCTTACCATGTATCTTCGGAGCTCTGGGAGTACTGAAAAGTAACAGATCTGTTCTCTAATCATACTTTACCTTTCAGCCTTTTTCACCGTTACTCGTAGGTGCTCATCATGTATCTTCGGAGCTCTGGGAGCACTGAAAAGTAACAGATCTGTTCTCTAATCATACTTTACCTTTCCAGTATTCCGCCTCGAGGGAAGCCGTTCTGCCAATCGTCACTGTTACTCGTAGGTGCTCACCATGTATCTTCGGAGCTCTGGGAGCACTGAAAAGTAACAGATCTGTTCTCTAATCATACTTTACCTTTCCAGTATTCCGTCTCGAGGGAAGCCGTTCTGCAAATCGTTACTGTTACTCGTAGGTGTTCACCATGTATCTTCGGAGCTCTGGGAGCACTGAAAAGTAACAGATCTGTTCTATTAACCATACCTTACCTTTACAGGGAACTAATAATAATATCTTGTATGTTTTAGCTTATACCAAGGAACTGTCACTGCACACACTAGCCAAGTATTCTGTATTTCTTCATATACTGTTATAATGTAGATTTATTTTTATGATTGTGGTCTTGCTTCATTCTGCCTGGTATCCGTATCTAGTCTGCACCCTGTTATCGCTTTATTAAATTGCCCACGTAACGCCGCTTACTTTGTGCTAACACTCTGCCGTTTGCTTGGTGCTAAAGTTTTAAATAGTAGTTTTGTGCTTGCTATCCTTGTCGCCTGAGTCATTTGGTACTAGACTTTTGCTTGCTCCTCCCGGTATCCAGTAACTAGTAAATTTTAATGGTAACTAAGTAGTTAGAGAAAATTTAGAATTGTACCTAGTAGGATTATCATAAAATATTGATTTTATTGAAAACTCTGAGTTTTACTGTCTGTGTGTGAACGTCTAATTTCCCATATATTGACCCACTGGAATAAACTTTCTCCACTTCAGCTGCTCAGCCTCGCGTGCTCGGCTTGAGGGTAGTGTGTCCTATCACTTAAACTAGGACTGGCGCCCGAGTAACTCGAAAACTTGTTTCCGAAGCTCGTGTGTCAAAGAGTGGCCGCGCCTTTTCTCCACGTCAACGTGCGAGGTGGAGAAAAACGCGTCACAGTGCCACAATATTTCCAAGTGATTTCTGTCGCACTGTCGTGCCTTTCAGGCGAGATTCTTGAAGAATGTGATGTACTTTGCTTATTGCGTCATATAAAGTATTATAATTGTCCTCGGTTAATTTCTTAACTCCAGAAATTTCTTTATTAACGTGTTGCAGCGCGTCATTAATCATCTCGGTAATTTTGCTGTGTACAAATTTACTATATTCAGTCCACTGATTCTTCATAAATGCAATGTATGACTTTTTAATGTCTTTCATACATTTATCGATATTTTCATCTACATAGTTACGGGTTACACCATCTTTCTGATTTATTGGTTCACCAATTTTCAGTAAACGCTTACTTTGCATATCAAATTGATTATCTGCGGTAAGGTTAAAACCAATACCTGGGGGCCCATGTATGACAATCGATTTATTAATACTTCTTCGTCTACCAAACTTGTCAATTGTGTTGTTTACAACTGCCATTTCTGTTTACGTCTGATTCCGTTTAAGCATTTCACAATATCTTATACTAGTTAAATAAACGTGAAATGAATTTTAACTCCACTAATAAATTATCCCCTCTTCCCTCATTTCTTCCAATAAACTGATTATTTCGTTATTAACACCGTTGTTACCCGCCACTTTTGAGCTATATAGCAGACGAAGGCGGTCCACCAGTTCTTTCGGTTTATTCCAATATACATAATCCACACCTCTATTATTGTATACTTTATTAATAGGAAAACCTAAACCAGTTTTAGATCTCGTCACAACTGTAGAAGATACCAGTGGTTTTATAATATTAACGAATTCCTTCCATTTAGTTTTATTCAAACCCTGTTTTATATCATAATTTTTATATGGTTCCTTTGTCTGTTTTAATAGTTCCGCATGTAATTGACACTCTTTGTCACCAATAATAACCTCATTACAACGCGATATTTGTGGTTGTTTTATAAATATCATATCACACAACTTAGGACTGCCAAAATACGTCCCCACTTTCTTAGCACCACGCCACATTGTGATATTTCCATTCGAGAAACGTATTTCAGCATTGCCCATTTGTAGTTTTTCTGTGTGGGGGTCTAAGCGTACACCATATACAGTATCATACTTAGCATTGTCGAATTTTAGATTTTCTAAATGTGTATTGACTATATCACATTTTCTTTCTGCACCACTAATGGAACTTTCTGAACATGGAGTGCTCATTAACGATGATCTCGGTGGTGTTTCCAAAAAATATTGTTGACTTAAATTTTTATCACCAACTTCATCAGTAGTTTCAGCTGTTGATTTAAATGTACTGGTACTAGCTTTTGCACTTCCTATCGATTGTGTTGGATTTAGAATCTGCGTTGGTTTCTGAGACTGTGTTGGCGATTGGTAATGTGATTTTACTTCTGATGCAGATGATATAACCTTTAAAGGTATTGTTATGGGTTCATAAATTTTCTCGGGCGTTAATTGATTCTCAACATTTCTTCTCTTCACAGAATTTTTTACGCACTGAATGGGTGGCCTCAATCAATTCGCGTTTCAGTCTGATTTCTTCTCCCATGTTTCTACCTATCACACTATTGTGTTTATTCTCACCGGTGCCACTCATGTCTAATAAATACAACCTCATTGCTGACGTTATCCCGATGCTGTCTATAGATCAATTAAAATTTTAATTACAATACTTCACGGATATATGAAACTATCAAGTCCTTTACGATATCTCCCTTCATTTACTTCTCTATCCTTGTCAATTACAAGAAATCCATATTTGTCTTTCCAACACTCTGCACACATTTCTTGAAATTGTTTAAAAGACACATCCGGAGAGATAGGGTTGGAGAAAATGTGGTGCAAATTCATATCATCCTGCTTAAAAATTGCTATGAAATTACTATTGTCCCTTACCAACTGTTTAGGGACGCGGGAATACGTTTGTGCCAAATAGAAACAATCTACATGTTTATGACGCCCCATTGAGAAAAATGCTCGAATAACATCTTGCTTTTCACATATAACATCATCAAATATAAATATAGAGTCAGGCTCAGCGTCGGATGGTTGCACTATTTCCGCGTTGTTACTGAAGGTGTAAAATCCTAACCCCTTAATCGGTTCTAATATATCGCGTAAATATTTATACGTAAGGACTTTGAATATAAGTATATGTTTGAAAAACGCAGCCCAAGTGGATGAGTAAACAAAGTTATTAGTAAATTTGTTTTGCCACAAGCACTTGGACCTATTAATAGTCCACGAATAGTTGAAGGAAGTAGCGGACATGGAGTGATTCGACTTGTAGCCCACATCCTACTTTTTCGTCTAAATTATCTACAGCAAGTTTCTGTTTCTGCTTTACAATGCGCATCGTAGCACGGATGGATACTATATAAATAGATGTACGTATTGTGATTGTTATTTAAATGGTGTCAACCGAGAAGCGCACATGTGAAAATCGTCATGGTTTAAAGATTGGTAAGGGGGTAGTCAATTCTCTAATAAATAAGCTCCCATTTGAACTACACTTACCGGGAGGTTATCAGTATTGTGGTCCAGGTACAAAATTACACAAAAGATTGGCACGAGGTGATCCTGGTATAAACAAGCTCGATGCTGCATGTAAGCAGCACGATATTGCATACGATCAAAACACTAGTAATTTAGCAGCCCGACACAAAGCAGACTATCTGTCAACTTGAACAAGCTGCCTGGAAACGAGTTAAATCAAAAGACGCAAGTGTCAAAGAAAAGGCCACCGCGTGGTTAGTTACAACTATAATGAAGGGAAAACAACGCCTTGGTATGGGTTGTATGTCAAAAACGCCCCGTACTACAAAGAAATGAATAATTAAAAATAAAAACAAGAAAAACTCGAGAAAGATAGCTTTTGGTGCTGGAATAGTACGCAAAGTACGTGAAGGCATACGTAAAGCCGGTGGTAAACGATCAATTGCTAAGGACACAAAAAAAATGACACAAATAGCGCTTCAAGCAGCACGACGATACATGAAAGCAGCTGGTGGAAAACGTAATATTCGTACGGCCTAGGATAATACCAATACCGAAAGTAGGCGGAGTTCGACATTTAATACCCATTTTTGCTGGATTATCAGCATTGGGTAGTTTAGCTGGCACTGCTGCTGGTATAGCTAAAGCAGTAAATGATGTTAAAACGAGTAGAGAGGAATTAGCTGAAAAAAATCGCCATAATAGGCAGATGGAGGCGATTGCCATAGGGAAAAGTGGCAAAGGCCTATATTTAAAACCATATCGCAAAGGGCTAGGACTTTATCTAAAACTACAAAGTTCAAAAAACTTCTAGATGCTCTTCCCCGAAAACATCTCACTAATATTGATCTTAAACATTATGCAGAGAAGATGAAAGTACCTCATTTTCGGGGAATATTTATGCGCGACAATCTACCAAATTCTGGACCACGTCATAATGAATCAGTCATCATAAATCTGGACAGTATAAATGGTCCTGAAACACCCTGGGTGGCATTTAAGAAACGTGGAAATTTAGTCACATATTTCGATAGTTTCAGTGATTTACCCCCACCGAGAGAATTAGTTTTATACTTGCGCAGAGGTTCAAAGTCGACCGACAAAATTTACTATAACTATGATCGCCAACAAAATTTCAACACAGTGTGGTGTGGCCATTTGTGTTTGAAGATTCTCAGTACAAAATTGATACAGGCGCTTAAGAGATAACATCTACATATCCTGAAATGGATCGGGAAAGCATTAAGCAAATGGGTCAATCACTAATCGCATTCTCCCGTTTACGCAATCTACTGAAGATGAGCAAACAACAACTGGCAAATATGCCTAAAGAAGTAATCATTGGATGTGCTGCACATGAAATTGCATTAGTATGGGACAAACTACCCCAACATCTCCAGAATGACATTGATATTTTAAAATATCAATTCTGTCAAGAACATTATAATGATGATGATTATTGTAGCAGCGTTTATGTTAATGGTGGACCACCGCCTCGAAGAATATTTTGCTGCTACTGTAAAGTGCGCGATGTCAATGTAGCATCAAATAATGAGATACAAGCGTATTCGTCATCCAACAAAAAACGAAGATTACACCACGGTTATTGTTGTAACTCACAATAAATTCATGAAACAACACTAAAGGTCATCAGTCATGTCGTACACGTTCACTCTATCAAACCGCTCTAGTGTGCTCAGCGCTGAGTTTTATCCACGCATTGAATTAGATACTAATAGTCGATATGGGTTGGGATTAACTGGATTCTATTCTTACAATTCAATATTCAACGTAGACGAAACGAACAATCGTTTTTGTTACCGAACTGGACCAAAAGTAGCCCCCACATTTATCAGCATACCTTCCGGGGCCTATAAAATTGAAGAAATATATCATGCAATACTAAAACCTATGTCCGGTGATAGGAAAGAGGAAAAAGAAAAATTATTCCGATTGCGAGCCAACAACAATACGCTGAAGTGTGAAATTTGGTCAAAATATGGAATTGACTTTACACAAGCAAGCTATATTGGTAATTTATTAGGATTTGAATCGACCTATTTGCATTCAAATACTAATGAATCAACACTACCTGTTGATATTATGAAATAAGGCTGATACGTGTAGATTGCAACATTATCTCTGGAGCATATCTAAATACCCTTAAATCCCATACCCTTTTCGAGTTTGACATAGATGTTGAACCAGGTTACAAACTTACCAGAGAGCCAGTGAACATCATATATTTACCTGTTAGGCCCGAAGAGCGTCAGTTTATTGACAACATTACGCTACGCATATTGGATGATAATGGACATTTAATCAATTTTCGTGGTGAGAACATCATTGTAAAGCTAGAATTGAAACAGTTTTAAAATCGCAAACACAATGGGTTTCCGATATAATCAACAACGATTAGCACACCATCATTTTAATATGATTGACGATAAAAAGAATAATGACTGCGGAAATCGACTCATTCATCGTGTAGACCTTAAACGGTTAAGACATACTTGTCAGCTAAAGACCGTGCATTTCTTCGATCCATCGGACTAAAACCGAGAGAAAATTAGCTAATAATGGTGACCTTCACGTCTAGTCAAAACTTGAGGTGTTCGAGGAACCTGTATTCGATCAGTCACTTGTAAGCTTACATGAGCATACATATAAACCACACGGTTCACCATATTATAGAAACTCTGATGAAGTACGCATTCCTGTCAATTTTCAGGACTTAATACTTGACATTACAAGAGTTACATTTATATAGAAGGAAAATTTACTCCCAGTGACGTTACCAAGAAGTGTTATCTATCCAACAATGCCATAGCCTTTCTCTTCGAAGAAATAAGATATGAAATGGGTAGTGAACAGGTTGCTGTCGTTAGAAAGCCAGGCATCATTACTACGATGAAAACTAGGGTGTCATATGGACAAACATCTCTCCCATCGCTGTTAACTACAGGTTGGATACTCACCGAGCAAAAACAGGATATTTTAGATACTACCAGTCACGTATTCAGTGATAAACTCCCTCTTAAGTACCTCATGGGTTTTGCAGAAGATTATACCAAAGGTATTTTAAATACAAAGCAGGAATTAATTTTAATTATAGCTCGTTCCTTTAAAGACTCTTAGATTGGGGAAGTTGATGCACAGTTAGAAATTAACAAAATCGAATGGAATATAAGACATATTGTGCCTGAAGTTAGACAAAAGATTAAACTATTAAAGAAAATTGACTCGAGCAGTAATAATGCTAAAGTTATGATGGCTTACCGCATGTGGGATCTCTATGAGCTACCACTCTACGTGATACTGCTTCTGATATATGGGCTGTTGAAACCACCAGCAGCCTTGAGATACCTCGATACATCATTATCGGATTTCAAAACAATGGCAACTCTAGTGACAGAACCAAGGACGCCACAAGTTTTATACATGCTGATATAAATAATATATATCTAAATGCTGAAGTATTTCCATATGAACGTTGGAATTTAGATTTGAATAAGAAACTCGACTCTGCAGCCTACTACGCCTATGGAAATTTCCAACGTAGTTATTACGTTAAAGGTATGAGTGAACCTATGATGGACCTTGGGGAATTCAGAAAAAACCCATTGTTTGTAATTGATTGCTCACACCAACCGGATTCAATGAAATCATCCACTGTCGATATAAAAATTGAGTTTAAGACACGGAAGACGAAGTTTACCGAACAAACTCGAGTATATGAACTTGCTTGCTGGTGTTAAGTAAAGAATACCTATTACCATGACGTCGTTAAGTAGCCAATTTCCTACTTTAATAGTTGACTTACAAGGGTTTCAATATAAAACAAATGATTTTATAGTGAAAGAATTAGCTGCTCTGTGTTGTAACACTAATAAGCAAGCACACTATTTCTTCAAACCACCAAATTCTTTCTCATCACTAACTCGAGGCGAACAGACTCACTACCGATGGCTAGAGAACAACTACCATGGTGGCATAAAATGGAGTGATGGATATATTCAACTGTCAGAATTCCCACTGATTCTTCATCGACTTTGTCAAAATGCAGTTAATAATTTTCGACACAATGTATTGTCAAAGGATGTTGTAATTTTATGCAAAGGCAAATTAAAGAAGAATGTTCTACAGCATCATCTAAGATGGAATAGAGCTATAGATCTAGATGAATTTTCGCCCTGCATACCTAGCCTAAAATCGCTAAAGGTACCAAGATGTATGGAACATATTCAATCAAAATATAGCCACTGCGCTCTTACAAACGTTCACTTTCTTAATAAATGTATTATAGATTTAAATATAAAGTTAAAATAAATATCTTTATATGGAATAATAATTAACATTTTTAATTTATGTAACCAAAAAGAATTATAAATAAATAAACATATAATCTAATAATGTGTTTCATTTATTACAATTTTAATCTTAAAAAATAAAACAATCATATTTCAATAATAATAATTTTATTACATCATTTACATATTACTATTATTATCAGAAGAATTACAATAAATGACTAACTACTAATTGAGTTGTCTTCACCCTCTTCATCTTCATTAGATTGGTCGAGTTGATACTTTTCAATAATTTTCTTAGGTAAGTATTTTTCTATATCATATAGGAAACGTTTTAAATTTATTTGTACTAGTTGCTCACAGAATTCTTCTAAATTCGAAATGCCACGAGAAATTTAATGAACTTATTGTTAAAGATACTAAAGTTTTAGAACAAAAACCTATTTCATCGTTAATTTTAATGAATGTTTACGCCATAAAAAAAATGTTAATGCTTAATATACGTTTTGAAAAATCGATATTAGTTCATTTGTTTGCTGGAAGTACAAATACTACCTTTAAATCATTTTTGCCTAAAGGTGGTGCTGAACTTTTAAATATATCTTTTATAGAAGAAATAAATTCCTCTGGTGGTGAATACACGTTGAATTATTTATGTCGGTGCCAAATCGAGGTGACTAATAAAATTAGAACTTGTTGCGTAAACTATTTAAAATATTTGTATGCTTTAAATTATCTAGTCAGTAAATAAGGTATAGTGAAAGTATAACTTAGGTAGAAACATTACAAATTATAATATTTTTTAGATCACTCATTAGCTCACATCGAATCAGTATTCCGATACGAATTGTTTGCTCCTACAATAGTTAGTAGCAGAGATGTAAAAAGTTTTATAATTTATTTTTTCAATTTATTCTAAATCTATTTATGTAATTTCCAGCTTCACTATAATAAACAAGAATGTGGATGCAATATTCAGCAGAGCGTTGGGTGAGGGCAGAAGACATTAATTCGGCAATTGAAAGACTATCTTCTACGCTAAGGCATGGATTCTTTGCATGCAGCAAATTATGATCTAAATTACTGCTTCGATGCTGAACAAGTGGATTCTGAGAGGTATTCCAGGGGTGCACAACTATGTGATTAAGGGCTAATAAATTGATATCGGTAGTCATATTTAAATAGTTGAGTACAGTGAAAGAATTATTAACCAAGAGATATTACAGAATTTTGCTTACTTAAAATGCTTCAGATCACAACACTATGCTCACTTATTAACTGTAGGAGAATCAGACTAAATATGATTTTGTTCTGATAGCCCATGCTCTTTTATAGAAAAGGTATGCTACGTCACAAAATATCAAACCCCACCACATTTTATTGTGTACGTATTGAACAAATATAGTTTTAGAGGTCAAGTTGCTTGGCAAGGAGGAAGTTTCGCCCTTAAAACATATGCCAGCCAAGGCCAAGGCCACCGCAAGTAATCGTTCTGAGTAAGAGAAACACGCCGACCTTGAAGCCGAAACCCAACGGACTAGGCCAAAGTCAAGATCACGGTAACTGTTATGCCGGGCTAAGGGGACGCCGTGACCTTGAACACAAAGACCGCATGTGTGCAGTCAAGGCCAAGGTCAAGTGGTGGAGGGGGACCTACCTTCAGCTATCTTCCTCTACTGAAGCCAGTACTAAAAAAAGATACTGATAAGCTGCAGAAAGATATTAACGGCGTAACAGCGTTCTGTCAAGATAACGACCTGACCTTAAACGAGACTAAATGTAAGGTAGTCTCTTATTCGTGAAAACAAGATACACAATTAAAGGCATAGGAATTGAGGTCGTACATGAAATCATGGACCTAGTAGTAGTTTTCACAAAGACCTTCTCCTTTAATAACCATATTGAAAAGCTAAGTGCCGAGGGTTACCGAAGACTTGGTTTTATTCTTAGAGCCTGCCATGATTTTACACATATTACATGCATGTTGCTTTTCAATTCGTATGTCGGCTCTAAATTGGAATATTGCCCTGTAATATGGAGCCCCAGAACTCTCACCCACACAGAAATGATAGAACAGGTGCAAAAAAGACTTTTAAGAACATTATACACAATAAGGTATGGAACCTGATCCTATCTGTGTCATACCTCAATCAAAGAACCGAGTTCAATATTTCTCTGTTAAGTCAAATGGCGCAGGTCATTTTTATACACGATATTTTTCACAGTGCCGTAAATATGCCAGATATATTATGTTCGATCAACTTAAATGTACTTGATGTTAGGTTTTTAAGTGTTTAATCTAAATTCACCCACTGAAAATTGTTTAAGAGTTGTGATCGAGATAGTAGGAGACCATGATGTGGACATTTTTACTATTAGTAGAAATAAACTGGAGTCGTTGCTTAAAGTGTAATAGAGGCCAATGCAAAGTAGGACTGTTGTTACTGTGATATTTGTTTTCTTTATATTTATATATATGTTAACATTTACTATATTTTATATTTATATTCTTCATAATTCATCTGGTCATTTTGAATGTATGTAATTTTTGTGTTTATATTATGTTAGTACAGGAAAGTGACACATCAAATATGTTGTCACCTATGGATGGCTACTGGGTATATGTAACTGGAAATTTTTTCTGTATATATGCAGTATAAATAAATAAAATACAATTTATATGTATCAATAAAAAATAAATATAGGAATCAAGATTAGATTAGGTTAAATTTATGAGGCAGTTAAACATGCCACTAAAAAATAGTTTGTAACTAGCAGTAACATGAAGTCGAATAGTTCTATTAGCTTCAAATCTTAGTAGCTTTTCTGTGGCCTCCTAGATTACTCAAGTTGACCATTAACAAGGCTGCAAAATACTTACCTAACACTCATGCAGCGCAGCATTTTAATGTGTGTGGTCACAACTTCAGGGTCAGTGAAAAACTAATAGCACCTAGCTGACATATCCAGTGGTTTGTTTGGCGTAGTTATCTGTGGCCTGGCATCTGCACTTTGACGTTAATGATCTCAGGTATAACTTTTTCCTGGTAGATAACTTGCAGAAAGCTGAAAACGCAAAACTGTTTTTCTTACACTTTCAGAACTAATAAAATGTAAAATTTTATTAGATCCAATGTGTACCTACATCCTATATATAACGATTATATTGACGTTCAACCTGATGTAGTTTATTACAGATGAAATTTGCCAAAAATTCTCGAAAACCGCACGTACTCAATATCTCCTTTCATTATGAAAATATAATCAAATTTTATAGAAGTATACATTATTATTTATAGTTAACAATTGATTTTAATAATTAAATTCCCCAATGAAAGTATTCTTTTGATAGAATTGTCTTTCAAAGGTTATTCAAATTAGAATCCCAAAATTCTGAATTATTTCAGATAAAGTTACTCGACTATGTCCATTAGTACCCATTACGATTTTCAGAAAAGTCACAAAACATATTAAGTATTAATAACTTATGACCAATATGACAAATAATTTATAGGTGATTTGGCGATTACTTTTGACAGTTTGGCTAGTTGAAAATGTAAAAATATAGTAACCATAATAGTGTTGTAACAACGTATCAATAATATAAAAATTATTAGGTTATGTTCTTAGATTTTAATTTTTGTATCTGTAACACCAATCATTCCACGTCCCTGCATATTAAACTGCAGTAAATATATATTTTTTATTAAATGTCAAAACCTTGAGTCAAGGTCATTATATAAAAATGAAGAATTTAAAATAACTAATGATATAGTTTACGGTGACACTTTGACTGTTCCGTATGTAAAAATTATATATTATCACATCACTTTTTCTGAACTTTGTCATAGCTATAGTATGGCAGTGAAGACTTAGTAACACAGAGACTAGTGTGGTGGTGTTAGTTGGGGTTCATTAAAATTGGGAATAGTGTAAATATTTGGGTCCCAGAAATTATAGGAGATGTAGTAAATATATGAATTATATAATTATTAAATGGCTGTTTCCAATATAAAAGTATTGATATTGACAAAAATTACTATAATTATATAAGACAATTTTTCTCTTCTTTGCTACAGTTATTGAATATTGAAACTAAAAGGCAGAATTCCTTAAACAGTATTATAGATCTCCATAACAACAAAGTGATAGAGGGTTCCAAGACCAACAATATTGACCATTACGTATGAGCCCCGATTTTGGACAGTTCTTTTTTTATTTTCGGGTGTACTTCCATTCTGTACTAAGAATTTCATCACTATGAAGAAAATAACTGCCGCAGATAAGTGGTTTTTTATTGGCCATAGCTGAATGGTATAGGTACTCATCTAATTAAACAGCATTCATTCGGTTGTCACAGCAACTGCCGATTTAAAAAAAATTACAAAATTGTCTGCATTGTTATAATTTTTCGCGCAACTTTACTTGCTTCTCCATTAAGTGAATAATCACAGTTTCGACCTTTTCCGCATTAAAATTTGCTTTTGAAATATGAATAACATGAATTTACAAAATTTTGCAAATTTTTTATTGGACTTTGCAGTGGTAATTGAATGAAAAGTATTTAACCAGGTGAGTACACTATTTATTTAGCTATCACCAATAAAAAACGTCACCATGCTGTAGCAATTATTTTCTTCACAATGATGAAATTCTTAGTGTACGGTGAAGTACGCCCAAAAATATAGAAAAATATTCGTAACTTTTAATTCGTCCAAAAACGAACCTTACATGTAATTAATGATCGACATTGTTGGTCTTGAAGTTATATCACCTTATTGTTATTTTGAATGTCTGTGAATGGAACACCCTACATGTTAAAAGTCATACGAAAATTTACCTTATATTTATTTAAGACTATATACATAAGAGTTCATATGTGCAGCATTATTACCTATATTTTAATCACCCCTTTATTCTTGTTATTATTGAAGAAAAGAAAAAAAATCGTATAAAAGTTGTATATAGAATATAGGTATTTTAGGGTTTCTGATGGAAGCAGAGTAATTAATTACTTCGCAGTAGGCTGTGACTGATGATACTATGGCAACATTGTTACCTAATATAATAACAAAAATAAAAGGGGGCTGGTCAAAATATAGTGAATATGTTAAGTGCAATTGTAACTCATTTTGTTCTTTTAAATTAGCAATCTATGTGGTATTATCGCTGATCTTTGATATGTCGATATAACAGTTAGACTAATATACCGATGTAGTTGATAGAGAACGCTGTAATGTTTGACTTGTTTTATTTCATTTTATCTTTTATGTGTAACAGTAAAGTTTATAGACTAAATAAATTCACAACACAAAAACCAGTACAATTATTTCAATCAATCTGCCATAACTGGTTTGGTGCCCAGACATTCTGTGCTTTTTTTGTGTTGGTTAGTACTTTTTTGTGTGCCTACTGGAAAAAGTTGCCATTATGACTGATATAGTAAACGGTATGGAAAAATTGGGAATCACGCAATTCTGCGGAAAAGATTATGACCACTGGATATTTCGTATGAAAATAATACTTGATCAGCACGATGTGAAAAAGTGTATTGAAAAGGAAAGTGCAAGTCAAGACGAAGCATTTCTGAAATTAGATAAAAAAATCTAAGTCCTTATTGATACAGTGCATAGTCAACTCACACTTACAGTATGTGAAAGAAAAAAAACTGCTTTTCAAATGTGGAATGCCCTATAGAGCATTTTTCAGCATAAAGGTATTGCCAGTCAGCTTTTTTGAGGAAAAAGTTACTCACGATTAAACTGCCCGCTGGTGAGTCGCTGGAAAAACATTTAGTAAAATTTGAAGAAACAGTTCATGAATTAAAATCAGTTGGGTCGAAATTGGACGAAGCAGATATAGTGTGCCGTTTACTTTTGACTTTACCCAAGTCATTCGATGCTCTTGTAACGGCATTAGAAACTTTAGACCCTGCAAAACTCACTCTGGAATTTGTCAAGGGGAAATTATTGGACCATGAAATGAAAAAAAGAAATCAGATTGAGAGTAATGGAGAGTTATCCGCAGCATTTAACAGCAATACAAAGAAAACATATAAATATGGGACACAACATCCCTCGCGAAAAATGAATTTTCCTTTTATGTGTCACAACTGTGAGAAACCAAGCCACAAGCGAGCAAATTGTCGGATTAAGGTACAGCCTAATCAGACAAATCAAGTAAGTAATGAGGAGCATATTGCCTTTATGATGTCGTCTATAATGTAAGAAGCTGAAAATTTGCCTGATGGAAGAATTAAGTTTTTTGTCGACTTCGGTGCAACGGACCATATGGTAAACAGTATTCATTCACAAATGTATGTAAAGTAAATCCTGCTATTAATATTTCAGTTGCCAAAAACAATCAGAATCTTTTTGTACAGAAATTGGTTCAATTGATATTATTTTAGAAAATAACACAACTGCTACAATTAATGATATTCTTTATGTTAGGAATTTAAAACATAACTTGGTTGGTTGTAATGTTTTATTTACTGATGGTAGTGTGTCATCAAGAAAAAATATCTTGTAATCGCAGTTGGAAAAAGAATTAATAATCTTTATGAAATAAGTTTTAGTTTTGTCAAGGTTGAATCCAACGTTTGTGAAATGTTAAACAATATGCAAGTTTGGCATCGTAGGTTAGGGCACTTAAGTAGCAAAAATGTGTCAATATTATCTAGGCATAATCTTGTTGACGGTTTGAATTTGAATAATTGTAGTAGTACTGACAAAGCTGAAATGTGTGCAACCTGTGTTAAAAGTAAAATAACATTTGCCATTTGCAAAACATTCAGAGAGGAAAACGTCAAGATCACTTGAACTTGTTCATTCAGATATCTGTGGGCCGATTAAACCATCTAGTTATGACGGGTAACGTTACTTTTTAACTTTTCTTGACGATTACACACATTGCACTGTTGTTTATTTATTAAGTAGCAAAGCTGAAGTGTTTGACTGTTTTAAGGTATTTGAAGCTACTGTTAACGCCAAGTTTGGAACTCAAATTGCTTCCTTGTTCTGCGACAATGGTGGGGAGTACTCTAACATACGCTTGTCAATTTTTGTAAGCAAATGTGAATTCAAATTAAAAATACTATTCCTTACACCACTGAGTTAAATGGCAAGGCTGAAAGGGTCAATATAGAACATTGCTGGATAAAGCTCGTGCGATGATGTTGGAATCCAATTTGGAAAAGGACATGTGGGGCGAAACTGTTTTATGTGCCACTTATTTAGTAAATCGAAGTCCAACGAGCTGTCTGAAGAATTCTACACCGGCAGAAATGTTCTATGGTAAGAAACCTAATTTAAAAAATTTACGAATTTTTGGTTGCGTTGCATATAAACAAATTCCAAAAGAAAAAAATGGAAAGTTTAGTTCAAAGTCCGATGTTTGTATTTTGGTTGGATACACACACAATGGTTACAGACTGTGGGATGTCGAGAAGCAAACAATTATTGTTGTAAGAGATGTTTTGTTTGACGAAACAAAGACGATCAAAAGTGTAGATGGGAAAGAAGTAGAGGAATTGAGGTGAAAATAAACATTGAAATTAATCTGGAAGAGTTACAAGTTGTTAATAATGTTGAAAATATCAGTTGCAGACCAACAAGAACCCAGGAGTTCAGATTATTTGTCGGATGAAGAAGAATGGAATACTACAGGCAGTTCAGAAAATGAAAAAGAAGCACTTCGAAGAAGTAAAAGAGAGAAAAGACCACCTGTTTGGTCTACCGATTATGATTTAGAGCACCAGGCTCTAAATGTTGAAACCTTTATTGACGAGGTACCTGAAAATCTTAAAGCTACCGAAAGAAGACATGATTATAGGTACTGGAAACAAGCTGTAGAAGACGAGTTAGACTCACTCAGAAAAAAACAAAACATGGGATTTCTCTCCAACAATGTGAGAGTAATTGAAAATAAATAGTTCGAGTAAAGCGACATCAAAATGGAGAGACGCCTGGTTGAAACATTTGAAATGCAAGACCTTTTTACTTTAAGTTGTTTTCTCGGAATTAATTTTCGATTTGCAGAAAACGAAATGTATTTAAGCCAAAGAAATTATCCTGAGAATTTGTTAAAATGTTTTCATATGACAGATTGTAAACCTGCGAAAACTCCGATGGAAAAATGTAATAATCTGAATGATACAGATGCAGTGATAACTGAAAACCTCATAAATGAACCTGTACGTGAACTAATTGGCTATCTGATGTATGTAATGCTTGAAACTTATCCTGACTTAAGCGCCTCAATAAACATTTGCAGTAGACATCAGAACAAACCATCAGAAAGCTTCTGGAAGGCCTTGAAAAAGATTTTGCGATATATCAAGGGTACTTTGGATTTAGAATTATTCTATGACAAGCACAGTAACACTGAACTGGTTGGATTCGCAGATTCAGACTGGGCAGGAGATGAAACGGACCGAAAATCAACTACACGGTTTATATTTAAAGTATTTGGAGCAACAATCTGTTGGTGTACTGAGAAATAAAGTACTGTACACTGAAGCCGAGTACGTTGCCTTAGCCGAAGCCGTCAGGGAAGGAATTTGGCTTTTGAATCTTTTGAAAGTTTTTGATGTAAAAATTTCTAGTTTCGCTGTTTTTGAGGACAATCTTGCATAAAGTTGAAAGAACGTATACAACACAAAGGGTTGAAACATATTGATACCAAGTTTAATTTCATTAAGGATTTAGTTGAGCAAAATGTTTTATTCGTCAAATACGTTTCAACCTCTGACCAAATTGCTGATGTTTTAAATTTAGGTAGTATTAAATTCACTAAATTGGGTTTAGGTTTAGGTTTAACTGATTCTTAGTTTTTTTCTTAGTTCTGTTAAATGTCAATATATTTTTTATATGTAAGGAATGCTACAATTGTGGGAACGTGTTAAGCGCAATGTAAACTCATTTTGTTCTTTTAAATTAGCGATCTATGTGGTATTACCGCTGATCTTTGATATGTCGATATAACAATTAGACTAATATACCGATATAGTTGATAGAGAACGCCGTAATGGTTGACTTGTTTTATTTCATTTTATCTCTTATGTGTAACAGTAAAGTTTATAGACTAAATAAATTCACAACACAAAAACCAGTGCAATTATTTCAATCAATCTGCCACAACAGAATAACCCTGTACCTACCCACTTTTGAGAAGTTATACAGGGTTACTGGTAATTCGATACATTCCTTTGGAGATGTGATGGGGCATGAGCTAAGGAGTAAATCTAGCCCTAACATACATTATGCAAAACTCAATAGTTTTTGAGATATTTCAATTTTTTTGTTTTTCTCAAAAAAGTAGATCTTAATGCCTTAAAAGTTAATTTCCGAAAAAGCTACTTGACATTTTTAATTTTTTTTTTACTGGATTACTTGTCCAATGTTATAGATATCCGTTTGGAATGAAAAATATCCGAAAACATTTCGATCATGTGAACATTTAAAATAAAAACTTGTAAATTTTTTTTTTTAAATCAGTTATGAAATTTACCTATTAGGTTTTTTCAAAAAAATATTAAAGTAGCACGCGTACAAATTATTATAAAAACTTCCTTATTTCAATAGCTATCTAACTAGGTACAAATGTTCAATGTACCCTTAATAGTTCTAAGAAAATACTAGTAAAAATAACACAAGTAGTACGAATTTTATTTTTAGATAAACAGTAAAAAACATTTTAAAAGTAGAGTTTAATTCTTCATTAATTTCAAAGTTGTACTTTATTTTTTATATGTCTTGCTCAAAATGGGAGCCCCTATTCTGTATACAGACAAGGCAGCGTCTTCTTATTTCCGTCCTTGTTACTCTGGTTGTCAGATTATCCCTTATGTGTTGGGCAGCATCGACTATCCTTTGTCTAAGGTTTTCTATAGTATTGAATGGTGTGGCATAGAACATCTCCTTCATATGACCCCATACGTAATAATCAAGGGGTGCTAAGTCAGGGCTTCGCGCTAGCCAAGATATTGGGCCCGCTCTTCCGTTAGGGAAACGTTGATCAAGTAACTGTCGTACTGTCAGCCGATAATTTTTTTTTTTTTTTTTATACATTTATTTAACGTCGGCCTATTTCCGCTACTGAGGCCTAACACCGACGCCTGTAGACGAGCTACCCCCAACCAGGAATTTTGCCGAACCTCTTCCCTTAAGAAGAGTAGGGATCTTTTACTTGCCTAACATTTAATAGACAAGGGACCGACGGCTTTACATCCCCTCCGAAGGATGGTATATCTCCTATACAACCCTCGCCTAAGGTTGTATAGCTTCCGCGCATACACTGATATACAAGCCGCTGGAAGATGTGTGAGGCGAGAACGCGGTTTCCGTTGGAATGGTCACCAATCCAAGTACTAACCGCGCCTGTCGTTGCTTTACATCGCATACCGAAGTATGTACATAGTAAAGACGCACCTACGCTCGCCCCCGTCAGCCGATAATGTGCTGGACAACCGTCGTTTTGAAACATCATTCGCTGTCTGACGGCGAGAGGAACATCTTCTAAAATCACCGCCAGATCATTTCTTAAAAAATTTTCATAGACTTCCCCGTTTAAATTTTGAGGCAGAAAGTGTGGCCCTATTAAATGGTGGCCAATGACTCCCATCCACACATTAATAGAAAACTTCATTTGGAAACTAGTTTCACGTGTTAACTTGGAATTTTCCTCTGCCCAATAATGTAGGTTGTGGAAATTTGTTATACCCTCGCGATTAAATTTCGACTCGTCCGTCCATAAAATACTTGTTAAAAAATTTGCACTTTCTGCATCTGAATTTAATATAAAGCGGCAGAATTCCACTCTCCTTCCAGGATCACCTTCCTCCTAGCCTTGGACAGGGGTATAGTGGTAAGGATGACATCCAACTCTACGTATCGTAGACCAAACTTTCCATTGTGACGCTCCGGTTAGTCTTGTGACTTTATTAGTTGCAATAGTTGGGTCTTCCTCAAAATACCTCAATATTTCTTCCTCATTATCTGATTCATAAACGGGAGGAGCACCAGCGTCACTTCTTCTACATTTCACGGAGCCAGTTTCAGCGATATTTCGATATGCCGTACTGAATACACGTGCATTTGGTAAGCGGCTGTTAGGGTACCAAAGACCATATTCTCGGCGAGCTTCAGCAGCGTTGCCGCCACAGTATCCATAGACAAACAAGATATCAGCGTATTCTGCGTTGGCATACGCGGCCATGGCACAGAAAATACAATAACAACAACTAATAACAACAACTACGAGCAAAATCAAAATCTTCGATAACTAATTTAACAAGACCAACAAACTTAAGGGACACGGAGATAAGAATGTCAGTTAATGACATATATGCACAAACGTCAAAGTCAAGGACTGACTGACTTAAATGAAAATAAACGATTAGTCGTTTAATAAATACCGCCACCAGCATTATCTTTACTAATTTTTTATTAGAACTATCAAGGATACATTAAACATTTCTACCTAGTTAGATAGCTATTGAAATAAGGAAGTTCTTATAATAATTTGTACGCGTGCTACATTAATATTTTTTTGAAAAACCTAATAGGTAAATTTCATAACTGATTTTTTTTTTAAAATTTTTACAAGTTTTTATTTTAAATGTTCACATGATCGAAATGTTTCCGGATATTTTTCATTCCAAACGGATATCTATAATATTGGACAAGTAATCCAGTAAAAAAAAAATTTAAAAATGTCAAGTAGATTTTTCGGAAATTAACTTTTAAGACATTAAGATCTACTTTTTTGAGAAAAACAAAAAAATTGAAATATCTCAAAAACTATTGAGTTTTGCATAATGTATGTTAGGGCTAGATTTACTCCTTAGCTCATGCCCCATCACATCTCCAAAGGAATGTATCGAATTACCAGTAACCCTGTATAATACATGTTCTAAACAATTTGCTGAATATAATACAATAATGCAATAGTAAAATAATATTATAATGTCACTTATACAATGAATAATGAATGTCCATAGACATTAACTTGAATCTTTATCAGATAAATATACAAGAAGTCTTAAAATATGAATGACAAATATTTAAAAAGAAGGTCCGTTTGTAGTAATCCCACTGAATGAAACAAATAGTATATATTCATTGAGAGACAACTTTCTGAAACATATATTTGAAATATGACAATGTTGTTGGCCATCGGAAACTCAGGAATGCAGCCTGGCGTCTGGGCGAGTCTTAACGATATGCGCCATGGCTATCTAGCAACGATCAAAGGAATTACGTTTGATAATAATCAAAATACGTGTTCCCATCCTCGTATATTTTCTTAGTCTCTTATAGGATTAAAAGAAACAGTTTAAATATATTACAAAATTGTATAAATATATTTAAAACGTAAACATTTCTAATCGTATTACGTTTTTTTCAGCGAGTCGTTGATATTAAGGGGTGTTTCAAGGACTTTGCTTTTAAATTAGATGTAACTAAAACTTTTCTTTATTTTAATATAATGTGCAGATGTAAGGATTTTATGAAGAGTGCGACAAGTCCTGAGGAAGAATTTCTCCTACCACAGTCTCAGCCTATGACGTTATTGAGTGGTTACAACATGTGACGATTTACATATTAGTTGTGGTATTTTAATTCTATTTCTAATTTTGACACTTGTTCGCATTGCGATTGCTTGGATTTATTATTATTTAATTGATTTGTTGATTACAATTAAATACCTGCTTTGACTTTGTGAAGGCTGGTTAATTCCTGTGCAGTGTCATGGTGTATAGATAATGATAGCAAAACAAAGCATGGATAGTATATATTTTATTTCCGGCTTATAGTGAAGGAATAATCATTTTTTGTTTTTAGCATTTAGCATTATTATCTCACCTCTCTCTTGGAATTCTGTGGCACCTATTTTAAAAATTGTAAGTCCATATACTGATTATTCACCGTTTTAATATGTGCTGCGAATTGGATTCGCAAGTACCTGTCTGTGGCACTATGCGCACACCCGCGCCAGGCTAAAATTCGTACCGAGCGTATCTCTTATGTTTATAGTATTTTGTACGTATATAAATTATGTATGGAACAGAGTAAGTTGTAGTTGGCCTTCTCGGCTTCCATAGTAAGTAAGTATTGTTCTTTGAACGGAGTTTTTCATGACTTTTACATATTTGTTTATATCATCAATAATACAGAGAAGTCGAGTAATGTTCGATCGGAAGATCTTGGTGCTAATTGCTGGTATCGTCCACTTGAGATCTCTCAAGTGGACGATACCAGCAATTAGCACCTTATATATAGCGAATGAAGCTTTCGCTGTATTTCGTGATCCTTGCATCTACAAGGATCACGAAATACTATTTGTATTTAGTTTAATCAAAAACTAGTTTGTCATATTCTGATAATGTTCACCATTCATTGTAATTGCATCATTGGCATCATTTTGGGCATCATTTTGGGAAAATATGACCTTATGATGCTTCCAGCTCAATGCTCAAGAAAATGTGTTGGAAAATGACTATTAGCACGCGCAACACCCCACCCCCCCCCCCCCCCAATATAAACGAGTCTGACAAAAATACAAAAAACATACTTTAGATACTGCGGAGCACGGGGAGCATTTTAACATTCCGATATAGATTTCGGCACCCGTAGAAATTTGATTAGCTACTTTAACTTTATCCCACCAATCGTTAACGGAGTGCTGAATTCAGTAGGGAATGTTCAGACGGTGTTCAAATTCAGTATGAACTGTTATTGTAGGTAATAAACATGCAAATAAATGAAATATTTCTGTGATTCTGGTTGTGATGTAAACTCAAACAATACTCTTCAAAATGAACTAGTTCCTATTAACTATAGTGCATCTTCACCCAAAAAGGTAATCGACCCTGTTAATAATACTGACCAAAACTTCTCAGAAAAAGCTTTACAACATATTTTTACATTGGTCCAAGATCATCACAAACGTATTGGGACCTCAAGCTCAACAAGAAAAAAGTTCTGCAAAGGCTTTGAAGAGTATTATAACGAAAACATCGTGGAAGTCTTTCTTGTGTACTGCTGGAAGTTCACTATCAATCCGTCACATAAGTAGTATGAACATTAAACTTCAACCTACTTCGATAAGTCGACGATAAATAGGAATTACACGGGATTGAGAAAGGTTGCCCATCGATAAACCACCAAATCAGGAGCCTAAATAAAAAAGAGAAAGCGCAAATTGACAGAAAACGGAGCTAAAAATCAACCGAATGCCAATATGTGTCATTGATCAAGACATTAATATAAAAACCGCTTCCCACGGAATCACTACTTCCACATCCACATTCTGTATCCAAGTCTTATACACACTAAATCCCAATGTAATATGTTACCCCCTTCAATAATAGGGTGGAGGTGGCAGAGGGGGTGGCTAATGCCAAAATAAATTTTAAAGGCCCTTGGTTCTAGTGCACACACACTAAATCCCAATTTAATTTTTTACTCCCTTTAGTATCCTATTGGATGAGGATGGTAGAGAGGGTCGCTAACGCCAAAAAATATTTTTGAGACGTTTCGTTCTTGTATACACACACTAAATCACATTTTATTTTTTTTACTCACATAATAATGTGGGGAGTGGTATTGGGGTGATAGTGGGAGGTAGCCGATGCCAAAAAAAATTTTGACACCTTCATTTCTGTACATGCCCTAAATTGCAATTTTATGTACAACAAGTATTAAATTCTTAGGTGTAGTCCTAGACCAGAAGCTCACTTGGGAAATGCATATAAGTATGGTATGCTCTAAATTAAGCGCTATTAACTACATAGTAGGGAGTCTCGGTTAGATACGGTTAGTACCAATGTCCTGAAAACTCTATATTATGGATTAGTACAATCTCGGCTACAATATGGACTCATTTTCTGGGGTAGTTCTTCATATTTTGATAGATCATTTCAATCTCAAAAAAAGATCATACGGACCATGTGTAAAACTTGTCTTTTAACCAGTTGCAAACCACTTTTTAAAAATTTGCAAATACTTACGTTACCGAGTCTATACATTTACCAATTAATAACGTTTATTAAAGAAAACGAATGTAAGTTCCGTAGACATAGTGATGTTCATACATATCATACAAGAAACAACAACAAACTTTATCAGCCTTACTCCAGACTTGCTCTGGGAGAAAGCTCACCAAACCACATTGGGATCAAGTGTTTTAATAAAATAAAAGAATTTGTTGATAGTAGTATTAGTAGCAAAATGCCATTTAAAGGAAAAGTATTTCAATTCTTATGTGACAAAACGTTTTATGATGTAGAGGACTTCCTCAACTGCTAATTTTATTTTAACTTTATTTTAATCTATCTAGACTGTGTGTTCTGTATGAGTGAAATGTGTGAAAGGGTGTGAAAAAATGTAATTACGTTTGTGTGATGACTAGTTTACTAAGGTTTATTTGCATTATGTATATCACATTTTGTATATAAATTTTCAAAATAAATAAAGTATTATTATTATTATGGACTCTTGCCTATTTACCCTTATTTACACTATTTACCCCAAACCCTCCAGCGGAATTAGATCAAAATATAATCTAGTTCCAGATCTCGTTATAATACATGTGTACCAAATTTCAAGTCAATATCATAAACGGTTCCAGAGTAAACGTGCGCACAAAAAAAGTTACAGACAGCCAATAGGCAGATATTTTTTTTGCTCAAATTTAATATCTCGATGTTTCATGACAATTTAAGCCTATTCAACAAAAATTTTTTTTGTATTACTATACTTCCACTAGACGTGGAAGTAACACACACGATAAATTCGGCAGGGATAGATGAGATCAATACAAATCTATTAAAAGATATTGCGAGCGTAGTAAGTCGTCCACTGACGTATATCTTTAACTGCTCAATAGAAAGATAAAATTCCTATTAATGTAAAAACCGCAAAAATCACTCCTATTTTTATAAAAATGGTAATAAGCATTTACTGTAAAATTATCGACCCATCTCACTTCTCTCATCATTTTCAAAAATTCTTGAAAAAATTATTGCAAAAAGGCCCATATGCTTCTGCCTAGAGTCAAATATTCTCTTCCCCCAACAATTTGGATTTCGACAAGGTTTATCAACTTCTGACGAAATAATGAGCTATTTTAATTAACTGTATGATGGTTTAAATAGTGGCAACAGCGCACTTAGGGTATTTCCAGATCTTAGTAAAGCATTTGACTTGATAAACCATGACATTCTTCTATCTAAATTGGAATGCTATGAAGTGCGGAGTTAACCTTTACATTGGTTAAAGAGCTACTTAAGCGATAGATATCATTTAGTTGATATTAATGGTCACCAGTCACCGACCTTAAAAATGTCAATGGGTGTACCACAGTGGTCTGTGCTAGGCCCACTACTTTTTATAATATATGTTAATGACTTGAATACATTTTTAAATTTTGATAAAATAGGTAACTGTTTGCAGATGATACTAGTATTTTAGGAATTCTAATTCTAATTCTAATCTAATGCAGACATCTTGCAAGAGGAAATTGATCCAAACGAATTCCAAAATGTTTGAGTGGTTTAATGGAAATAAATTAAAAATAAATAAAAAGGAATCCGTTTTCATAAAGCTTTTCTTGACTTTCCAGTTTACTAACGAGAGCTTGCTAATAAGGTTTAATAATAAAAGTATTCAACAAAAGTCGTTCCATAAATTCCTAGGTCTGGAAATAGCTCCTTGAAGTGGGTAAATCACATTGATAGTGTGTGTGCCAAAATATCCAGATTATGCTATACATTAAGACATCTACAAAAATTTGTTAACGAATTTGTTTTAAAAAAAAATTATTATGCACAAGTCCAGTCGGTTATGGCTTATAGCCTGATCTGTTGGGGAGCACAATCAGAAATGGCTAGTGTGTATTTTGCAGAAAAAAGCAATAAGGATTATGTTCGGTGTAAGTACCAGGGTGTCATGTAAAGAAATATTTAAAACAGCTAGAATATTACCATTGCCTTATATATTATATATTTATCACATTTTAGTATATACTCACAAAAATATAAATAATTTTATAACTCTAGGTGATACTCATGAACATAAAACTAGAAATACAAGCACCTTAAAAATCCTCAGTTATAAAACAACATTCTATGAAAAATGTCCAACATATAATTGCATAAAATTTTACAATCACTTACCAAATGATTACAAAGCATTGTCAGTAAATAAATTTAAAGTAAAAGTTAAAAATTACTTGATCGAAAATGTATTTTATTCAAAGTGTGATTTTTTAAATACTAGTAATTAGTTAGTTAATTTCTTATATAATGTACATGTTTTATCTAGTGGAATATTCCCTTATATGTTTTAGTCGTATATTTTTACATATGTTCTTATCCTATTGTCATATATTGACAAATATTTTTTTTACAAAAAGCCAGTCACCCTACTCTGTGGCTCCGACCCTCACAGAGGGAAGCTGGTAATAAATACCAATAGTCACTCCCCACACCCGTGGAGTGAATGACTACTGGGTAAGTGAATCGTGTGCCCTGAGTAGATGCAATGAACCGATGATGACAGCCTTCTGCATTCTGCCGGTAAGATCATTAGTTCTTAGAGCAGCGTTTGTCTCATTCCACCGGGAGCTCCTATAATCAATACCATTATTTTAACAGAATGACCTGGATAAAGCCTGCGGAATTCAAAGAGCAAATCTCAATATTTTGTCCGTTTATCCTCCTCTTTCAAGACAATGTTGCTCTCAGCGGGGGCGGAGAATTCCACGACATACATTGGCTTGAGTTGGTGGTCGAGAAGTACTATGTCAGGCTTGTTGGCTTGTATTTGCCCGACAGTGGGAAACAAGTAGTTCCACTAAATTAGACACTTCTCATTCCCCACAACGGACTCAATATCCCCCTGAGCGTAAGGCAGCACTGGTGTTTCGTCTATTCCGTACGAGTGCCTTAGACGATAGTAAAGCACTCGTAATGTAGCGTCGTGCCTGTGAATATAGGCCAGGACTGCGTATGTGGGGCAAGCCGACAGTAAGTGCATTACAGTCTCCGGCGCCCTGCGGCAGGCCCTGCAGCTGACATCAGGGACCTATTTACCCATGACACGATATCGATAGCCGAGGGTGTTAAATACACCATCTTGGCAAGCCATTATGAATCAGTCGGTTTCGGACTTCAGTCCGGCTGATCTGAAAAAGCGAAGGTCAGCCTTTCGAATAAACCGAGGTCTATATTTTTATAGAAGACTCCGTACAATGGCTTATCCTTATGGAGCTGCAGAAGGATATTGTGTTCTGCAGCTCTAATGTGGGCTTTTAGTAGAACGGGTCCCAACTCGGTGACAGAGTCGGGGTTTACCCGCTCGACGTCTTAGATGAGACCAAGTTCATCGGCTGCTCTCCGTGCTGCCTTAAAGAGAAAAGCTCCTGCCTCTGCATTTTCATGGTCTCGGACCATGCGGAGGAGGGGATCCGAACTCCTGATGACCTTACATGCTCCATCCAGAACCATCATGTTATGGGGATTCTCCATGCTCAAGAGTCCGCGGCCTCCCCGATGTCGTGGGGGATATAACCGTGGAACGGACGATTTAGCATGCAAGCTCTTATTGAGATGCATCTTTTTGCGGGTTACTACATCGAGTTGACGCAGCTCTGCTCTAGTCCATTTCACTACTCCGAAAGAGTAGAGAAGGATCGGAATGGGAAGCATATTTGTAGCAGACACCTTGTTCTTTCCCGATAGTTCTGAACACCAGATCTGTCGGAGTAGGCGCTGATACTTGCCGTGGAGAGCATTTTTTATTACACTCACTTCTTGGGTGGAGCGTTGCTCGACACCCAAGTAAGTGTACGACTCTCCGGTATCTAGATGGTGTAAGATGCTTCCGTTCACGAGCTGTGCGTCCTCTCCGTAGTCACCGCATCGTCCTCTCTTGAGATGGATCAGTGCGCATTTGTCCAATCCGAACTGCATACCGACAGCTTGCGTGTACTTCTGTACTACCCTGAGAGATTGTTGGAGATCTCTTTCGGAGGAGACATAAAATGTAAGGTCATCAATATAAAATAGATGGGTGACCTTGTGCCTCCTATACCCGGGAGTACCGCAGTTGTAACCACGGATAATGGCAGTAGTGAGATGCAAAACAGAAGGGGGCTGAGGGAATCTCCCTGAAATACTCCCCTTCTGAATGTTACCGACTCTATTTGGACTCTATCGTTACCCGATGTTACGGTAAAGCGAGTTCTCCAGAGCGGCATCATTTCTTCAATACATGTCACTACGGGACTGGGTATTACAAGACATCGGAACAAGTGAACGATGAGCCCATGCAATGTCATGTCAAGTGCCTTGCGGTGGTTGTTGAAGCCTTTGACAGAAGGCTTCAAAATGTGCAAGGGCCGGAGAATCTGTTCTTATCCTATTTCCTGTTAGTAAAGATTGATTTTTCCTTCTATGTCATAAGTTTTAATAGTAACAAAACTAATTCTTGACTTATCATATATTTGTGTAAGATCTGCTTGACAAACAAATTATTATTATTGAATACTTTATTTTTTCGCATAACATATTTCCTTTTTAGTTCCATAGTATATTCTATAAATGTTTAATATCGATGTGGTCATGATTGCCAGTGATATTACGCAATGAATAATATTATATCATTATTACTTTTTATAATAAACTTTATCCAGTTTCTACAATTAATTTGCAAGGACACATATTCAAAGTGTGTGTAGATGTCTCCAGCTATTTCGCATCTTCACATGCTATTATGTGTACTACAGCAACATTCCATATTGCATTTGAGTACCTAATGTTTGAACATTCTGTATCGAATTCGGCACTTCGTTGACAATTGGTGAGATAAATTTAAAGTAGCCAATCAAATTTTTACGGGTGCCAAAATCTATACCAGAATGTTAAAATGCTCCTAAGTATTTATTCCACGCTCTTCCCTCTCGGCAGCTCCATTTGTTGGTTGTTGTGAAATAACGTGGATTTCCTGCAACTCAGATTCAACAATTTTGTTTATGAACCTTACTCGTCGGCCCAAAATATATAGTGTTCTCTATTGACTCTTTATGCATATTGAGGGACGGTAGCTCAGTGTAACTCTGGATACAAGACTCTACTTTGGATGCCATATTACTATTACAAACACAATACAAAAGACATATACAGCTTTAACTCACATATTCACCAACATTTGCTTAACTCACCGATACTAAACTGACTGTTAAAATTTATCAGGTAGTTAAAGCATTATCATATTTACCAACTAAAATCGAGTGGAAGTTAAGTAGCACGTTGTTAACAGAAACGTATTTTTGTGCAACAGTTGGTAAAAACATATCTTCACAGAGTTTACATTGTTATTTATTTATATCGTATTCTAACCTCTGTAATATTTTCGCAATGATTTATTTTACAATTATACTGAAAAAGGAGTGGAAACAAAATATATCTGTACAATGTAAGTACACAAATATGCCATATTATATCATATATAAAGAAATAGTATAATAGAACATGATCAAAACCAGATAATTTAATTCTTCTTTTAGGGAACCATAATAACTGGTGGAGGAATGCTTTAGGCAAAAGTTACGAGCAGTGATGAAAAGCTTTTAAATCTATTGTGTAAAGAGTATTTTACAATTGAAAGCGCATATGCGATAAATACAGTAATAGAGGCAACCGATGTGACTATATATATAATATTATCGTATCGTACGTGAGAATTACTCTAATGCATATCTAGACTCAATACCGTTGAATTATTTCCTGAAGAAATAGAAGTTGACCATGGCTAAATTACTGTTTAAAGTTCTTTAAATAAACAAAAATAAAGTACTGAACCATCGGTTACAGAACTGACTAATGACAGAAGCTTTAAATCGCGGAAGTGATTAAATGAAAGAGAAAGAAAATATACTCATTAGAATAATAGTAAACATCAAAAAAATGAAAAACTAATTAACCAAAGTTATATTTAAAAACGAATGATATAGTTGGAGAGGGCAGAACTAGAAAATCTATGAGGAATAATAATAATAAAATAATTTGTATTATAAAAGAGTTAATAGTATTGAAAATAGAAAAAATTTAATATAAGTTGTTTTCATAATTTGTGAATGCATTATTTTGTGTAGTATGATTCATATTGTATATAGAATTGTATAGTTAATAAAAAACTTACAAAATTTTTAATTTTTTTAGTAGCAAGGTACATATGACTGTAATATTGTACATTCTAATTAATAGTTGTATGTATCAATGCTTTTCTGATAACAGTACATACTGATGTCTTATATGTCCCTCATCTCTTTGTGTTGGTTATATTCAGGGCCGGTCATAGGCCCACGCAACTGCCTAGGGCACCACACGATTAGGGGCGCCAAACGCTACACAAATTTCGAGTCGACAATAATGTTTTCCAAATCAAGTAATTAGGAGAAAATAAAAAATCCAACAACAGTGTCTGGCATGAATTGCAGAAGAAGTTATTTTGTTATTTTAGTTCATTTCAAACATATTTTAAAAACAAAGTGCTTGCCTTGTTTTACTTTAAGTTTTACACTAATGACTGTTGAATTAATGTAAACGATAACTTAAAATTGTAACATTTATAGGTAACTCTTGTTTATTATTTTGCTCTTTGACCTTTTTTACAAAAGAGGGGGAGCCGAATTGAACTTTGCCTAGGCTGAAAATAGTAATTGGACCGGCCCTGCGTATATTGATCGAATTTCGTAATGCGTCGTCATCATTGGATGGAAATCAGTCTATCTATTTAAAATTTCATTCTAAAATGGCACTTTCAATAATATTTAATATCTACACTACATGCAAATTTACATGCCTTTGACATAATCTCAATAAAACGCTCTATTAAGAGCTTAACTGCCAATATTCTTATGTTAACCTTGACAAGTTGTTTTCTCCTAACTGTGATTGGTGAATACGTACACAAATATTTTGACAGGTTGTTACTGCTTTAACAGCTTGTTACCTATTTAACTAACGATGGGGAATATGGATGTAAGCAGATTATACTCACTTATTAACCGCAGAAGTAAATTGACTACTGATAACAGACTGACGGTTATACAAGACAATTTTTCTATAATAACCTATAATGACTTATGCCTGCGCATCCTGGAACACCATATCGGACGCGCAGTGCTTACGTTTACAGACTTTACAAAATAAATTACTTAGACTATTACTTAATGCCAACAGATACACTCCGATCGCTGAATTGCACGAGAGGGCTAACATCCCTTATATCAGTCAATTCATTAATGATACCTCTCAAAAATTCTTCACGACTAAAATTCAGCTATCGGAGTTGACACGGAACCTGACAGACAGACGCCGACACAACGACCCCAGACAGGCACACAAGTTACTCCACCAAATCTGCTTATCTATGACGCGATAGATTAATGGTGGAGTAAGACACATAACCTTTACGAAACAAAACATTACACAGACGAACCTACCCATCCTTCCCCTCCTACACCTCCTCTTTACCACTACCTCTCTTTAACCCCTGCACCTTCAGTGCACAGAATATTTATTAATTTCACATTGTTTTTTATTTGTACATAGATATTTTAACGAGAATTTATTTTAATTTACCGATTTACGGGCCGTGACCTGCCTCTGAAATCGCCAGCTGCATTCTTCCACGACGACATGCGTGAAGCAAATTACGTATTAATTGTGTCATTTGAAGAGAAATTGCCTGAAACACGTTTCTGAAAAAAAAGATATTTTTTTATGAGAAAGTCTCTGATGAAGCTCCGGAATGCCAGAAAGAAAAATTCAAGATGAGCTTTTATAATGTCATCATGGATACTGCAGTAGAATCTATTATCAGGAAATTCTTAAAGAACGCAAAGTTATGTAGGGATTTAAATGTTCTGGACACAAATAATTTTGAGCAAATCGCCCCAAGGGAGAGCTACCTGGCAATTCCCTGAATGCTTGATCTACAAAATTGATTAGTTTTGACTCTAATGCAACTCCTGCTAAGTTAAAAGAAGAGATAAAAAGTTTTGCGGGTAACTGAAAGACAATGAAATTAACAATTAATGATTCCTATAAACTAGATTATGCTGGATTTGAATCGATTCAGAAAACATAAAATCAGATATTGAAGTTGAAGAGGAAGAAGGAGCTACGGAAAGCAATAAAGTAAGCTCTGAAACATCAAAGAAGAAGAGCTCGGGCTCGAAGTCATCTGTTGTATGCTTCTATTTTGAAATACAATTTATTTCAAGGGGTTTATTCTACATTGGCGCTAGCTTATCAGTATCTACTTTCGTTGCCTATTTGACAGGTACATTGCGAGCGGTCGTTTTCAATTTTAAAATTCATTAAAAACAGGTTACGTAGTACTTTACCCGATAATCGATTAGAGTCATTTATGCTAATGTATATTGAGAATAAGATGCTAAACAGTATCAACAATGAAGAAATTATAAATCTTTTGGGTCAAACAAGCAACCAGATGAAGAACGCCTTATTATATTAATTTTATTTTGTTAATTCAATAAAATTTATTATATTATTTTCTTTATATTTTAAAATCATTTTTGTTTAGTTTTGTAAAAAATAAGTTCATGTTTGTTTGACAGGAGTGTTGTAATTTTTGTTGCCTAATCTCACTTCACCCTGTCTGCTTATAACAATATTGTATTATTTGCTACTTGTTCATTTCATTATGATTATTCTTTGTCTGCGTATGTTGAACATTTGGATTTTCCTAAAGCCCAAAGGCCGCCACCCAAATTCAAACTTGGGCTGCTGATTACTCATTTCCCGGTACGATTTTAGGTACCCCATCCGCCCCTACTAGGGACCATTATTATTGTAAGCACGAAGTGCAGGTTGTAACCAGACAATCTGGCTCGCGTCAAGGTCCCGTTGTTATCGTGCGCGCCAATATCCATTGGCTTGATGACGGTCTCGATAACTAGGGCTGAGTAGGACTACTACTCTTTGTTCCTAGATTATCTCTGTAGACCTGGACCGGCCTTCGTGATAGGTGGGCCCGCTTACTTCTACCAGACCCAGCCCGCAAATGCGAGATGTGTCGTGGTATTTTCTGCGGACCTACCCTGGTCCTGGCTCTTCAACCTCGCTGGCAGAGGTCTCTTCTGGCGCTCTTCTTGTCTTGATATTTTCTTTCTTCGCCAGCTTGTCACCCCCGTGGGTAGTCATCGGTCTAGTTGGGTTTTAGGAAGTTTTGGCTGGGATTGACTGCCGGTACGTAGGACACAGTAAAGGTGTGTCCTACCCCGGACCATCGGAAAGGTAAGGATATGAGCTGTGTAGCTCGGGAGTGTGGAGACCCTAAGTGCTTTTTTAGCACTTTCGAACTCCACGGAGCAGGTAGGACAACGGGCGTTGGACGGTATGTTGTCCGGCGCCCGCAAGGAGGTTGGGTTTGGGTAGAAAAACGTCATGTCTCAGGTAGTGGTGGTCCGTCCTGGGGTATCTGAAACAGATCGGTTAGCGGGAAATATAAGTTATACTCACCCGTTGTCCAGAAGCTGTACCCTCGGCCGTTTGTGCCTCGGGGCGTCGGCAGGGTCGTAATCAGTGGCCTGTCTGATTAGCGGGTTCCCATGCTCCTCTGCTTGGGCGTACAGCTTCTTCGCTCGTTCCCGGATGACTTCAGTGACCGTGGTGTACTCCAGGTCTCTGACGATGTCTGCGTTTCTCACGTACCATGGTGCGTCGACCGCCGTCCTGAGGGCGATGTTTTCCACTGCCTGGATTTTCTTCATGTAGGACTTTGCCTGGTAACCCCACGCTACCGAGGCGTACGTCAGCTGCGGCCGGATGAGGGTTTTGATAAGCGTGAGCTTATTCCTCAGGTTGAGACGGCTACCGTTTCCCATCATCGGGTAGATGAGGGCTCTTGTGCGCCGCGCCATGGCTGTAATAGCGTCCGTGTTCTGTCTCCACGTTAGGCTTTTATCCATGACCACGCCAAGGTATTTGACGGTGTCGTGCCATTGGATGTCCACGCCGTTCATGGAGACGTGTCCTGTGGGAATTTCTTTCCGCACTCGTCTGAAGAGTATGGCTTGGCTTTTGTCGGCGTTGACGGCGACTTTCCACTTCGTGCACCATTCTTCCAGGAGTGTGGCCATTTCCTGGAGTTTTCTGGTTGCGTTCCTGGCTTTCCAGGATCTGGCAATTATTGCTGTGTCGACTGCATACAGGGCCAGGGCTGTGTGGTCGGTTCTGGGGAGGTCTGAGGTGTAGATAGCGAACAGGTGCGGTGACAGCACCGAACCTTGCGGGACTCCCGCCTCCATGGTCCTGTTGGTGGAGAGTTGGTCCGAGATTTTGACCCTTAGCTGTCTGCGGTGCAGGTAGGACCTCACTAGTTTGACGAGTTCGATGGGGTAACCCATACTCATCATTTTAGCTAGGAGGCCGTCGTGCCAGACCCTGTCGAACGCTTTGGCAACATCTAGGAACAGCGCCGCGGTGACTTGCCGCTGGTTGAACCCCTTAGTAATCTCCTCGGTGAGGCGAAGTACTTGGAGTTCGGTGGAATGTCCTGTTCGGTACGCGAACTGTTCATCCGGGATGATATTCAGCTCTTCTGTCTTTTCTGTGAGCCTCTTCAAGATGACCCGTTCTGCAACCTTGCTCATGGCTGGGAGGAGGCTGATGGGCCTGTAAGAAGACGGGAAAATTAGTTCTTTCCCTGGTTTAGGGATCATAATGACGTCGGCCTTTTTCCACCTGGCTGGAAAAAGCCGTAACCTTAACATCGCGTTTACGATGTTGACTAGCGCCGCTACTCCTTTCCTGGGTAGCTTTTTGAGAGCGATGTTTCCTATCTTGTCACATCCCGGAGCCTTTCTCGGCTTTAGGCTCCTAAGGATTTCCTTGACTTCCTCGGGGGTAGTCGGGCGGATGTGGTCGTCATCAGGCAGGCGGTGGATCCTACGTACTCTGCGCTCGACATCGTCCACCCAGTCCTCGTCCTCGTCATCGAGCTCGTTCTCTCTACACTGCAGTTCTAAGCTGTCGGCAAACGCCTCGGCTTTTTCCTGGTTAGTGTAGACGATCCCTCGCTCTCCGTGAATCGGGGTATAGGTTTCCTCCGGTTTCGCAGGGCACGTTGGGTATTCCACATACTTCTGTCCTGTGGATCGAGTGACTCAAGGTGGCGTTGCCACCCCTCCTGACGGTGTTCTTGGAGGGCGGCTTTCACTCTTCGGCTGAGGACGTTATACTCCTCGTCCTCTGAGCCCGTCTCTTGGCGCTTCTTCTATCCCTTATCAGCTGCCTGGTGACCTCTGGTAAGTTCGCCATCGGTGCTGGGTGTCTTCTTACTTCTGTTTCTGTCGTGCTGGCCCTTATTGCTCCCAGGATCTGCTCCTCTAGGGTAATGACGGCCCTCTCAACGTCCCCCACGGTATCTAGCCTGGGAATTTGTGCAATGTACTGCTGCAGGTGCAGCCGGTACGATTCCCAGTCCGTTCGTCGCTTCGTGAAGGTAGCGTTGTCGTCACCCGCCTGTCCTCCTAGAGTTAGGAAGATCGGGTTGTGCTCGGTAGATCCCTCCGTTCTGGTAGAGATCTCCGCTTCGAGGGTCATCTCCTTTAGGATGGCTATGTCCAGTACGTCTGGCCTGTTTCTACCGTTGTCAAAGGTGGGCTGGACTGGTCCTACCACCAGCAGTTCGCCGGCGTGCTGTCCCAGGAACCGCAGCAGTTCTCGTCCTCGAGTGTTGGTTACGCCGCTGTTCCATTGCTGGGATTTGGCGTTAAAATCGCCAATTGCGACGACCTGTGTCCTAGCGGGTAGAATTGCGTCCAGATCCCCCTCGGTTAGCGTGCTGTGGGGTGGCTGGTAACATGAAACCACTTGGACGTCGCCGTTTCGTGCTGTGGACACTACTACGGCGGTGGCATTCATATTTTCTAGCGGATCGGGGCTTAAGTTACTCACCCCGTACGGTGGTTGGTTACAAATATTTGTTTATAGTGTGCCTACTCTGGAGCCAGAAGAACTAATATAAGATAGGCACACTGGCTAGCTGGATTCTTGCGGGGGTCGTGGTTCGCTTTTATGGGTGAATATGTGAATCGGTTAGTGGTGGTGGTGGTTTGTGTAATATAAAAAATGCCGTAATTTTCACCAATTTATTATAAAAGTTGTGATCTTTCGGCTACAATATGACACATATATACTGTTTACTAAAGAGGTATTTTTGTGCTTTCTGTATAACAAAATGTTATATTAAAATATAACAAAACGATCTCGATTAAATTCATCGTCGGAGCACGTGATCATGCTAAGCGACGTCGTATTTTCACATATATGATTATGCCTGCCGTTAAGAACTTCAACGAATAATTATATTGATGTGAATTTTAAATTAAATTTGGTGAAAATATATTCTACAATCTGATGACCAAAATGATTAAATACTTAATACTACATAAAAAACGCACTATAACCAGTTATTAAAAATGTAAAGGGGACAAAGATTATATGTACATACAAAAAATACACAAAATTATACATATATCACACGGTCAAATGACGAACATATCAATAATTGAATCTATTGATACTATAAATGAAATGGACTGTAATATAATTGTCAATAAAAGAATTTTAATTGATAATTGGCTAGCAAACTGAGTTGCCTAACGAAGTGGGTTCGAGACCCGCAATGCGAAACAATTGTTCAAAAGTCGTTCGGAGTCCACAAACTGTAGGGCCTCGTCTCTCTTTACCTAGCACAAGAAGACCTTCCAGGGGGTTACTTCGGTAACTTGAGAGGCGGTTAAGAAAACATTTAATGTCGTCAAATTGGAAGAGAAAATTTTTTAAGCGTTTTCCAAATTTGAAGAAAAGTTCATAAGTTGTTCTATATCCACATATTTTGGAAATGGATTCAGTATAATATTGTTCTATCTCCATTAGAGAATTATAATGTTCTATGAAACTTTTCAGTGTAATTTTATGATACGGAAATCAATTTTTTTTCTATATCGAGTTCCACCAAAATTGCTTAACCAATTTCGATGAATAAAGCGTAGTTGGATTCATCCGAGGATTCATCTTGATACCGCGAGGTACATTCAGGGTGCTATTTTGTCAACCTTAAAAAAATTAATTAGGGTATCAAATTAAAAATATAATTATAAAATTAAAAATATATACCTTGAAGAAATCCCCATTCGGGGTCCCCTCACCACTTTATTGACAACATTTATTGACCTTGAGCCTGTTCTTGACCTCCCCCACCACACTAGTTAACTCCCACCAATTTAATCACCTCCCGCCCCACACTAATCACCCTAAATAAATTTGTAGGTAGAAGTTACACTTGTAGATGGAAGTTACAATTGTAGGTCGAAACTACATTGCAGATCGAAGCTACAATCATTTAGTTAAAATTTCAACAATCAAAATGAGTTTTAGTTGAAACTTGTGAAAATTATATTGGTCCTTCTACACCCTCGTAATGTATCTACTCTTGAAATAAAATGTCTTTATTCTTTTAACTACAGTAAGTGTATTTAAAGGAAAATAAAGTGAATTTAGATTTCTGCCTACAAACACAACGCACCGACCGCGACATATTGAAAACGTGATGTTTAGTGCCCTTTACCCTGTACAAGACAAACTTTTATTTGTCCATAAGATTGAATCATAAAAATTACAAGATGATAGCTAACTATATCAATTAATTTAAACGACATTCCAACAATTAAAATGTTCCATATCCATTAGTTTAAACAAAGGTATAAGAATTAAAATGTTCTATATCGATCCATTTTGTACTATATTAATATGTTCATCAAGGACACGGGATGTAGAATAAATTAGTTTTGACACGAGTTTAAAAACTTTCAAATTTAGGTGGTTTCATATGTTTTCAGATATTTAATAATTTCATAACTGAACAGGTAATTTAAATCCCACTCTGTCCGTATTGTTTATATCTTCACAAAATTGATGTATTAGACTTTCAAATTTGATTTCCCACAACTTTAGCAAATGGCGTATAAAAAATTATAACTCTGGGTTGATGAACCATTAAGATGAAAGTGAATTTCATCATTGAGTCATTGTTGGTACCTATGACTTTCTTGCAAAGAATAGGGTTGATTGTTTCTTTAAAATTTAATTGGTGAATATTCTATTGCAGACAAAGCAACTGGTACAAGATGTTCAGGTGGATACTCTCAAATTACGAAATTTGTAAATTGAGCAGTCTTTTAAAAGTGGATTAAAGATTATGTGGCTGAATATTTGTTAAATAGAAAAATGATTATAAAGAATAATATTAATAAAGCTCAGTGTGATCAGATTTTTTAGTTTTATTTTTTGAGAAAATGAATGGCGATTGTTTTTCCTTCTATTGTAATAACATGATTATTTTACGCACTTGTCTACAAATCGGAGAATATAAAATTTGTTTGAGAGTTATGGTACTTTCTATGTAACTCAGTACTTTAAAGCCGAATTCAGCTGTAGACATTGCTTATTACGTCAAGTTCTCGAGGTGATAAATTTATTCAAAAATGTAGTGACAATTTTGATAAAAAAATAAGAAATAACAGAAAATTTAATTATTATTGGGAAATAAGGTTTTGGATGTTCCAAAATTTTAAAAAAAGGTTCTATATTAAAGAATACTAAAAATTTTCCATTATGATTAAAATAGTTTTAGATAAACTGAAGCTGAAGCGGTTTGTTGTCATACGACATGAAAATTATATTTGTAGTGGAACAACTGCTCGGTTCTGATTCTTTTATTGTTTGACTAACAGTTCAACAAAACCTGAAAAACTTGATTGTTTCGTACTGTTATTGCTGTTTCAGAAAGAGTTTCCTTGAGAAAATAGTATGATGGAATATCTTCAACAGCCTCTGATATTTTGGAGCATTGTGAAACCTTTTTCCTCTCCATCACTAGCAAAACTGTACGTTTGCTGACTGTCATCTAATTTGTAATAACCCAAAGATATAAAATAATAAATAACAAAACTGACTGTCCAAAAAAGGCAGTGCATTAAAGACGCATTTAATTAGCCTGAATTTGTTTATACAGGGTGTCCAAAAATTCCGTTGCCATACTTTAACGAGCAATTGGACACAAAAAGGTATTTAAAAAAGTTCCTATGAAGATAGATCGGTAAATACTTCCTAAAGGCACTAGCGTCCTTTGTAGATGACACCCATAAAGCAAATTTTTAGTAAGAACGCCATTAAAATTATCAAAGAATCATACATATTAGAAAATGGCACAGTAAGAAAAATATGAATAAATAAACTCAGTGAACTTCCTATTGGTACGCCCTTGACGTCAAAGTAGGTTGCCACTGGTTGCTCAAGATAGCCCTTATTAGTGGTAGTTTACAGACCAAAATTTATACCTAGACTCAAAATAGATCTAATGATATTAAGTAAAATCTACTTTATACTTGACATATTCAAAGGATGCTAGCATCCTTAGGACACATTTGCGGACCGGCCTATGTTCAGAGAAACTCTTTTTAATAGTTGTTTGTACCCATTCGGCCATTAAAGCATGGCAACGGAATTTCCAGATATCGATTTTTTGCTCGACGATAGAGGTTAGCTTTTATGTTAATTGCGTTTTGTAAGCGATAAATATTGATCTCTTATTACAATTCGCTGGATAGGTAATGGTGTTTGAATTACTGTAAATGACGTTGTTTTCAGGTGCTTGGATTAGCATTGACACTTTCACTCACTGAATAAATATCCTCCACTGAACTATCGCCACAGATACGTACAGCAACAGTTTTATTACTATGCTCTGATCGCTTGGCAAATCCAATATGCGTGATCCGAACGTGATCAGTAGCTACCATATTATATATTGAACCAAATGCCCTCCCTAGTTAGGCCAGCGAAGATCGTATTCGGCTCGTGACACAATAACCAGTTTTATGAATTCACAGAGCAAGCGAGCAGATTGCAGCGCTGGTAGATGTACAATTCAGTGCAATATCATAAAATGGGCATCACAGGCTTGATAAAGTTTGCAACTATAGAATGAGTTGGCATAAACTTAAACATTACTTTCTCTATTAGAAGGACGATAGAAGCACCAGGGTCCTAATTCTTGAAATCGGGGAAAAGCGTTCTCATGAAATAAACTGGCGGTGTTTTCCTAAAATGACTACAATTGTATTCTATAACACAAATAATTATTCACATCGCATCGAACGGAGCGATAGCTATTGAATTTGGCAAGTGTCATTTCTAATAATTTTTGAGCTTAGTTATATATTTAATGTTTCTCCAAATGTATCAAAAATGCCCCTTTTAGATTTAGCGGGGCAATCCACGACGCGCATAAAATGCCATTCCTCCTTTTTTCATCGTGCTACTGAGCGATCTTTCAGTTACTGCCGCTTTTCTCGTACGTTCGAGAATACTGACCCTGGCAAATAGAACATTACCGGCCAAAATTATACGGTAATTTGAAGAACATAAAACACTATTAGGTTTATATTGTACCCTACATATTATTAAGTTTTGTTTGAGGATTCCAATTTTGAGATATATTCATATCGCTATTAAAGGATTATTGAAGTTGAAAAATATCAAATAATCTTGATCTTTAACTTGAGACGTTGTTAAAAGGAAATTATGTAGACCAAAGTTGCTGAGAATTTTTTCGTAGAATTTTAAATTTCATACTAAATGGGCCGCGCGAGCATGTCCGCACAATGTCTGCGTATGTTAAAATTAACATCCGTAACTTCCGGTACTCACTGATTATGAATCGGATTTTAGGATTTTCAAAAACGAAACAGCTGATTCGAATTGACATGAATATAATCTTCAGAAATTAATTGAAAAATCTGAAAGAAAAGAGAGATGCCCTTTACTTCGTTAGTTCCGAATCTGGAATTATAATTTTCTTAAATAAAATGCCGCCTTCAATATGGAGGACTGAACGTTGTTTTTTAAATTGTTACTGAGTCAACTACATTCTGACTCGTTATCAGCGAGTCTAAAAATGTATGGATGTTAATTTTAATATAAATATAAGATTTTCCAAATGTTGACCAGCTATTCGGGAGAATATTAGGCTATAAAAATCACTAAGCAATTTTTATCTATCTAACTTCGTTTCGGCAACGTTAAAGGTCAAAATAGACGATTTTTTTGAATTTTTTCAACTTTAACTATTAGTGATTCAATCTCATCGCAAAATTGGAATTCAATAAATTAAGCCTAACGATATGTGAAATATAATCTACCAAGTAGTGTAAGTTTCATCCTCCCTAAAATTACCGTGATTTGAAACCCCTAATTCTCTTGCACTCTAGCTACAGCGAAAACATGGCACTGTCCAGGAATCAAATACATATTGTTTATTTTGTGGGAATAGACAACTGGACGCTTTTTATAAAACTTTTATAAAACGCTGGTTGGTTGAAGATCTTGAAAGGCAGAATCAGGAAGGTCTAAAAATAAAATGCACATTCGGTTTACAAAAAGGGAACTGAAAGCAACATTCATTTCCTATAAACACCAGTGAATAGATACTTCTAAAGACTACATTTTAAAGTTTAAATGGCGTTGTTGGTGATTACGATTAGGTATTATTCCATTAGTACGTAAAATTTTAAGATTCTTTGTGCAACACTCATTTTCAGTTAAATATTTATTTATACAAACGAAAACACAAGACCTAATTATGATTTTAAAACAAACACAACTAAAGCAAATTCCAAGTTTCCTCCGTTCTGATAACTGCACATATCATAACGAGGTGCACAGGCAGATAATAAATAATAAGCTTTAAAATGAATATAGAACTTTATAGCGTACAGACTGAAAAACCCTGTACTGTAGTAAAACTAAAAATTATTTATGGTAGTGCAATAAAGAATATTGCTGTACCTATTTCAAATAAAAAGGTAAATATATGCTATATTAAATAGGTACATCAAAGCACATTTCTGACTTCTAACAGACAAATAATTAAACAATCGTAACATTTACTGTTTAATTGTCAATTATTTTTTAACTTTGCGTAGGTAATACTACTAGATGTCATGCACGTTACAATATCTCTATAATAAGATAGATACTAGGGTTACCGGCCCAGGTAATTTTAACTGACAGACGCTGTATATATAGTTTATAATAAAATAGGTAAAATTTTTTTAAATATATTTAGGTATGGTTAAAATATTTCTGAATTAAACTAATTTTTGGCTAACTCCTGTAATTTCTATTATCATTAAAAATTAATCCCCTGTTAGATTCTGTAAAATTCTGTATTGCAAAACATACTCTGTTTTTTTTTTTATATATTATTTTCATATACTATTAATAATTATATATACGTATGTAACCTAGAATGTAGATATTATCACGGAGAAAACTAGTTAATAAAAATTTCAATCAAAAAAGGACGAAATTCCAAATATAACCATATAACATGAATGGGTACGTGTATAATAAATAGCAGATATTTCAGCCGAAAATTAGGTCCTCCATCTTTATTGCCTGCCAACAGAATGGATAAAAAACTGATATAAGTTTGAGAGCGCATTGTCCAGACGCGAATCCCGCTGAGAGGAGATGTTCTTGCGGTAGCGGGGAAATAAGGGAGGATGGCAGGAATGATTCACTGGTACCACAAAATAATATTGTATACATGAAGTATGGTTTTAGGAGTTCTAAACTTATTATATATACTTTTTCAGTCATATGGTCATAGGTTGAATGAATTTAATACTTCATATTCAGAGGCACGAAATATCAACTAAAATTTATGTAATAGATTGAGTTTCTGTGCATTCAAGGTGCAAGTAATTGTTCTACTTGTATGTATCACCGTGTTAGGATTAATCTAATAATCATTGTATTTTATGTAATATTTCACTATTTGTAAATAGATATACCAAGCTAATGCGTTGCGACGGTAGGTTCCTTCAAAAATACTAAAATATTTCAATTATTTCAATTATTATATTATTAAGTTTCACATTTTTCAGGAATACAATATATTAACTTTAGACTAAAAATATATGAAAAAATAGACATATGTTATCAAACCTCTTAGATCGAGTAATTAAGGTAGCTATATATATGGAATAAAATTTAAAATATTGAAACATAAGAAAAGCTACTTTCTACGCTTATGAATTGATAAAATAGGTAATAATGTCAAATTTTCAATTTTAAAATTTTTAACGGAACGAGAATAACAATTATTTTAACTTACAGATGTTCTAAAAATAATAATAATAATAAACGTCTTTATTTGCAACCACAATTCAGAAGAAAAATAATTTGTGTATACAAAGAGGATTTAGCTAAAACTGTCCAGACCGATTACTGGGAACTAAAGTCGACATTCAATTTCTATGAACACTAATGAATCCTAAAAACAACCTACATTTTAAAAGTTCAAACAACGTTGTTGATGGTTACGATATGACGTCGTCGCGACGCCTAGAAAATTTTCTTAGATGATAGTAAGTTTGAAAATATATTATTCCATTATTGCTTACGTTAAATTTTAATTTTTTTTTTGCTATACTCATTTTCATTTAAATAAGTAGTTTTAAAATTATATAAATATTTTTTACCAAGTGTCACTCACTAACTTCATTTATAATTGCATTGTAATAAAATTGAGGTATAAAATTTCTTATTCAGAAAATTATAGTTTATTATAATATTGTTTTAACATTAATAACGCTGATGCGACGCAAAATCTGTAAAAACGTATTTTTAGAAACATTTATTTATACTATCGTAAACCCAAAACCTAATTATTTAAAAATTAAAAAAATATGATTTTAAATCAAATAAAACTAAAGCAAATTTTCGACGTTATTTCCGCTTTGATATATATTATGTCCTGCTAAAAACAATCATAAAAACTTATAAAAATGTATAGGTAAGAGTTGACAAGATTTTAGAACCCGAGATATGTGTATTTGAAACAGCAACAAAAATGTATATCTGTTAGATGTCAATGAGTTTTGATAGAATTATTAGGATATTCTTCTTCTGAATGTTTTTTATAACGCATAATCCTAACTATAAGCTTTAATGATATCTTCCAACTCTTATTTCATGAGTTTATATAACCGTTTATATGTGTATTTGAAACAGTTTCCATGAGTATTTATAAGATATGGTAAGATAGTCAGAGCTTCAGTTTATATTTTATCCGTGTATTTGAAATCGTTTTCAAGAGTGTGTATAAAATATGCTCAGGCAGTGAGAGTTTTGATGGTCATTTCCAAAAGGCATTTTGTGAGTTTATATAACCGTCTATAATTATGTGCATTTGAAACCGTTTTCAAGAGCGATTATAAAATATGGTGAGGCAGGTGAATTTATATATTTTTTAGACCGTTTCGAACATGAAATAATTCTATAAAGTGATTACATCTAACTAGGGCACCAAGAAGTAACTATTTAGGATTTTAGGGTATTTATAGCACCTGAGGCCAGTTTGATAAATTTAGCTTGATTTCTTCATACGCGTTTGAACAGTCTACATGGTTCAAGGCCATATGAGCATTGTTTGTAGTTATCGAAAAAATGATTTACAAAAATAAATAATTAATGATTTTTTGTGTTACCATAGATACATGAAAACTATAAATCTTCTTCATTTTAATTTTTATTTATTTTAATAAATTATCCAAAAATACATGCAAAACAAAAACACAAAAATCCGTCAAAAAATATTTATTTCAAACATATTTTATATTTACCTATTTCTTTTATATATTATCAACATTTTTACTTCCTGTTTGTTATAATTTATGTAACTATATGCTAAGCTTCGAACTTATCTTTCTTCATGTAGAAATTTTCAATAATTAATTTCCTAATAAACAGTGGTAATTTTATTTTATACAAGGCGAACTTTTAAGAAATCCTGTTGCAGCAAAAGTAATAACATTTCGTTTAAACTGAACGTTAATTTTTTTAAATAAAGAGAATTTCAAAAAATATTTTACAAAATACTATATTACAAAAGACATTTTAAATTAAAAACAAAGGTATTATACCGTATTAATTGTCGGTTTCTCTTTCATTCGAGAAGCATGTCCTCCTTCACTGTCTAGAGTACTTTTATCCAATTTTGAGAGCTTGATAAATTTTAGAATTTGTTGTATTAACACAAACTGGGTCCCCTCGTACAGCAACTAAAACCGTCATTCATATTATAATAATATTTATTCAAGCAATATAATTATAGTGTGGAAAAAGTACTTAATTCATATTGCGCATATTATAATATAGTCCGTGAGCCAGTCAAGATGTCACTACCATTAGGTGGGACTAAACGGAATCTACGTTTCTAGATTGTAATATATGTGAGTTAAAAGTAATCACCTCAAGAACATTTCAGATTCTCATCTAAATACTTTTTTAGCCATCATTTTGAACATTTTTCACCTTTTTGACCCAATAATGTCTGTAATTAGACACCGTTGATCATAAATGAAAAATATATCTTAGTAAAGTTGTTCAGAATCTAATTTTACTTGCAATTGTGAAATTTGTACACTGGTTTAAGGTTGTTTAAGACAAATTGTAAATAAAATGATGTTTGGAATGTTGTGTTTCTGGTTTTTTGGAATATCATTGTTATAAATTACAATTCCTGATTATTTAGTTTCATTTCAGGTTTGCCGAAATTTACTGAAGAAATAATTTGAAGAGTAAGAAAAATGAAAATAAGGAAGCTAGACGTAAAATGGACGAGAAGCTTATATGCGGGAAAGGGTCGAATTTGAAAGAACTCACCAGCCTTCGAGATAACCGTTCCTGGGAAACTCTTTGCGAGGCTGCAACAGTAAGATAGTTTATCCCTATTTTAACACCACCTCAAGGTAGTACGACTGTACCAAAGTGTATATATTACCACAACGAATGCAGGTCACACAATTCACCCATGCCTGGCAATCATTACAACTGCAACAGCTACATATTCGAAAGAAGAGGAAGTTTCCACGGAAGAAACCACTCCGGAACCAAGGTACCCTAAGAGGCAAGCTCTAAATATTACTGTGCAGTCCAGAGTTTATAATAAGACTTGCATTTTTTGCATGAAAAATATCGAAGTATATGAAAGGGACAAACAGTCGTGAACACTTAAAACCAGCAGTAGAACTTAGGGCTGACAAAACCATTCATGAAATTGCTGCACAACTTCTAGATAACAGAATATTGTCGATAACTTCAAGAGATATTGTGGCAGCCGAAGCATATTACTACTAAACCTGTTACAAAGACTGCATACATTAAGCATACAATCTTCAATACCTAGAGTACTGGCGTATGATAATGTTGACAGACAAGAAGAGGTATTCAGGAGCGTAGGAACGCCTCATAGTGTTAATGGTATAATAGTTCAGCCCAGATCCTTGTCATATGGCCCACCTGAACCAAACGCAAGTGTCAAGAAGAAAGAGAGGAAGCGATCTATCGAATCAGATAAGACCTTCTCGTACACACCGTAGGGAAAAGGCAAGGCCCACCTCGCGTCGTTCCAGCTGATCTTTGCACTAAATTGATGGATGATGAAGTTCTCAATGCGCTTCAGCGGAATCATCTTTGGATACTGTTGAGCACGCATGACACAGACAACCAGATAATCTGTCCTTGGACTGGATTCAATATTTTAACAAGAAATGATATACAAGTAACGAGAGACACGGTAGGATATCTTCCAACAATCAATGCCCCTGCAACTGAAATGTCAACACTGTGCAAGAATTTTTACGAAATTCCATCACCGCCCAGAAATCGTTACACATTGAAAAACTGCCTTGAAATAGGGATAAACTGTCTCGCTGTTGCAGCCTTACAAAGCGTTTCCCGGGAACGGTCGTCTCGAAGGTTTGCTAGTTCGTTAAAATTCGACTCTTTCCCACATATATACAGCTTTCCATCAATTTTTCCTCTAGCTTCCTTCTTTTCATTTTTCTTACACTTCAAACTATTTTCTCAGTAAATTCCGGCAAACCTGATATGAAACCAAATAATAGGGAATCGTAATTTAAAAAATGATATTATTACAAAAACCAGAAACACAACATTCAAAAAATCATTTTATTTACAATTTATGTCTTAAACTGCCTTAAATCGGTATATAGTCCAATGCCGAATCGGTTTTCAGAGGCCAAAAATCGACAAATTTCTTAGCAGTATATGAATGGGATATATAAATGGGGGAAAATCGATTGGACCCCAACAAATAATGGGAAGTAAGGTGGGGGAGGAAGAAGGTGTGCTTTTAGGGGTGATACGTGTTCTTTTACGAGTTCCAATAAAACTGGACATCCTTTCGAAAAAAGTTAAATGCAAAAGTTGTAGATAATTGAAAGATCTACAACTTTATTGTTATAGTCTTTCTCTTACTTTTCAACGTTACCTCAAAAACTATTGAGAGAAACGTCAAAAATCAATTTTTTGATTTTTCATTTCTATCTCCCACAGAAATGATTCGATTTTAATGAAATTTGGTGAAAATGGACATTGTTATACCCCAAATAAGTTGTAATTTCTTTGAAACAAAATATTAATTTTTCATTTTATGCGAATTTAATTTGAAAAAAAGGCCTAATTTTCAATAGAAAAAGTTGATTAACGAAATTTTGATTTTTGAAAATTCCAGGGCGGAATGTTTTCGCTGAAACATCTATTTTAAGATGGTGTAAAAAAATCAAATCATACTGTTACTGTGGAAAAACATTGTCAAAAATAGGAAAAACCAAAACTAAGATTTTTCAAGATCGATTTTTTCGTAATTGTCACGAATTCTTCATTGTTTATTGGAATGAAGTGTTGAGAGTGATGCAAAATGGTAATTTCAATGTAATATCAAATAACCGTTCAACGTTCAGGCTGTCGAGAAACGAATTGTTTAAGCAATAGTTTTACATAAAATAATGCTAGAAATGACAATTTTTGTTAAAGAAAAATTTTTTTTATGCTTTAAGAACAAAAATAAACTGAAAATAATGTCATTAAAATAAATATTTCGAATGATTGAAATGGCGGGGCAGTTCTTATGCTATGCGGTCTCGAGCGCGCATTTTTTTGTTTGTTTCTGCTAGCTCGCATGCAGCTTCCCTGATTTTCCGTGCGTCCACAACTGACATCTGCTTTGTCGTTGTTGATCGTAATTTTCAATATTAAGTTTATGTGCTTCTCATCACAAATAATTTGCTGTATTTCCATGGTACCTACGTCTCAAATTTCCATTTTATGTTTGTGCACGTCATAGTGTATCTGATGTAATCTAATAACATGGTTCTTAGTGACTCGTTTAACAGCGATGGCTGAATAGATGAAGAAGTAAGAGATTTGTAACCAGAACATTTATCTATTACGAAGACCTAAATCAAGTTCAAGGCAAAATATTTTTTACTAACCTCTATTTCAAACATGCCATAGTATATGTTTCTAAGCGCCAAGTAAAATTATTTACAAATTTTATTAAAAAGTCCCTGTTACTGCGTGATATTTTTCAATTTTATATACATATATTTTTCCTTGATAAAAAATACTTTACAGACCTACATTGGCTCTCATTTTCCAAAAATTAAAATATGGAATATGGGTAGGTTCCCTAAAATCTTGCATTAACAGCTCGATTTTAGGTCAAATGCACATACCCAGCACTGTCGCAGTAACGATACCACAATATGAAATGTCATTGAAATTTATTAAATCTAGCAGAAATTTTTTATCGGAAAGATGCAGACAAACAAACAATTGCTGAAATTGGATTGAAACTAATAGCGTCTATTTATAAATGTAACAAAAATATGTCTCTGAACGAATTAAGATTTGAAATGTATCAAACCGCAAGGGTGAAAAGTTCATTTAATTTAGAAAAGCTACCACCAACTGAAGGAGTAGTTGAACAACACTTATAGGGCCTATTTTCAGTTACAAACATGGCTTGGTAACAAACTTACGGCTACGGATTGGCGATAGAAACACCATTTAACCAGAATAATGCCTAAATTAACAGAAAAAGAAGGAATTCCTGAAAATTTGCAGAAAACTATCTGCTGTACCTGTGAAACTGGCTGCGACTAATATCTGCGAAAAAATTATGATAAAAAAATGCGATACGGATGTACTGGTGTTTACGATTTTTTGTATGCAAAGCTTGCCTAACCGCAAGGAGCTTTGCAGCATAGGAAAGCACGAAATTTTTAGCTGCTTATGAACGTACTAGGCTGCTTGATAAGTCACCACATATAGTTTATATTTTACTCACATTAGAACCGGTTGGTAAGATTTATTCCCAGGTCCTGAAAAATATCAGTCCATAATAGGATTTCACGCAGTTACCGGATGCGATACTGTATCTTTTTCCATGGAATTGGAAAGCTCACGGCTATTAATTCCTGGAGCTACAGAAGTATTCACAGCCCTGCAGACTGAAAATGTTGAAAAAGCAATGGAAACTCTAGAAAAATTTGTCATTTTAACGTACATCAGATAATTGAAATGTATCAATAAGGAGCAATTTTAAAAACTACATATTATAAATCACATCAAATGAAAAACTGTTTTATTTTTCCAGAACCGTGTCTTGTGACACTGTGAACGAATGCCGGAGAGTGGGATTTACCAAAAACGATTGTCACCTGGAATCGATTCTGCCAACAAGGGATACATGTCCAACGCGTTTCCGTTCAAAGCCAAATATGGAGACAGAGTACAGCACCTTCCAGATTCATCAGATTTTGGATAGAAAAAATTTGACAATATGTGGGAACCCGTGTAGCACGCAAAGCCTGTAGTCTCAGAAGGGTGCGAAGCCTTAGTTAAGTGTAGCTGTAAAAAGCGCTGTGTTGCAAATCACTGTAAATGTCTCAAAAACAATCTGAAATACTGTCATCTATGTGTAGTTATGACACATCTGAAAGTGTATAGTAGTTCAATATGTGCCACTCGGATTAATTCCCAATGCACAAGTACGGTTTACTGGCATGGGTATGAAATAAAAGTGCTATTCCACCATTATTATAAGAAAACTTGCTTATTAATTTATTCAACCTGTCATTATTTTCGACCTCACGTAATAAAACATGATTCTTCGAAATCAGTGACCCCAAAAACATTTGAAACGGGATTTCACTCGAAAAATGCGATAGTTTAAAATTTTCCGGAAAATAACGTTATTTTGCGCATTTCTTCGTCGCCATTTTGAAAAAAAAGGGCCGGGACACTTGCTTGTGACCTTAAACATCCCAAATGTGTACCAAATTTCGGCCCTCCACGACACTTTTTCAAAACAAACGAAAATGTGGATTTGCGCCTGAATGTGCAACCTGCTACAACAGGGCCCCCGCAGGGGTCCAGACCATGGCAACATTTCTCATCTCGAAGGGTAGGGTCTAACAAACAAGTGTACCAAATTTCAACACTTTAGCATGAAATTCAAGGTGCATTCTTTTACGCTCCGGACTATAAGGATCTCGATAAGGACTGAAGGTTTGAAGCTCCTCCTCATAGTTTGAAAATTTCATTTAATCATTTAAAGATTAAAACTTTGTAGTAAAGATGTTTTCTTTGTTTGCAGTTTGAACTGAACTTTTCATATCAATTTTAACTGGGTATTTGTAAATTATTGCTTTAATATACGCATTGACTGGTGTACCACAGCAGAATGAGCTACATTTTATTTTAATAACTTTATTGTCAATCCTAATCGAATTCTAATATGGCTCTTTAATTTCATTTAGGGCATCAAAAAAGAATTATTTGAGAGGTGGTTTACCTGGTATTGAATAAAGAATAACAATAATGGGACGTTCTTCAGTTTAATTTGCTATCCGATATATATTAGACGAAAATATTGTTTTGTGTTTTTATTGATTGGCAACTCGTTGTCCGTTACATCATCATTCTTTAATTTTCGAAACAAATCAACCCAAGGTCACACAGAATGACACGCATGGGCGTATCAAGTATTTTATAATGAAAATATATGGTCAATAATAGTATGCCATACAATGAATTTTAGCATCAGTTGCCGCATTTAATTTTATAATTCACCTCATGGGTTTCTTGCAAAGGTAAAAGGGAATATCCGTTATGTTTTCCCTGATTAAAGTACTCATTTAATTTCACCACCATGTCTTTGGTTACTGCATTCAGTCTTTTATACACTGCATGCTACTGAATTGACATGCTACTGAATTGACAGTGAACTCACGGAATACTGAATGTTGATTGCGGCTACGACTAACGCTTGTAATATTCATTTGTAAAACGCATCGTTACGTTTGGAACTTCTGTCGTAGCCTTAGCAGACGTAACTTTCTGTTATTTAGATCATATGCGTTTTGAATTAACAAAGTAGAAAAATCGCATGTCGTTGATGAGTACATAAACTGATGACGTGGAGGACAACAACATTTGTGATTTCAACTTGTATCGGTAACCGTTTCAAATATGTTACATTTTTTTGTATTCCCTTACAAATTCAAAATAATGAACCGAACCATTCTTAGGCCTTATAGCTTTGATAGATCACGGGCATCCTTTGGACGGTTTTAAATATTTCAATTTGTTGAAAGCCTTTAAAGAAATTCACTCACAGCAGTATGGGTCAAATTATTTTTAAGAATCTAGGTATTAGAGAGTTGTTGAGCAACCAAAATAACGTAACGTTATCAAGATACGGTAACTTTATTTCATTACGTAGTTACCATTAACGTGTTACCAAAAAGAGACTTGTTGAACAGCTTAATAATCAGCAACCGTTATCCTTGACTATAGGTAAGAATACTTAGTTTCTTTGACATCTTGACCTAACCTAACAGTGCGTAACTTTACTTTTACAGTACTTTTGGCTCGAAGATCTTTGTTGCTTGGGCATAGCATTATGAATAATGCTATTGAAATTATTCAATCGTCGGGATCAACAATAGAATGGTGTAGACCGAGATGCATTACGAGGTGTAATACTCCATGATATTTTAGATTTACAATCCGGCAAGGAAAGGGATCAACAAATTGCACCATTTAATTTACAAAATATAAGTGATATGGATATGGAAGAGAACTTTCATTTTAATAGAGGTGATTTTCCAAGGGGGTCCTACAAATACCGCCTATTGTTAGAACGAAAGAGGGAGATTTAGCAACAGGTAGGTTTTTTTATGATTGCTTTTATATGAACAACTTGAACTACTTAAGATAATAGCTATTTGTATGACAAGGGAGAAAAGTGCATAATTTCCTCCCGCGGATAGTTTGATCAATATCCAAGGGAGGAAATGGCACTTTGCTCCTGTGTAATACATATGATTTTTTTCTACCACCATTTACAGTGGTTTTACATATATTTTATTATATTTTCTTAAGCATGACAATCAAAAAACTAAATATGTCAAAATGTCATAATAGGTATTTAGATAAGTAAATATTGTTAAAAATCAAAGCACATGGAACGTTGCTAAGGTTGCGTCTTGTTTGTTAATTTAAACCTCGATTTAAACTGTTTTCAATTTTTATAAATAAAAATAAGTAATAAAAAATCTCTTTCAAAGGAAAGTATTATTATACATTTTCAGGAAGTTTGTGTATCAACAAAAGAAGTCAATACACTACCATTACAGCTATTTGAAATTTCTTCTTGTTTGCTTCCAGAGGAAGCTAAAGTATATTCCTCCCTAGTGAGGCAACGTATTTTCCTCCCGAGGGAGGAAAAGTACTACTTTGCTACCTGAAATGAGGGAGCAAAATAGTATTTTCTATGTAGGGAGTAGAAAATAGCTATTTGTATGACAAGGGAGAAATGTGCATAATTTCCTCCCGCGAATAGAGATCATTGTTGGGGCTAAATATGTTCCAAATGAACTAACCTATCCATATTTTCCGTATGGCAAACCCTGTATAGTTTCAAATAGTTAATGATTTTATAATTATGTCCATACGACATAAGTTTTGTTCATTTGCAGGCCATTGTAGCAAAAGGTGCTGCAGTGCAGAATTGTTTTGGATTTGTAGATGGTACTGCAAGGCCTATATATAGACCCTCACAAAATCAGGAAGAGTATTATTCAGGACACAAACGACAACACTGTAAAAAATATCAATCAGTTTTATCTCCTAATGGGATAATACTTAATCTTAAGGGCAGTTATCCTGGAAGCCGTCATGATGATGCGGGCATTTTTCGGGATTCGGGGCTATATAAACAACTAGAAAGAGTAGCAATATTTCAAAATGGTTCCAGTTTTGTTCTCTTTGGTGACCAGGCATATGGAATTAGAGAATTATTACTGTGTCCGTTTCCTAGACGAGGAATCAATGAAGCACAGAGGAACTTTAATGCATCAATGAGTGTGGTGCGACAAGCTGTTGAATGGGGGTTTCAAAAAGTGTTAGCTCAATTTGCATTTATAGACTTTAAAAAAAAACAAAAAAATTTATAAGTGCCAGAATATAATTCAAATTCGTTGCGATTCAAGCATTTTTAAGCTCCGAGGAGCGAACTAAATTAATATTGAACTGACAATACGTATATAAACCGGCAAGCAAAAATCCACCAAAATTATAAATATTGAACTTTTCTTGAATCTTTTTGTGTAATCGTTAGCTATAAGCCGCATATTGGATGGTAGTTGGTTACATTATAAGTCGTTCCGTTCCTCACCATGTGTTGTACACGAGCCAGACTATAGTTATTACTCATTTTCTTGAACGTTTTTAAAAACATGATTTTTTAAAAGATTTAATATATATATTTTTGAACTTTATATTATCTTTTCCTTGTGTTTCAAAATACCTTTTCAGGTTTAAATTTAAGAAAGTGTTAGTATTTACTGTGTTAGATTTATAGTGTTACGACGTCGAATTGGTACCATCAGTGAAGCAGTTAAGCAAAAACGAGCAGTTAAGCAAAAACGAGCAGTAAGTATAGATTTTTGTATTCTCCGTCTGAAACAGTCATCTTGAACCCTTCTTTGTTAACGTTTAATATCTATTTTGGAAAGTATAATCAAAGCCCTTCAGACGTGAAGAGATGGATCGTTCACAAGTGCACCGATCAACTTCGCGCAACTTGCCGTAACGCAAACAACAGAAAACAACGTAAGGCCGTCCCAATCGGGCAAAGAAACGAACCAAAGCACGGTGAGCTTGGGACCACACGTGCAGGGGACAAAAAAGCGCGTCAAAAGAAAGATTGCAGGCGAAAAGATGCAAGGGACCTCAGGTGGAGAGGGGGCTAGGAACAAAACAAAAGAAGGCCAAGCCACAGAAAATGCCATTTTCAGACTGAAAAAGAAACAGAGACTTGCAGACGTAAATGATCCAACATTTACACACCCGGGGACGGGTAAACCTAAACAAACAAAAGGCGTGCCAGAACAGGTGACCCCGACGAAGAATAGGTTTGCAGCACCTATGCCTATACAGGCGGATATGGACGTGGGCCCGCGGCTGACGGAACAACGCCACAGTCAAAAATGGCGCCGGCAAGGCGACCGCCACCAATTGTTATCCACGGACATTTAGAGAATCACCGGTGGGGGTTGAATAACTATATAAAGTCCCACATCAAAGCAAAACATTTTTCGAAATACACGTCAGCGAACACGGCCATCCAGGTCACAACGAAGGAGGACTGGGTCACTGTAGCTAAGTGCTTCGCGGATAATAAAGTAGATTTCCATACATACACCTCCCGGGATGAAAAATCCCACGACTTCGTGATGCGTGGGCTGCATCATGAGGCGGAGGCGGGAGACTTTAAAGAGGAGCTACAAAAACAACATGACATCGCATGTCGAGACTTGTATAAGATGAGAGGAAGAAGATACCCAGCATATCTACTTATCACTAGCAGCAAGACAAGGCTCAAAGACCTCCAGCAAAAAGCACGATACCTCGATTATACGAGCATAGCCTGGGAAAGACATATTAACACGAAAACCATTATCCAGTGCCATCGATGCCAGTAATGGGGGCACGCCACCTCCAATTATAGAGCTGCTCTGAATTGTCGTAAATGTGCAGAGCTTCACCTGACCCGCACGTGCACAAAAACACGTGACATCCAGAAGGCAGTTCGACACCGAAGGTGATCGACAAAGAAATAGTCATGAAGAGGAGCAGACGCAAGCAAGAATTAGTGGAAGAAAATGAAGTTAAGTGCGTCGAAAGTGTTTGTGTTGTGTCAATAGTCGTCCTATTTATACTTATCAAAATCTTCATGATTTTGATTTTTTCTTTTTTTATCCCATTTTGAGATACAGTGTTCAAAGTAAACAATCGAATGCGATGCATCGATATATGTACAACCATATCATCATTATTAGATTTGCATCTATGTTATGTTTCAGATAGGCCGGTCTGAAAATAACCGAATACAACACATGGGAGACTCCATCCAAAGATCTATTTTTTTTTATAACAATTTTATAAACATTGCACAAAAAGATTCACCGAAAGAAGGGGGGTGTTAAAGAACACGATAAAACCCTCGATATACCTTTCGACGTTGTAACAAAATCCAACTTAGGAAATATTTCGCATGAAAAGCGTGCTTCACGTAAAAATATCGTGGAAGAGGTTTTTAATATTGTTAATCATATTTTCGCTCTACGGAGCGATTTTTATGCAAAAATTTCCATAACTCCTCAAGGAGCGTCATTTTAGAAAGTGTAGTAAATGTCGCTGCACAGGCACGTAATGTCGCCCCGACCACCTAAATTTAAAAACTATAACAAAATTTGACTTCAATTTCGGAAATTTCAAAATTAAAAACCCTTTTACGAATCCACGTTGTTAAGCACTGCAACTCATGTGCGGTATTAAATATGAGGACAAGTTAATCCAGCTTCTATCCAAAGTATATCGTGAGTTTTAGCGAAAATAGCCTTTAGCGACATAGGACCCCCATCATTTCCTAACAGTCGATTTTGACGGGAAAAGGATTTGCCCTAAACCGGTTCCTCACTGATTTGGTGTCAGAAAAGTATAGTTACCATGTACTCATATGTGCATGGGACCGCCTTGCCTGAACGTATTGAAATTGTAATTGCCCAAATATAATTCAAAGTCGTTGCGATTCAAGCATTTTCAAGCTCCGAGGAGCGACCAAAATCGATATTGAAATAAAAATACGTAAATAGACGGGCAAGCAAAAGCCCACCAAATTTTAGAAACATTTAACTTTTCTTGGATCTTTTTGTGTAATCGTTAGCTCAAAAACTGCATATTGGATGGTAGTTGGTACATTATAAATCGTTCCGTTCCTCACCATGTGTTGTACACGGGCCAGACTATTGTTTGTCAAACATATTTCTTAAAAACGTTAACATTCATTTTTGAAATATATAAAAAGTCCATCAGATTCCAAAAGATGAATCGTTCACAGGAGCAACTATCCAAGAGGCCCAGAGGAGGACAACAACAGCGCTATTGCCGACCCCCCCTTCAAGAAATGGAGCCTTATCCACTGGGAACAAGATAGAGCTGCTCAGACAGCAACAACGCAGAATGTCGGCGCTCATCGATCTCAACAAACTAGTGGAGCTATACCATAATTTGAACAATGAGCTTGAGAATTGCTCCAACGTGGCAGACAATTTTTTCGTCATGCATCGCTTCCTCGAAGTGATGCCCGAAGATGCATTCTAAATCGTTAAGGTAAAAATCGCTTCTTGGAACGCCAATGGTATAGGTAACAAAATTCATTTTCTAATCAATTATATGTTGAGGCATAAAATCGACATTATGCTGCTAAATGAAACGAAACTTACCAAACGTGACAAACTGCAAATCCGGGGGTATACAGTACATCGAAAAGATAGGGCCGACAATCACAGGGATGTGGGGTGGCCGTACTTGTAAAGTCCGATATCGCGCACATACATCATTCTGTACGGAACACCACCGTAGAGAATATGTGTGTGACGCTGGAGGGCGGCACTAGTATTATAGCCGCGTACAACAGATCCTTGAATGGCTTCACGGCAAGTTGTCTCCAGAATTAGATGAACACGGGCACGCGCTGCCTGCTCATATTCGACCTTAACGCCAGGCACGGCAACTGGAACTACCATCGCAACAACGCGAACGGCAATACTTTGTTCGACTATGTAAATAGTCAAAATATCATTCTGCAATATCCGGACGATCCCATGCATTTTCCGGACAATGGTACAACGCCAACTATCCTTGACATAGTGCTCAACAAAGGCGTGAGGAACTCCACGGCCCCTGTGGCCCTGGAGGAACTCACGTCCAACCACGACTCCATTGTGGTCGAACTTGACGGTATGTCAAGGGAAGACACTACACGAACAATCACGTCGTATAGGGGCGCAACTGGTGTCTATGTCCCTATAAGGCACACATAAACACTAATATAACACTGAATAACACGGTTGATATACCCGCCGTCTTGGAAAACGTGGCGGAGGAGTTTACACGGTTGCTGCAGGATGCCAAGCAGACTGTTCCCACCACTGTCAAAACAGAGACCAACTCGACGAAGCGGTCATACGAGACATTCGAGACAAAAATAGACTGAGATGGCTTTGGCAGCGAAATCGCGATGCAGACACTATGGTCGAGCTGATCAAGCTGCAGAGGCGAATCAGAACGTCCATCAACACTGCAAAAAACCAGAAATGGGGGGACAAGTTGACAGCGCTGAATCCTCAGGACAACTCGCTGTGGAAGCTGACGAAGGCCTTGAAAAGTACGCGGGAGGCCATACCCGTCTTGACGGGTACGAACGGACAGACATCGCTGACGGACGCACAAAAAGCGAGCGACTTAGCTGACCACTTTCAGACATTATATAACCAACATTCCCAACAATCCCGAACACTACCGCATTGAAAATAACGTACGAGAACTACTTGGTCATGACATACAATTGACGAGACGAGAATTCCTGAAGGTCATGACCAAGCCCTCGGAGGTGGCAGAAATTTCCAAAACTTACCTAACAATAAGGCCCCCGGGGCGGACTGTGTCGAATACAAGCTGCTCAAATATCTCCCGAGGAAAGGTATTGTGCAATTAACTTACATCGTCAATGGGATCCTACGACTACAGCACTGGCTCAGCCAGTGGAAAGGCGCCGTGGTCATCCCCATCTTGAAGCCAAAAAAGAATGCGAAGTTTGTCGGCAGTTGTCTCTCGTTACTATCGACGATCTCCAAGTTGGTGAAGATCATACTGATCAGACTCGATGCTGTTCAGGATGAGCTTCACATCGACGATGAATCCCAATTCGGCTTCAGGGAGGGCAGGAGCACAGTGCAGCGGTCGTTAGGATAGTTAGCGATGTGAAAGTGCAATACAACCTCGGGAAGAGCACCGCCATATGGTGCTCCTCGATATTAAGAAAGCCTTCGGCACCGTCTGGATCCCGGGTCTACTCTACAAACTCCACAACTATAACTTCCCGACTCACATCACAAAACTTATTCACTCGTTCCTGACGGGTAGAACCCTGCAAGTTCGAGTGAATAATAAACTTTCAACTCGCGGGACATTCTAAACCTAATCAAAATTTTTAAAGCCACAGTTTAGGCCAGCCTAGCGCAGCTCGTCGTTGGAGTAACTCGCGGAAGGCGCCTTGTTCAAGTTGTGGTGCCAGCGTCCAAACAAAATTTAAAAAAGTGATTGTTCGCGAGTGTTTTTAATCTGTTCAGTGTTTTACCAGCGTCGTTAAGCCTTATTTTTAAGCCTTTTTTGTTATATCACTTATTTTTATTCTCTATTGTTAAAGGAGTATAGGTTAAATTTTTTGAATTGTCGTTTTAGCCGAACCAGACCTGTTTCGCCCGATCTTGCGATCCACCATCGCGTCAACGCGAGGCAGATCCTGGGGACGCAACTGTACTGTTGCTTTAATACTAATAAAGTCTTTGAATTTAATTGAATTGATCAAGACCGGTTCATCACTGAACCGTTTCAAAATTAACCCGTTAACAAAAATTTAGTGTTTCTAAATTCACCGGTGTGATCAGCTGTTTCAACCGGTTAGGCACCATATCCACCAGGTTTTTGAGTTGGAATTTCGGTGAAATCTCGAATTTTTTACTAACCTCACTTTTTGTTTATGTTGTTTATTTGTAAAGTTTGTTTAATAATTATATAGAATCTTGGAAACCTGTATTTAATAAAGATGGTATGGTCATGATAAATGGTGAGAATCTAGTACTACAAAATGTAAATAGTAAGTAAAAATATAAAAAGTGCAGTATATTTTGTTTATGAATAGAATTTGAACCTACCTATATTTAAAATTGTTAACATTTTCCCAAAATGTATATTATTTTATTTGTTATTTATCAAATTGTCTATAATTTAAGTAATTTGTCTACTATTTTCAGCAAAAGAAGTAAGCTTCTTGTAAGTAGAATATAATGAAAATAATCGAAAAATGTCATTGCCAATATTATGAGATACCTGATAATACAGAAATGAGTGAACCTTGTCTCTCTAATGAGGAATCGAAGTAATATCGATAGAGGTAATTCGAACACAGTAAAGTGGACCCATAGACTAACAAACTTTGATGAAATTTTGAGGTACAAAACATCTACAGAGCCCCCAGAAAATGCTTTATTTGACACAGGCGAACAATAACAGTAGTAGACAAGAATATTAGACTATAGGGAAACTAATGAAAGCGCCTCAGAAGCGGGTACTGTAATTGATTCAAGCAGTGAGGCAGGTTCTTCAAACAAGAAAAATCCCTTAAATTTAATGAATATTTCTATATAAAAAATAAACGAGAGGAAGAAAAAGAAAAGAAGAAAGAATTATTTGATCGAAAAAAGTAGGAAGAAGAAAAGCACTTAAGGAAGAAAGTAATGCTATATTAAAATTGGCCGAGGCTCTGGCTAAAAAAGACTGATTATTGATTTTTTTCCCATTGTTTTATTAATATAGTTGTATATTTTTGTTTTCTTGCATCCGCATTAGGATGATTTTGTTTTTTACTAAAAAATATTATTATATTTGTTTCCTAGCTCTTTAATAAGTGTTAAAGATTTAATAAGTTTTTATAGACTGCTCGTCACTCGAGTCATATTCCAAAAAATTTTTAAAAATAAATATTTGTTAATTTTCAGCGTTTTTAGGATTTTTTTTTTTGTAATTACATTTATCTACTTAAGAGTGGATAAGTTATTATTTTGTGTAACAGAAAGTTATTGACAGAGCCATTCTTTTTTTTTTATTGCATTTAATATTGTGACAATATAATCTTATAACTAATTTAAAATCTAAATCTAATAAAAACAACCTTTAACAAATATTGTTCATACCATTTCGAAATTTATTAGCTTCTTTGTTTTCAGTTTCTTCTTCAGTGACAAGTTTGGGATCAATTTCTTCTTAATTTTCGTTTAACTCATATTCATTACAAGAGTCATCATCATCATCAGCATCAATACATAGATTATGACGTTATTAATATGTATTAAACGTTAACATTAACGTTCTTTGTCTTCGTGTTAAGTTGCCGTTATCTTTAAAAGGGGTAATAACATATTTTACCAGCGGGTTGGCACTATCCCCTAATAAATAGGTGCCAGCTGGCATCAGTAAATCTGATGGATTTTCCTTTAATTTTTTATAAATTAGACAAGATCCCCACACGTGAGCATCGTATACAGATCCTGGACAACCACAATAAACATTGATAAATCTTAGTTCAAATGTGCTTTTAGAGGGTGGAATATTAGAACATAATATTTTAGTCGCAAACTCCTCTATAAAATCCTTATTTTACTATAAGGAACATAACCAGACTGCAACCAACAGCTACTCTCCGGGCTATGTGCCCCGCCGTGCGCTGAATTATAAGTTACAAGCCTGGTGCATTAAGTGTAATAATTGCATATTACCATCAAAACGCTAATGCTTCGATTGCAACAAACACCAGCCGAAAGACTGATCCTACTTAAAGGAGCTCTCGTGTCAGTCGTCACACACCACTTGCAGACTGCAGATTCGAGCTGTTGGCTCTCATCACTGCAAGGTAGGCATGTGACAACCGACACGAGGATCACTTGACCATTTAGTACATTTCGGTATCTTTGGGATAGCAACATGTAAAATAGTCAGCAGGCGCCATCTAGCGGTCCAGTGTCTGTTGCAATCGAAAAATAAATTGTTGTTGCAATCGTTGCAAGTATTCGCGTTTTGATGGTAATATGCAATTATTACACTTAACGTACCAGGCTCGTAACTTGTAATTCAGCGCTCGGCGGGGTACATAGCTCGTTGAGTAGCTATTGGTTGCAGTCTGGTTGTGTTCCTTATAGTAAAGTAAGGATTTTATAGAGGAGTTTGCGACTAAAATATTATGCTTTAATTGACAAATCTTGCTCTGGCATCACAAATTACCTGTAGTGGCAAAGAATGGAAACCCTTTCTATTATAATAGGAGTTGTCTCCTGATGGAGCAGAAATGGGTATGTGTGTTCCATCCACACATTCAAATACATCTAAGAAGAAAATATATACAAATATTTGTTAGTATAAAACAATATTATTTCTCTGAAAAAAATATACAGTACATTTTAAATTTTCTTTTCCTTCAATAACTTGAATTTTTAATAACCTAACACTGAAAATTGTATTTAAAATCAAATCAGTTTTAGTAAAAATTAATATTGAATAACATACTTGGAAAACTTTGTTTTTCCCGTAATGTATCAAATTGCCGAAGGTGACTTTCTGTTTGTTGTCCTATGGGCCATACAATATAATTGTCTTTTAATTCTACAATTTGTGTACAACACTTCATTAGAATTCGATGTGCATGTCCCTTGCTTACATTAAATCTAGAACCAATTTCTCTGAAGCTTTCTAAGGTAGCCAATGTCCATATTGACAAAAGAGACTGTCCAATAATGGATATGGTGTTGGACGACCACCTTCAATATTTCTTATTTATACTTTTGCTAATAAAAAATACTTGTTACAACAACAAAGTTCAATTCAAAATTAAAACTGAATGCTTCCCTCAAATTTTGTCCGGCTTAACCGGAAATGTTTTTGAAAATCGGAAGGTGCATAATTTAAAACAATAACTTGAACGAAATTTTTAACTTTTTCATGTTTTCACATTCAATTCTCTTGACCATTATCGCTAAAATTTTGTCGTCAGATGAAGAGTCTACTGCCTCTACTACGTTTTCTTTAAGCTTCTGCAACATTGCTAGCAGCTTTATTAATATTGTCTATGCCGCAATATTATCGGAAAGTTTCTAAACAAGTGAATAAGGAACATTGTCAACAAACAAAAACAAAACAGATGAAATACCGGGAATACTAACCGAAGCATTTAAAAATTTTTAATCAACCGCATTCAACCTGACATTTACCAGAAAAAAATTTTTCTAACCGGTTCCCTCTACCGGTGAATTTTAAGGTGAATATAGAAAAATGCTGTTTTTTAGTAAATACAAATTTTTTAAGAGACCCCTAATGCCTCACTTAAAACTTGAATATATAGTATTTATCTAACGTTTCGGAAACTAAATCTGTTTCCTTTCAAAGTTATGAATGCAATTCTTGTATGTTGTGTATATTAAATACACAACTTTGAGATTAAGTTTACATCATATCCTTAGATACTTACTACTTACACAGAACTGGTTAAGTTCTTCTTTTAACATTGGTAACCATGTCGTGTAAAAATATGTAGAACAATGAGATACGCATTTATCCTCATTTAATAACATTCTGGCGGATTCTTTAATTTTTCTTTTTTATTATTATTAAAATTTTTGCTGAGCCCATTCTGTGTCCGTTTTCATAAGCGTGTTTGCAAATTTTTGAATTTCATTTCTTCAAATATAATTTTTGTGTTCATCCAATCTTACAATGAAATGTCTGCATGACTCAACCACATAATGCTTATCACACCCTCACGAGAAACTGTAAATACAATTTTACGATTTTTTGTCAAAATAGATCTCAGAGTGTCTACCGTTTGAAATACCGGTTTCAGGTTGAGATTTACGTTGTCTGAATCTTTTCACCAAGATATATTCACATATTCACAACACCCCTCAGTAAGGCTCAAATTCCTTAAGCCTTCTTATATTTTCTGATCTCCTTCTATTTGTTCTCAAATATTCGGTTCCTTATAAATAATCTATTTTTTTAATTATAATTATTTTCACTCTTATAATTAAGTGGCATACAAGATAATGAAATACCTTAAAAGAAAACAAGGGGATTACTCAGATATTATCAATGAGTCAATAATCCAGTCAGTAGGGTGGAGTAGTAACATTTTTTAAATGTTGTTAAGGATTGGGCCGTGATAAAAAATCCAAGTTTTTGACCTTGGTAGGAGGGGACGACCGCTTGAGCCGCCATCTTGAATAAAATGTACAAATAAGTTTTCTGAAAATAACTCCGCAGCGGTTAATCCAACGACGAAAATGTCTGTAACAAAGTTAAGGAAAACAAAATTTCACACATTTTTTGTATATATACATTTTTTTGTAAGTCTAATATGTAACGAGATACAGAGGCGAAAAGATGAACATATTTCCCAAAAAATAGTAAAACCCCATTTTTAACGGTAAATTTAGTAAGAACAAATTACAATTATTTAAATGTGTTTTCCACACTATAATAAGATTATACAGTGATATTTATTTCAAATTACAGTGATTTTAATTGTTACATATAAGTTTTTTAACGCCGCAGTGGCGTAGTTGCTAGAAAATATTTATTCATTTGAAGTTTCTTTCTACTTTGTGGAACAGAAGATTCCTAGAGTAGGTGATGCAGGTCTAGAGCTTTCCTCTTTCGGGTTTTCGTTTCTTTTGAAAAGGGCAGCCCTCTCTCCACTTCAAAGAGCGAGGGATACGGCAGGATACCGCGCGCATCTTTACAGTGAATTTTGTTCGCTTGTTCAGAAAACCGCAGGGCTCAGTGCCACCATTTGCACATTTAAAGCAAAGGTTGGAGCACGCTTTCTTGTTGTATTGTGTATTGTGGCAACATGGAAGAGGAAACCTTGGAAGAAGTCCGCTACGAACATTTCAACGTTTTTTTTCAACAACAAAAAGCAAAAATGATATGGAATCCAAAAAAATCCAGAAGACTGGGGCTGGAAACGCGGCAGTAATGAGCTCGCTCCACTCACAATGACAGAGCAACCAGCACCCGAGGACTTATTAAAATACATTTCATGCACTTGTCGAAAAGGATGCGGCGGATCATGTGGTTGCAGGAAAGCGGGGTGGAAGTGCTCTGTTGTGTGTGGCTTCTGCAGTGGTCAGTTATGGGAAAATGTATCGAAAGTTCGTATCGACAGTGAGGATGAAGGTGATGAAGATTTATCAATGAAAGAACAATGAATTCTCAAAAGCACCCATGATGATATTCAGGACATCGACCAGGACCATAAAAAAGTTAAAACACTAATAATATAATTGCGTGGCTCAAGCGTCATTACATCTAAGATCGCGAAGAGGCCTAGGGGATGCCACAATAAAAAAAACGCGCTATTTACTTTACCTTAAGGTAATGTGGATATAAGTATACTAACTTACAAAATTAATAGAACTAATGTTATAAATAGAGAGAAATAATTGAAAAATCACAAAAATGGGATTTTAAAATTTTTTGGGAAAAATGATCACCCCGCCGCTGTAACTCGTTACATATTAGACTGATTAAAAAAACTTTACACAAAAAATGTGAGGAATTGTGTCTTCTTTAAATGTGTTCAAGATATTTTCGTTGTTGGATCAACTGCTTCGGAGTTATTTTCAAAAAACGAATTTTTTGTACCTTTCAATCAAAATGGCGCCGCAAGCGGTCCCCCCCCCCAAGGTCGAAAACTTAGATTTTTTATCACGGCCCAGCCCTTAACAACATATTAAAAAATTGTTACTACTCCACCTTTTGTAGAGCAAAACTCCCTACTGACTGTACTGACTACACTACAACGGAAGATCCCTGAATTTAAACGCATTTTCGCCCATGAAATTGTAAAATTTTCAAACTCAACTCTGACTCTAAAATAATATGCAGCGATTTATAAAATTACATAATTTAAAAATTTACAATATAATTTTAGGGTATTTGTAATCTTATAAAATCCATTTTCATTTCCTTTATATTTCAGAGTTTTCTAACGAACTTGTGTTTTACACTTGTATAACAATTTATTTATGCAGGCAGAGTTTAAAAAATAAACATATGTCAAGTGATGACATAAGAATGTACAAAGACACGGTTCTGTCGCGTGCGGACCCATTTGAGTTGTCAGAGAGATGGAACGAAGACGTGATGGAAAATACTCACCATGATATTCATATTTTAATAACAACGCAGCTCTTTCTAAATATTTGCTCTAGGAATTTTAATAGGCTTATTAGTTAATGATTGATTAAATACAATAGAGGTTAAAACGCCATAATGAATATTTAATAAATGCACTGTAACTTTCTGTAATTGTATTTCAATGAAGCAATGCTTAATAGTGATATAAATCTATATAGTTGATTAGTTGACTTTTAATATATCGTTCTTTCTTACGTTTACCTTTAATACACAGGGTGTTCACAAACCTATGGCATTAAACTATATAAATAATAGTTCATAACCAAATAAGCATTTTTAAATACTACATGTGGTGCCAAGGGTATGCAACCAGGGCACACACAAGTGCACTTAATATTGCATTTCCCATGGAGTCATAAATTTAATCCACAGAGAATTCTCAAAGAACTATTTCATTTTCAGATTATTTATTTTGTAACTTTCATTGAATTTTTGGACAATAGAGGTTGTTTTCTATTTTATGTAAATATATTTCCCTATAATTCCATGGTTGGCAATGGGAAGTTTTTTAGTTAAAGTTGGCAGCACTGAGTGAGTTGTCAGATTTCGAAGGTGAAAATGACGGTCCTTCTCTCCTTGCCTGTGCACGTGGAAGGAAGCAATTTTCTCGTTTTGATGGGCTTTAGCCAATTTAGTTTAGAGATTTTGATTGAGAAATTTTGCATTGCCGTTGTGTGGAAGCTTTCTCAGCTGTTGCACGAAGAATTACTTTCGTTTTCGTCAAGGAGAAGCCTCCTGTTTTTTTGGGTTATTTTTTATGAAATTCACGTGTTACTCCACTTATAAGGGTGAGTTTTACTTTTATTTTATGTCAGATTTTTCTCATGCTTGTGAAACTTCCAGAGTGTTTGGGACTGACCATTATCTTGGATTGGTTGTTTTTTGACTATATAATTTTTGTGACCTGCAATGCACCCTTGCCTGCCGATGTACCTAAATCTGAATTTGCCTATGCTGAGATGCCCGTACCAGCTATCAGATATGATATGAAATCAAATCAGTGGAGTACCAGCCACAAGTCTAGAGACCATCGTCATGGCAGCCTTACTCAGACGTCCCAAGTCAGATATTCTGGAATGCAGTGATTGAGCTGTCCAGTCAGGTGGAGCTGTTTTGTTGGAGCAGGTTTACTTTATCTAATTAATTTTTTTAAGATCTTCAATCTGTGTAATATCTAAATTTAATCATGCATGTTTAATACAACTTTTATAAATTTTTCATATATTTCTTATATAAGCCTGTAAGGCAGCGCATGATCATGCAACGCTAGTTATCATTTTACATTGTAGACAGACAATACTGTTGGATGCACATCACTTCCAAGTCTACATGTATTGTTCACTTTTTGTTTAATTGTTTAAAAAAAAACTTAGCTTCATCATTTTAAATATTTAACATTTTACTGAACCTCTCCAACCTGTATATACATCTTGTGTAAATAATAAATGTCTTTTTGTCTTAACGTTTACTTTCAATACTTGCATCGCCTCTGGTAAACTTATCTTATGAGTTAATAATAGTACCAGCATAGTTTTCTCTTAAATAAATAATCATTAATCTTTTAATCAATCTATAAATTTCAGTTTAATAGTATAATATAGTCGAAACCATTTTGCTTCTTGGTTGGGCAGAATTGGGAGTGACTTTTGACAACCAAGTGGCGCCCTCTCATATCCACACTCCTGACTTACAACCCTATGCTCTCCCCCAAAAAACAGCAGTCGTATGCAACAGGGACCATTTTAATACTAGCGTACAAAAGTGGTTGAAAATTTGACTGAAAATTGCCCTGATAAAAATTCAATATTTACTGAGATATTAAATGAAGTTTTTTTTATCAATAACAGGTTTGAGAACTACTAGCCCAAATGTTCATCGCATTAATATTTCTTCAAATATGATGCCGATTTGAAACATTTCTATCAGAATTCATACTAAATACATGAGATATATATATATAAACAAGGCAGACAATGGAATCATCGAAGTACACGAAGCTCTAGGTTGACAAACTGTTGTAGCTTGGACAGTTAGAGCAGGAAGAATGCTTGAAGATTATATAACTATTACAACGGATTCTAACTTGAAATACTCTACGGTAGACATTTTCCCATTTACGCAATGTACGAAACGGACATAAGATTTAAGCATTTCATTTCCTAACTGCTTATTGCGACCACATTCGAACCTGTGGACACAAGTAGCCTTATTCGTATTCGTGTAATGCACGGCGTAGCTATGCATGGGCGATTCGGGCAGTTGCCCGGGGCCCCAGGGTTTTGGGGGCCCCGGTCCACCTGGCCCTCCGAAATATCAATAATAATTTCTTGTTCGCATCCGCAGTGGTGTGGTTTCTACTGTATGCACCAACTCGGAGCTTTCCGTTTTCCCCGAGTGACCGCGAGCTTCTCGAGTGGATCGCGGGATGCGGTCGATGAGAACAATCAAAACCAAGTTTGCTTTCTATCATGTCACTTGCATCAGTGTATCTTTACTGTCTCTATACAAATACGAATATTACAAAAGAAAAATATTGATTTATATGAAGCTGATTTAGTTTTAAATAGAGTTAATGAAAAAATATGCAAACTAAGAACTACCAGGAACTAAAATCTGAGGCGGAGAAAATAGCACAAAAATGGCAAATAGACCATTTTAAGAAAAGAGACAACCTAAACGTAAGAGACATTTTGATGAGTTGACAGATGATCACATATTTGAAAATCTCGAAAAAAATTTAAAGTGAATGTTTTTTATTTTGTAATTGATCAAGTTAGTACGCAACTAATACAAAGATTTCAAAAAATATTCAGAACTACTATCTTAAACTTTCACCGATCAATTTATTCATATACTCACTTTAGTTAAAAATGATTTTATTGAAAGTATAACTATAAAAATTATTTTGAACTGATAATTAAACAGTTTGGCACGCTTGAAAGTGACATGGCTGATGTTTTCATAGCGTTTATATTAATAATAATAATAATAATTTTATTTATATCAAAGATTCAATTAAACATATATAATAGGCTGCACATATCTTGAATATAAATAAAAGAGAATTTTTTTTGTAAACTTGATTGCGATTCAATGTTATAATACTCATTGATGGATGCCTTAATAATATAAGTAGATGATGTTTCCCTTACGATACAAATTTTTATAATATATGTAACATATAAAAGAGCTTAACAATATATACTAACAAGTTTCTATCTCCTATTTACTATTTAAAAATAAAATTATATATACACCTACCTACGCCTTAAAACCACACTTTTTCTAACACACATAAAAAACTACACACATATATGTATCTATCAATACACACACATTAATGATGAATATAGATTCAGACCCTGCAGTTTGATCCATTTTTTGACGTTTCGTTTGAATTTTGTAATATTTCTAGCATCTCTGGTACATTTATCCAACATATTAAAAAGTTTTTCACCTATGTATACATAATATCTTTGCCCTATACGTTTTGCCATTTTTTTGATTTTGATGTCATCCTGCTGTTTACTTCTTGTCCTATATTTATGTGTAAAATGCTCATGGTTTTGTTTGTTATTATACTGATAAATAAGGGTGGTATAACAATAGAGTTGACGTATGCTAAGAAGCTCTGAGTTTTGAAATAGCAGCCCGTAGTATAAAGAACATTTTTCCCGTAGATAATTTTAAGAAACCGTTTTTGCAAGTTTTGTAATGGCGTTAAATATGTTACCGCTACTCCTCTCCAGCCTATTATCCCATATCCCAAAATTGACTCTACCAGTGCTTTATAGACGGCAATTAAATGTGGAGTTTTTAATATTTCTTTAATTTGTTTAAATTTATGTAACAAGCCTCTTACTTTTTGCAATATATTTTGCACTTGGTGTTGCCATCTTAGGTGATAATCTGTATAAATTCCCAGATATTTTACTTTTTCTGTAGCATTAATGTGGATGGTTTTATTTCCTTGTATTATTTCCAGTTTATTAAAATTTGGTAGGTTCCAATTGTAAGATGTTAAAGGCAAGTAAATTTTTTTTTTAAATTTTTCGTTAATTTCAAACTATCAAATGAGTTTTTTATTTGTTTAAGGTCATGCTCGACAATGGTTTTAAGAATTTCCCAAGAGGTTGCTTCATAAAATATAACAGTATCGTCTGCAAAGGAGATTATAGTACCGGGTGTATCAAGGGAAAGTATGTCGTTTATATAAAGTGAGAAAAGTATAGGCCCTAATACTGTTTCCTGTGGTACACCATACGTTACAATTTCCGGCTGACTTAAGATATTACCAATTTTCACAAACTGTTCTCTTTCACTTAGGTAGCTTTTGAACAACTCCAGTGCTACACCCCTTATGCCAATAGATTCTAATCTATTTATTAATCTTTTGTGACACACCGTGTCAAAAGCCTTCGCTAGGTCTAAAAAAGCACATAACGAAGGCTTTGACAGATCTACAGAGTTATACATGAGTGACGTCAACTTAGCTATCGCGTCATGTGTAGATTTGTTTTCTTGAAATCCATATTGCTGTTCCAATATTATTTTATGTTTTTTTAGAAATATTGTGAATCTAATCTATTTTTTTCAAATATTTTACCAAAATTTGATATGAGTGATATGGGTCTATAGTTTTCTATTAAATGTTTTTCGCCACTTTTGTATAAGGGTGTTGTATAAGGGTGTTGGGTGGTTGGGTGTTGGGGTGTAATGGGGTAGTGAAGCGCAAGTTATAGCCTCTCCTTCTCAATTGTTAACCTCACCTTCGCGAGTTCAATTTGAACTTGGTGCACCCTGTTTTCACTAACGAGGCTCTAACGACCGAGTAAGGGCGGAATAACCCTTACCTTTTGCCGTGAGCACATCCACCTTCTCACGAAGAGTGCGGTAAAAATAACCCACCGCACACAAAGGTTGCTTTTGGAATCGTTTGGTTACCCCATCGTCGCAGTCTTCTTTTGTGCCATGGGACCACACCACTCGCCTTCCGCAACCGAGCTGGTCAGTTGCATACCTGCTCCAGCTAAAACTTCAAATGCAGCTTCGTTTTCAGTCGATTAAGGCTTTAAAAAAATGATGGAGCGTTCAAGTGGGACCCGGAGGTAAAATACCCTCCCGATCGGATCTCCGGGGGAGGGTGCCCACAGGGACACCTCATCGAATGTCGAAAAAACACCGGCAAGTTAAATCTAACAAAACTAATTCTTTCATCTACGGCGCTTGGAATGTTCGTACTTTGAACGACAGCACTCGCACCGATCGGCCTGAAAGAAGAACTGCTCTAATAGATAGAGAACTTCACCGACTCAATGTTGACGTTGCAGCTCTCAGCGAAACTCGATTTTTGGAGGAAGGCTCTCTCACAGAAAAGTACTACACCTTCTATTGGAAAGGTCTTCCCACCAATTCAAGAAGACAACATGGAGTAGGATTTGCCGTTCGGAATCAACTTGTATCCAACTTAACACAAGTGCCACAAGGCCTATCCGAGCGTCTAATGGTGCTACGCTATGAGCTATCAGATGGCAACGCGGTAAATCTAATAAGCGCCTACGCTCCCACTCTGGATGCCAGTCACGAAACCAAGGAAAGCTTCTATCAACAGCTGGAAGAAACCCTCTGTAGAATACCTAAAACGGAACGACTCGTTATTCTTGGCGATTTTAACGCTAGAGTAGGGAAAGATGCAGACACCTGGCCAGGCATTATAGGCAAGAACGGTTTGGGCAACATGAACGCTAACGGTCAACTACTCCTAACTAAATGCGCCGAACATGATCTAGTTATAACAAACACCATTTTCCGACAAAAGGATAAATTTAAAGGCACCTGGCGTCACCCCAGATCAGGTCACTGGCATCTACTGGACTATGTTATCGTACGTAGGAAGCATCTCAAGGACGTCCAAATTACAAAGGCGCGCATTGATAGCGAATGTTGGACCGATATCGTCCTGTTGTCTCTAAAATGAAAATTGTTATGAGACCCAAACACCGAAGAACTCAAGTAAAACGTAGACTCCGTCTCTGTATTAGTAAATTGCGTAACCAACAAACCGTCGAACAGCTAAAGCAAAAAGTTCAAGAGAATTTGAGTGCACTAGAAGAAACCAATTCTGTAGATGTCACTGCTACCTGGACACAAATTAAAGACAGTTTAAAAAGTGCGAGTGAGGAAATTCTTGGCACTGCAGCAAGTAAAAAACAGGAGGACTGGTTCAATGATAATGAAGCTCTTATACAAGAACTTCTTGACCGCAAACATATTGCCTTCCAAAACGCTATCAACCACCCCAACAACTTATCAAAAGCAGAAGCTTTTACCCAATCTAAGTATGAAACGCAACGCGAAATCAGAAGAATAAAGAACGAGTGGTGGGCAAGCAAGGCCAGAGAAATTCAAAGGTACGCCGATTCACACGACTACAGGAATTTCTTTCAAGGAGTAAAAGCAGTGTACGGCCCCAGTCGGAAAAATATGTGCCCTATTAAAGATTTAAATGGAAATCTCTTCAAGGAAGACCAGGAAATAAGAGCCCGATGGAAAGAACACTACTCTAACATTCTTAACCAGCAAAGTCAAGCCGATCACGATATTATAAATCTTATCCCTCAATATGACACGTTCGAAGACTTAGATAAACCACTAACAACGGAAGAGATCTTAACCACCATTGGGCAGCTAAAAAATAATAAATCTCCCGGCGCCGACTCACTCCCAGCTGAGATCTTTAAAGCTGTGTCGTCAGAGCTCATACCCTACCTCAAAAAACTGTTTGATATCGTGTGGGAAAGTGGTCAAGCTCCGCAGGAGTTTCGTGATACACTTTTAATCAACCTCTTCAAAAACAAAGGGAGCGCTGCGGACTGTGGAAATTACAGAGGTATAGCTCTCCTGGCTGTTGGAGGGAAGATACTCACTAAAGCGATGGCAAATAGGCTAACACCTGTTATGGAAAAGCTACTTCCTGAAACACAGTGTGGCTTTAGACCAAACCGAGGCATATCGGATTTAATCTTCACACTTAAACAGCTTCAAGAAAAAGCACTCGAACATCAAGGAGAAATTCACATGGCCTTCATTGATTGAACCAAGGCGTTTGACTCGGTGGACAGGGAAGTGCTCTGGAAAATTATGTTCCGCTTAGGTATCCCTAAAAAATTTGTGGAAGTATGTCGCAGTCTACATACAAATAACAGCGCCCAGGTTATGTATAATAATGAGGCAACCGAACCTTTCCAAACCCTCACTGGAGTTAGGCAGGGATGTGTCCTGGCACCCCTACTCTTTAATTTGTTTACCACTGCTCTAACAATTATTGTTGACAACAAACTGACAGTCAGAGGAATAGGTCTCAGATACCGTTTTGATGGCGGTCTCTTTAACATAGGGCGCTTTAGAGCTTTCACGAAGACACGCACACGATTCATTTGTGATCTCCAGTATGCGGATGACTGTGCACTTTTAGCCTCTACGCCGGAAGAGCTTCAAGAACTTTTAGATGTGTATGCCCAGAGCTATGATTCCTTGGGACTTAAAATCAACATTGGAAAGACTAAGATTATGTCAACTCCTCATCAAGTGAACCAAATAGACATTACACTTAACGGAAATTCTCTTGAAGTGGTGGATCAGTTCAATTACTTAGGCAACGTTGTTAATGACAAAGCAAACATGGACAGCGAGATTCGCAATAGAATTAACGCTGCATCTAGAGCACTCTGGGGACTTACAGAGAGAGTATTTGACAACCACGACCTTGCTTTGTCAACGAAAATGGCTGTCTACAGAGCAGTTGTCATTCCAACACTGCTATATGGATGTGAAAGCTGGGTCACTTACCGTCGTCATGTGAAAGAATTAGAACGTTTTCAGCAAAGACACCTCAGAAGTATGATGAAAATTGTTGACAACAAACTGACAGTCAGAGGAATAGGTCTCAGATACCGTTTTGATGGCGGTCTCTTTAACATAGGGCGCTTTAGAGCTTTCACGAAGACACGCACACGATTCATTTGTGATCTCCAGTATGCGGATGACTGTGCACTTTTAGCCTCTACGCCGGAAGAGCTTCAAGAACTTTTAGTTGTGTATGCCCAGAGCTATGATTCCTTGGGACTTAAAATCAACATTGGAAAGACTAAGATTATGTCAACTCCTCATCAAGTGAACCAAATAGACATTACACTTAACGGAAATTCTCTTGAAGTGGTGGATCAGTTCAATTACTTAGGCAACGTTGTTAATGACAAAGCAAACATGGACAGCGAGATTCGCAATAGAATTAACGCTGCATCTAGAGCACTCTGGGGACTTACAGAGAGAGTATTTGACAACCACGACCTTGCTTTGTCAACGAAAATGGCTGTCTACAGAGCAGTTGTCATTCCAACACTGCTATATGGATGTGAAAGCTGGGTCACTTACCGTCGTCATGTGAAAGAATTAGAACGTTTTCAGCAAAGACACCTCAGAAGTATGATGAAAATCCGTTGGTTCCATCACATATCAAACGTGGAAGTACTCAGGAGAGCAAACAGCCTTCCAATTGAGGTGCTTATTTCAAGAGCACGCCTAAGATGGTCAGGTCACGTTCATCGTATGCATGATAACCGCCTTCCTAAATGTACACTTTATGGTGAATTGCTAAGCGGTAGAAGAAGGCGTGGCGGTCAACGAAAGAGGTTCAAGGACGCTCTCCATGAAAATCTAAAATCCTGCGGTATTGCAGACGAGCAATGGGAACAACTTGCAGCGGACAGAACCGAATGGCGAGGGGTTGTGGCCAGCTATCAAGGAAATGTTGCTGCAAGAAGGCCGAATCCAAGACCTAACCAGGTCTATGTTTGTCCTGACTGCGGTCGACATGTGCTCTCCCGAATTGGCCTCTATAGCCATAGTCGTGTGCACCGTAGATGAATGGGAATTACAATAGACTACACCTTTTACTTGTTTTTTATTGTGCACAATTTATCGACTGTAACATTTTTATACTCGGACTCGAGTAACGGCTAATAATAATATAAGGGTGTTATAATAGCCTCCTTGAACAATTTTGGAAATATACCTGTACTTATTGATTTATTAAATATATGGCATAACGGTTTTGAAATAAAATCCTTTAAATCTTTAATAATTTCCGATTTGAAACCATCCTTTCCAGGAGCTTTATTATTCTTAAGATTACTAATACAGTTTTTAATTTCAAATTCATTTGTAGGTGTAATGAAAAAGGAATCCACTATTTTGTTTTTAGTTAGGTCAGTAGAACGTTCCTCAATTTGGTCTACTAGTGTAGATCCTATATTTGCGTAATATTTGTTATAGATGTTTGCCATTTCTTTCTTATCTGTGACTTTTTCTGTATTTTTTTTAATAAATTTGATTTCAGTATTATTTCGTGTTTTTTTGTTGGTAATTCTGTTCACTCCCTCCCATAAACTTTTACTAGTAACTTGTTCTCTGTATATTAAACTCATTATATAGTTATTTTTAGCTTTTTTTACCAGATTATTTATTTTATTTCTGTATGTGGTATATTTATTTTTTATTTCATAATTATTTGGGTTTTTGAGACATTCTTGGAAAAGTGTATCCCGTTTATTCATTGAATTAACTATACCGGTAGTAATCCAAGGTTTTCTTTTTCGATTTTTGTTGTTATTTTTTTAAGGTCCGTGTAGAGTTGCGTCTAATTGTATTCAATTTTTTAATGAATAGTTCTGTACAAATGTCAGGGTTTTGATATAAATTACTTCAATTTTCATTTTTTATATCTGTCAAAAGTTTCTTTTTATCTATTATTTCATAAAAATTGGTGTGGCTGACAGATTGTTTTTCCATATTAATGCCTATATTTAAGAGAACTGTATAATGATCCGTTATAGTAGTTTGTATTATTGCTGCGATGTTCTCATTTTCTTGGGAATCGCCAGTGGTTTTCAAGAAAACATGGTCTATACACGATTTTGTTGACATATTTTCGACCCTGGTGTAACTATTTATTTGTGAAACAAAACTATTTTCATTCAGCAGATCTACATAATCTTGTGCATATGTGTCATTGGACAGTATGTCAATGTTTATGTCTCCTACTAATAACGTATAGTCTGAATTTGTTAAGTGAGACAAATAGTCCCCTAGTTGTTCATTGAAGTCATTGCATTTGATTGTAGGTGATTTGTAAATTCCAATTATATCAATTACTTTATTATTTTTTTCTATTTTCACATTCAAAATAGACATACTGCCCAGTGGCACAATAACTGATTCATATTGATGACACTTTTTTATATAGATAACAACCCCATCGGTTTTGTTATAAGTGCCCTCATTATAAAGTATATTATGAGTTTCTATATTTAAAAGAGATAAATCAGATATTCTATGGGTTTCTGTTAGCACGATGCAATCGAAATCTTGTTTTAATTGTGACAAAAGTACAAAAAATTGATTAAGATTTTTATGGATGCTTCATCTACATTTTGACATATGTGTGTAGTAATAGGCGGGTTCTGGTAATCTCTAATGTATGGATCCATATTTACTTTTAAGTTGAGCAAAGAAAGTAATATATCTAGTGATAAAATTTAATAGTAGCTAATAAATTTAGTAAAAATAACAAAAGATATGTATACATAAACAATGATTTAAAAACTAAAGATTATTTTTTCTTGACAGCTGAAATTGAACGAGTCACAACTTTTCCTTTTCCTGTTGTGCTATCTTGTTCTCTTGCTTTATTTCGATTTGGTGGTTTATCCTGGGTTAGATTAGTGACGTCTATTTCACCTATTCCCAATTCTACGGCGAACTGTCTTTGACGTCGTTCAGGATTTGGAGTGGAAGGTGCACTATCGGGTTTTATAAGTAACAAATCAAGTTCAGGTTCGTTTTCTTCCAGTTGGTTATTAGTATATGTTTCGTTATTAACTATCAATGCCTGTCCTTTTATATATGCTGTTGCTCCTTTTTCCCACGCTTCGTTTTTATGTTTTAAAAGAATTCTATTTGTTTCCTGATCTTCCCAGCAATGGTCTTTTGCTATATAAATATTTTTGCCTTTTAACTTTTAAGAGTTCTATAGCACTAATAGTTTTTTTTGAAATGATACAAACTCGACAACTATCGGCTTTTGGCTATTTTGGCTTGTTATGAGTCAACAGAGATTGAGCCAATTAGCTTTGTTATCAATCGAATCAGAAAGTGCTTCCAAAATGGATCCGACTGAAATTATAAATAACTTTACCAATAGAATTTTAATAGAGAATAATTATCATTATTTTTCTTTAAGTGATTAATCGGATCTCATTCATTTGTGTTGTTTATGTTTGAGAATATACTTTTTGCTGTTTGAGAATTTTTATATTAATGTTTGTTTTATGTTCATTTTGCAGATCACTATTTTCTGTAGGGCCCCAAAATGTATGTCGCCCCAGGGCCCCATGAAGACTAGTTACGCTTATGTAAAGTCCAAGTGTTAAAACACAATTCGTTATAGTTAATCATTATTAATCAGACGAAAAACATAAATCAAGATGACGGAAACTTTATGTAATATACTTGCTCGTACGAATAAGGTTACTTGCCCATTGTTATTCAAATGCGGTATGTGTAAGCAATCAGTAAATGGATTGCTTAAGACATATTTCAAATTCCTACACGGAGAACGCTTACAGTAGTCCCTACAATGTAGCAAATAGAAGAATGGTTGCAATAGGGCAAATTTATACATAACGGGTCCGGCAGAAGTAATTATCCATTTTCAAAGTGAATTCATGTCATAATATAATAAGATATAAATTCAAATAAATGGAAATTTAAGCCAGTTATCAAAGCATTTGCGAGAAATATCAGTTTAGCTGTGAATATGGAGCGTTGGTCAAATATTGAACGCTCCTTTGTGGTTGAAGCTCATTTAAAAAATAACCATTCTGTTATAATCGCCTAGAGTTTATTTCATTTAAATCCACGAGATCCAGTTCCTAACCGAATAACAATTAGGAAGTGAGTACCCCAGTTTCGCAGTACTGCTTCATGTGTCAGAAAAAACCAAAAGGAAGAACTCGTTCTGTACGCACACTTGAAAATGCTGAAAGAGTAAGAGCAACTGTGGTACGAAGTCATAAACGATCTGCAAAACCACAAGCATTAGCACTCAATATTTGAAACAGTGGTTATCGCTCCATTCTGAAAGACTTACAGTTCCATCCCTGCAAAATTCAAGCCGTAAAAAAATTCTGTCTCAATTTTTATCTTTCCGGATATGTTAACAAACAGAACTTTCGCTACTGGGCGATGGAAAATCCTCTGCAATTGCACGAAGTACCGCTTCATAGCAAAGAGATTACTGTGTAGTGTGCAGTATTCGCTTTTGGAGCTTTTGGGCCGTTTTACTTTGAGGAAAATAACTTGACGGTTACTATTTCATCATTACATTATCAACAGGTATTACGTAATTTTGAATAACAACTTCGCAATGGGATATCGAAGAATATGGTTTTAGCAGGAGCCACTTCTCACATTGCTAGGGATTCTATGACAATTTTGCGAAGAATGTTTCTTGGTCATATCATTTCGAAATTTGGGGACATGAACTGGCCGGCACGGTCACCGGATTTCTCAGCTTATGATTTCGTTTTATGAGGTTATAGTTAAAGTCAAAAGTGTTTTCTAATTCATCGCAAACTTTGAAACAACTAAAATATAATTTTTTTTTTATGGCTTTGGGCCAGAGACCATGCAGCCAGTCACACTATGTTAAAATTATCTAACCTAAACAAAATGGAGAAAAAGAGTGAAGAAGAGCAACGAAGGAAAATACAGGGAAACACGCTTCTCGTCCAGGGGTCTGTCAGGACATTGAGTTTGACATCACACAAAAAGACCACGGTAGAGTAGGCAGAAACATAAGGTTAAAACAAGAGGAAAAAAAATCTAACCTATAGTGTGATATTAACATCTATCGAAAAACCAATGATTAATTCATAGATTTTATTACTACTTATAGCAAGTAAACTGACTACGTTGAACGGAGCCATCATATTGAAGCATGAACAGATATTTTTAATAAGTGAATCTGTAGCTGTCTTGTACTTATCGCAAGCGAAGAAAAGGTGATCAAGATCGCCGATAACACCACATAGATCACAAAGTTGCGATGTGACTACACCAATTTTATGCAAATGGGCGAGAAAGCAGGCATGACCAAATTTTAGTCTAATAATTGTGGTAATATACTTTCGTGGAACGTTTAAACCGTCATGCCAGAACTGTAGCGGGATAGTTGGCTGTATTTTACAAAACGTTGTTGAGCTGTTTAAAACGTATTTTTCCCACGTGCGAATCCACTTATTTCTTAATTGAAGCTTATATAAATTGGAGCAATCCGTTAGACACAATTTGTGATCTAATAGAGTACCATTAATGGCGGCGTCTTTGGCCAAATGTCAACGTGTTCATTATGTTTTAAGCCTATATGGGCTTTAACCCAGACAAATGTGACGACTTTACCAGTATGTGCGATATTGTAGACGGCATCTGTTATTTTCAAAATATACGGCTTCGTTTTGTATGAAAAGGAGTCAGTAGATTTAATAGCTGAGAGAACAGAAAGAGAGTCAGATAGAATTATTATTTCCTTTGAGTTTGTTTCTTTGATATAGTGTAAGGGTTTATACTTAGTTAATTTAGATATTAGAATATTTCTTAATAATTATACATAATCAAGCATTAGATATTTCGTAATTATAAATAAATGTATAGGTAATCGAATTGTGGACTTTAACAGTACAGGTCAACATACTGCGCAGTCATTAAAATGTTGATGTAGACTAATTTGATACTTCCTAGCAATAATTATAATGTAATGAATTAATATAATTTTGATTGAATATAGAATCATTATAAAGCCAACAGCGTTTTTATTACATGGCGATCCTGCCAGCGCGAAAAAAATTAACTATGAAACTTAAAGTTATATGTTAAATAGTCAAATGTTTTGTCTACGACTCTATATTAGATTAAAGTTAAACAATCAAAATGGGTCAAACGAAGTCGACTACACAAAATTTGGAAGAAAATGGAGTAGTCAATTCTAACTTCATCGTCCAACAACAAGAGTACAATGTTACAAAGGGCGTGAAAATCATATTGTACATTATAGTTTCGTTAATGGTGGTTTCCCTGGCCATAAAAGTATTTAAAATGTACAGGAGAAACTTAAAAAAACAGGTGAAGCGAAACTTAGCAGCCTCAACACTCAGTATGAATCCTTAGAAGACAGTCACCCCTGTTCGCCTCCAGTTCCGGCCTCCAGCAGAAAGTTCCGGCTTCCAGCAGATTCCAGCAGAAGATTTTGTGATGAAAAACTAAGTGAGCGTTGTGTGACTAGTGAAAGTGTGCGCTACTATGGTGATTAAAGAAAAAACACAACAAAATTAGTTTTAAAATAAAGGATAACCTAGAACTACTGTAAGTTTTCCTTCCTAGACTTATATTTATAGTGATGTTTATGTACCGATAGATATTTAGGCTACTTTTAAATGTCTGCATTTCTTATTCTGAATTTCTATGTCGACCAACTGGGAACGGATTCAGCTAGATCTACTTAAATATAAAGAGGACGTAGTTAATCAAGCTAAACGCGCCATAAAAAAGGAAATACCTAAAAGCGATCTAACTAGACAAGATATTCGAGATACTCTTGTACAGTTATTTAATGATACAACTAAATATATTGGTATCCATTGGTCCAACCTAGATAATAGGCAAAGAAGCGCAGTTAAATCTATTTTTCTTAAAATTAGAGATAAAATAATTAGAGCATTTCAGTTATTAAACGTTAATTATAAGGTTCCTACGAATTGTATAGAACCAATTGATATTTTGATTTTTGACGAAGACGTTGTGTTGGACGAAGATTCATTAGCAATGGCGATGACGAACGTCGATTTTTTTAATTTAGCTAGCAAAATTTTGCCACAGGAATTTGACGGTTCTCCCGATAAACTACAATCCTTTTTAGATGCATTGGCACTACTTGATACTAATTCAAATGACCATACTGCTAACGCCGTCGCTTATGTTAAAACACGTCTAACGGGCAAGGCTAGAGATTTAATAATAACGGAAAATTCTCTCTTAGGTATAATAAATACTTTAAAAAATGGGATTAAAGGCGAAAGTTCTCAGTCGTTAACAGCTAAAGTACTAAACATGAAACAGAACCATAAGGATGCTGTAACCTACGCCGCAGAAATCGAGTCGTTAGCTGAAAACCTAAAAAGAGCATTTATAAGAGAAGGTGTACCTTACGAAGTTGCGGGTCGGTACTCTACAGAACACGTGGTTAGATCCCTCAGTACTAATTCAAATTCGGAAAGAACACGATTAGTTATGGAAGCAGGTACTTTTGGCACAGTTCAAGAAGCTGTTACAAAATTTGTTAATATTAGTAATAACAGTCAAGCTAGTACGTCTAATGTTTTTCATTTTAGACAAAGTTACAATTACAGGCGTTACAGTAACAATCGCGGTGGACAAAATTATAATCATAATGATAACGCTCGAAGGCGATACGATCGAGGTAGACGCGGACGTGCTAATTATAACAATAGGCAAAATATAAATGGTAGTGATAGGCGAAATTATCGAGGAAACAATCGTACAACGGCAGTAAGGGCTGCTGGGATAAATACAGAGTCGGGAAACGAAGCGAGCCCCCAACAAGCTCGATTGGGGTAAGAAATGTAAACATTTTTAATTTTAATTTATCGTTCTCGAATTTTGTAATATTTTCAACAAATATGACGGGTTCAGAAAACACATTTTTGCTCGACACGGGCGCTGATATATCCATTTTTAAAAGAAGAAAAATTAACCCAGATCAAATGCTAGATATTTCTAATCCCAGTAAAATTAAAGGTGTAACAGAAGGTGTCATTAAGTCTTTAGACGTCACGGAAACTGAAATTTTTGTTGAAGGTTACAAAATACGACACAAATTTCACATAGTCGATTCAAATTTTCCTATACCTTCTGATGCGATTTTGGGAAGAGATTTCATATCTAAATATAAATGCAATTTGGACTATTCTAATTGGACAATGACTATTAGGTTAGGTAATAATCATATTACTATTCCGATTTATAGTGGTCCTGAAGAGGATTGGTTGTTCGTTCCGCCTAGATGCGAGGTACTAAGACGAGTAAAAAGTCTAACTCAGCTTCCTCAAGATGCTGTAGTGATAAACAAGGAGATACACCCTGGTGTTTTTGTAGCCAGAACAATAATATCTAAAGATTGTCCAATAGTTAAAATTATCAATATTACATTTGAAAATGTTACTTTAAAAAATGTCAAATTTGAAATCCTCAGTTTGAATCAATTCCATGTATACAACATTGAATCCGAAAACAATGATCGACTTCCAAATCTAATGAAACAATTAAATACCGACGGTATACCAGAATTTGTTAAAAATAAAGTGATTCAATTATGTAATCAGTTTTCAGATATATTCGTACTAAAATCAGATAAATTAACTGTAAATAATTTTTACAAACAGGAATTAAAGCTAACAGATAATAAACCGGTTTATATAAAAAATTATAGAACACCTAGGGCACAAAAAGACGAAATTAATGATCAAATCGGAAAAATGTTAGATAACGATATAATAGAGCCGTCAATTTCAGAATACAATAGTCCTGTTCTATTAGTACCCAAAAAGTCTACTGATGGTAAAAAAAAATGGCGTCTAGTAGTAGATTTTCGACAGCTAAACAAAAAATTAATAGCCGACAAATTCCCTCTTCCTCGTATCGACGACATTTTAGATCAGCTTGGTAGAGCCAAGTGGTTTTCAGTAATAGATTTAATTTCAGGATTTCACCAAATACCCTTACAAGAAAACTCACGTAATATAACTTCTTTCAGCGTGGACTCTGGATCTTTTAGGTTTACCAGATTACCCTTTGGACTGTCAGTCAGCCCCAATAGTTTTCAAAGAATGATGTCGATAGCTTTTGCAGGAATCACCCCTGAAAAGGCATTTCTTTACATGGATGATTTAATAGTAATTGGTTGTTCTGAAAATCATCATTTAAATAATTTAAAAAAAGTTTTTGAAACTTATAGAAAATATAATTTGAAACTAAATTCCGAGAAATGTAAGTTCTTTAGAAATGAAGTAACATATTTAGGTCACAAAATAACGGACAAAGGTATTTTACCCAGATGATTCTAAATATGACATTATAAACAAATATCCTATTCCACAAACTGCTGATGAGGTAAAACGATTCGTCGCGTTTACTAATTACTATCGCAGATTTATACCGAGGTTTGCGGAAATAACTTTACCATTAAATAAATTAACAAGGAAAAATGTAAAGTTTACTTGGACACCGGAATGTCAAAATTCGTTTGAAACACTTAAAAAATCATTAATATCTCCTCAAATATTACAATATCCTGATTTCTCTAAGCCTTTTATAATAACAACTGATGCCTCAGGTGGGGCCTGTGGAGCCTTATTATCTCAATTTTTTTCTGGAAACGAATTACCAATAGCCTACGCCTCACGTAGTTTTACGAAAGGAGAAATTCATAAACCAACAGTTTTAAAGGAATTAACAGCAGTATATTGGGCCATAAAATATTTTCATTGTTATGTATACGGTACAAAATTTGTTGTAAAAACTGATCATCGACCTTTAATTTATTTATTTTCCATGAAAGATCCCACATCAAAACTCACAAGAATGCGACTTGACCTAGAAGAGTACAATTTCGAAATTCAATACGTAAAAGGTAAAAATAACGTATGTGCTGACGCGCTGTCTAGAATAAATATAGATAAACTTAAAGACATGAATAGAAACGTATCTCATATACTCGCAATTACACGGTCAAGGTCAAAGAACCCTGAACAAAACAATAACACGATAACAAATTTACCTACAAGTCCCAAAGTTTACGAAACTTTAAACAATTACGAGACTATTAAAATGCCCACATTACAATTTGAAATAAAACCTACATCTCTTAGGATGGTGATTAGGTGTAAAAGAAAATTGAGCGCTCAAAAAACAATACAAATCATTAACGACGATATTGCATTAGAGCAAGTATTGTCTCAGCTACAAATTATTGCTGATGATTGTAAATTTGACAAATTGAGACTAAGCTAGCCGATGATATTTTTAAACAGTGCACTGTCAATAAATTTAAGGAATTAGGGCAAAAATATCTTAAAAAACTTACTATTATTCTCTGTCATGCAAGAAAAGTGATCACAAATAAAAATGAAAAATTAAAACTGATAGAAACATTTCATGATAATCCCACGTTAGGAGGTCACTGTGGTCAAAAAAGACTACTAAAAAAGTTAAAAGCTTCTTATATGTGGAAAAATATGTCGCGCGACGTTGCAAAATTTATAAAAAAGTGTCATAAATGCCAAACGAACAAAATTAAAATAAAACAACCTGAACCATTCGTAATTACCCCAACTCCACAAAAACCCTTTGATATTGTTTGTATAGATACTATAGATAAATTTCCCACATCAAATGAAGGTTATGAATATGCTGTAACAATGCAGTGTGAATTAACAAAATACGTAGTAATAATCCCAATTGTAAACAAAGAAGCAGCAACTGTCGCTTCTAGCATCGTAAAAAACTTTATTTTGGTATACGGTCCTATGAAAGAAATTCGAACGGACATGGGAACCGAATATAAAAATCAAGTTTTCGAAAATTTAACAAAACTATTGAAGACAGGTCATAAAATATCTACTGCGTATCATAGTCAATCAATTGGAGGATGCGAACGAAATCATCGCGTTCTTAATGAGTACATTCGTATGTACATAAATGATTCAAAAACTGATTGGCCAACATGGTGTCAATATTATGCATTTTGTTACAACACAACTCCAAGCACTTACCATAACTACACACCATTTGAACTTGTTTTTGGGAAAAAAGCAAACCTTCCAGAAATGCTAATCGGATCGCACGTCGACCCTCTTTACAATATCGACGCTTACGATCAAGAGTTTAGATATAGATTACAGTTAGCACATAAAAGAGCGAAGGAGTATCTTGAAAAGTCAAAGGTAAATCGCAAAATTCGTTTCGATAACAAGGCAAGCGAAATTGAATTAAAACCAGGAGATCTTGTTACGGTAACTAACGAAAAGCGTCATAAATTTGACGCGTGGTATAATGGTCCATTCCCCGTTGTTCGTGTAGATGGTTCGAATTGTACAATTCAGAATGAGAAAGGCAAATCAACCACAGTACACAAAAATCGTGTACGAAAATATACATAATGTAATTAGATAATAATTAATTGTTAGTTGTAAGTAATATTAATAACCCTTAATAAGCAAATGTAATTATATCGTTAAACTTAACTACATATAAACCACTCTCGATATTTTTCATCCTGACTAAAGAATGCCCTTGACAAGTGGCCATAGTGAAGGTCATTCTCCTAGAAGGGATGGTGTAAGGGTTTATACTTAGTTAATTTAGATATTAGAATATTTCTTAATAATTATACATAGTCAAGCATTAGATATTTCGTAATTATAAATAAATGTATAGGTAATCGAATTGTGGACTTTAACAGTACAGGTCAACATACTGCGTAGTCATTAAAATGTTGATGTAGACTAATTTGATACTTCCTAACAATAATTATAATGTAATGAATTAATATAATTTTGATTGAATATAGAATCATTATAAAGCCAACAGCGTTTTTATTACAATAGCTTAAAGCTTTGTAAATGGCAATTGCCTCCAAGGTAAAAATAGAGCAGTTTATGTCAAGTTTGAACTTAATCTCTTTGCATCCAAAGGGAATGAAGAAAGCGCATCCATTACCGTTTTTGGATTTTGAGGCATCGGTGTAAATAAATGTTGGATTAATAAACCGGTCAAGGACATTAAGAAGCATTTTCTCACTAAAAATGGAATTTTCGTTATAGACGGGGATGATAACACTAGGTTTAAAACACATAGACCAGTAATTGATATCATTTACAGTAATTTTTTCAATATTGTCAAACTGTTCGTTAATGTTACGGAATGAGAGGCACATAGGCGGAGAAGGCTTCTTAATCCAATAGCTGTTGGTTAGATCAAAAGTATTGAGAACAGAAATTTTTTTTAGTAAAGGAGGGTTGTAAAGATTCAGCTTGAGTAGAAATTTATTGCTTAAGAACTCTCTTCTTATTAGAAGCGGTGGCTCAAGTGCTTCAACATGGAGGGCTTCATTTGGCGTGGATTTCATCGCGCCTAGGCAAAAATGTGGAACGCTTCACGATTTTGCGTGTCATCCTTGCGCAGGGGCCATGCTAATCTCCTCTGTATCGTTCCAATTTTAGTATATGTACCGCCGAAGCGAGTACAAAATATAATATTCGGACAAAGAATAACACAATCCTAATTGGAATGTTAGTACAGGTATGAGAACCTTTCGTGCTAGGCTTCAACAGTGTCAGAAGCGTGAAGAAGGTCGTTTGACTGATGTAGTCATTTAAAAAATAAAATTTCCGTGTTTCCTCAAGAACCTTGTGTTTAATTCTTGAATACAAATTTAGCCATTAATATAAACAATATAAAATTAAATGAATACTTCATTCTGCCGGACACATTATTATCACAAATCAGTCAGGTACATTAAAATGAAATAAAATAGGGCAGTTTACGTCAATCAGAGACAACACGGAGGGAAACAAAAGGGATGAAGAGGCAACAAAGGATGCATTAGTTCATAATATAACACAGCGAACTAAAAGAAACAGCTTAAGATATTCAAATGGCATCGAATGATAATAAGATCGAAATGTTTGCGTTTATGGAGTAGGGAAAACAGTGACAGGAAAACATACGAGCTACACCCGGACGTTGGTTTAGATCTGATCCACCTTACGTGAAAAAAGGCGGCGGCCATATTGAAAGTAAATACCATATATTCAGTTTGGAGATGATGAATGGTAATTATACTATGGTGTGAAGACATATTCCCAGAAATATATTATAAGGGATTGCATCAAACTAAGGAAGAATATATAAGCAAGGTATCTTACAAGTATAAAGAAGAAGCATCTGATACGACTCATTGAAACGAAAAAACCAGAGAAAAGTCAACCAAATAAAGACCTAAAAGAATGCATGATAGACGAAATGAGTCAGTTATGTTTCTATGAGAAGAATTCCGTTAAAATCGGAGGAAAGGAAAAATCGGTCTAATGTACAAAGATGGGGAGGGCTTCCTGCAAAGAGGAGAATGTCTCGTCCACTCTCTCCCGACCTACCCACTATCTTTCTCTATCTCACAATTATCCACTTTTTCTTACCATATCTCCTGATTTTCCCATCACTTTGCCACAATATTTTCCTACTTTCCACCATATTCAAATATTCCAATGCCATCTCTAACTTTCCACCAACTCTGATATAAAGTAGCCTATTGGAAAGAAATTTATGTGGGTATAAACGAGGTATAAACTTTTGTTAAAAAGATTTTTTTCTATATGGTCCTTGGCCTTACAGTTTAACCGTTTTGATCAATATTAAAAAGATATTGAGCCATTTTCGGTATGATGGAACAAACACCAATTAGACGAACAGACAAACAAAAATTCTGAAAATACATTATCTAGCTTTGTTATCGTTAAGCAAACCAAAAAATTGGAAATTATGAGAAATAACAAGATTACAAAAGTTCCTTCCTTTACAAATGTATTCATATGTTGGAGTTTAGGGTGTTATGGTCGCGTTTTTTATAAAATTTATATTTTGAGTACCTTGAAAATCAGTATGTTACGTTTGAAAACAATTTATAAACAAGTTGCTACTTAGCTGTGAGAAAACTTATAAAAGCGACATTTTTCGACATAGTAGATCATACTACTAGTAGTTATCTGGATAAGCACTGCAAAATACGTAATAGACTGTTCTTTCTTAGAAACTACCTCGTCTCATTTGATATAAGAACTTGTACCATCTTTTTAGGTAGTATTTTATTTAGTATGATAAATATTTTTTGTTTGTTAATCAATACCTACGGTGTCTTACCTTATACCTACCTAATAATATTTGCATTAATACATGCGTTTTTACTTTGCGCATATGAGAAATGGTTTTTAAAATGTCAGTACAGCCCAAACTACTGAAATGGATCAACTTTTCACAAATTTCGCAAACCTATTCAGTAAGATTATATCTCGACACTAAATAAAATCGATGCTAACTCAATAGATTAGAAAAATGGAAAATATTTTGTTCTCTAGAGCGACTCTAAAGGCTGTAATTAAATCTAACGGATGAACATTGATTTAATGATTTAATACGAGATGGCAGGACGAGTTTCTCCTCTAAAAGGCAGGGAGGCAAGCTGTGAACAGTAGAGTTTTAAAAAATAATAGTAAAAATTATAATAAAACGATTATTCGTATAGGAGAAAATCTAATTGCATTTTTGCAAAGCAACTGTGTTTCCACAGCAACGAGAAACAAGACACTTGACCGTTACGCCGTAGTTATGTCGTTATTTTATGGCAGAGAATGTGATTTCTGGAATGTTGGATAATTTATTGATAGAATTCGTTTGTTCTTAAATAGAAGTCAGGTTGAGATTTACGCTGTCCCTCAGTAAGGGTCAAATAGTTTAAAAAAATAATATTAAAAATTATAATAAAAACGTTACAGTAAACCGAGCAGTAAACGTAGAAATTAAATTAGATGCATTTGAAAAATTCCGACTCGGATACACAGATAAATCGGCAATGGCAGAATATGTTCATCAAAATGAGAACCATAAAATCAATGACGACAACGTCAATATATTGGATAGATATACATGTTAACCCAAGAATTATTAGAGAATCAGTAGAAATGATGAAAACAATGTCTACAAAATATAGGTATCGACTGACTAACATACGAAGGCGACGCATAACAAATGAGCAACTAGGCGAAGCTTCAAAGTATGCAAGGTATGTTGTAACGAGAAGCGGAACAATTTCATTCAACAAAATTTAAAGCCAACGCAAAGTGGATTAATTATTATGCAAATCAATATGTAGTAAATTATATACCACGATATACCAAAAATACTACTAATTCCAATAAAAGGAACTTAATTCATTGCCTCCTATCAAGGTGCACAATACGCGTTTCCAAAGCAATTGAAAATAATGCCCTAAAACTTGCGACATACTACGTCTTCAATCGAAAAACGCAAATAAAAATCTGATTGCAATAAGCCCCCCGCAGAGAGATTAATCCTATAGAAAGGATCACAGTGCTGCCGTGTATCACCAGCCGCAGACTAGTTTCGAGCTTGTTAGCTTTCATCAGTACGGCAGGCTCTGCACTGTGGTCCTTTCTATGGGATTAATCTGTCTACTGGGGGGGCTTATTGCAATCAGATTTTTGTTTGCTTTTTCCGATTGAAGACGTAGTATGTTGCAAGTTTTAGGGCATTATTTTCAATCACATTGGAAACGCACATTGTGTACCTTGAAGGGTGGCAATGAATTAAATTCCTTTTATAGGAATTAGTGGTATTTTTGGTCTATCGTAGTATTTAATTTACTGCATATTTATTTTCGTAGTAATTTTATTCTTTCGAATCCTTCTAGGGAAGCTAACATTATGATCAACGAACCATCAAATTGGCAACCACGGCAAAACTTGAAAGATGCCACTTCGCTAGACAACGGCCATGAAAGCCTGCATTCTACCATTTGAAAACTATATACTTGAAATTTCTTGAAAATCGGTGGAAAAATAATAGAGACTTGGCCATGTAAAGGTCGGATAAAAGGGATGGACAGGCAGGTTTAGTAAAAATACATATCTAAATTAGTACACTTTAGATAATTGTAATTTTTGACGTACCTAGTTGTTCTGGTAATTTTAATGTCAAATGGCATAGAACTGTATTCCTATATACTGTTAATATTCGTGGATTTTCTCTGTTCACAGAAGAGATTAATGATAAACTAAAAATATCGTATAAAGCATCGTGTAGATTAAAAGATTTAAGTGTTTATTTAATATATTCTCTTTTCAGTAAATATTTAAATAGGAATTAAAATGATGGATCTAAATATGCTGAACTAATTAATGAACAAAAACACTCAATCAGAAACAGTTTCTTTAACTACAAAATATGACGATAAAAAATATTCATCAGGCCAGTACACGTATGGAACAATCCAAATGAACCCAAATATACACTTCTCATCGTTATCAAGATCCATAGTGCGGAAGATTAACAGGCCCTTGGGCCGGTGTCCTAATAATTGGTATTTGGAGCTGAAGCCGACGCTGTTGTTGAGACTAAATACTGCAAATAAGTTAGCCGAATGGTTGAGGTCATGCTGGGGTCTCCTCGTCTAGTTCACGCGATTTTGGTAACCACGATCAATAATCAGGGAAAAAGCGTGCAATGACTATAAGAGGAATATTGACAATATATGTTCATTATTGTTCATATATTAAATATGGAACTATGGAATGCTTTAGCAGCTACATTTTTACGAATTTCTAAACAATTTCTTTAGAAAAGGGTAGTAACTAGTATCAATACTAGTGGGAAAATATTTAAAAAAATCACAATCTTTCTTACTTGACTGATATTTTAATGTTATGTATTTTCGGATAACATTTCCGGGAAACAATTGGTTAAACGACTTTTTTTAATGAATTTAAAATTTCGATTGTTTAAGAATATATACTAGACTTATACTAAACATGTATTAGATTATATGACTAGTGGTCGAGAGGTGAGTGCACTTGCCTCTCACCCAAAAGTTCCGGGTTCGATCCCCGGTTGTGGCAGTGGAAAATACTGTGAGATGGATTTTTCCACTGTACACGGATATTGGGTGTGTGTCCCTTGTCTCTAAATGTGTAGCCCCCTCCCCACAATGCTCTTCTAGAGCCTTCCGGGATGGGATAAAGGGGGCCATAATTACGTGTGGTGTTATTTATTTATTTATTAAGGAAACTGAAATTTTTGAATTTTCTTTAAAATGACACGTGCAGAAAAGATCGTAGACCGTTTTGATCAATTTTTGTTAGAATATATTATGCGAAAATCTAGCCCTATTTGCTATATTTTTCTAAAAAAAAAATTATTGAAAAATTCGTAAAAATGTAGCTGCTAGAGCCCCGTGTTTATTATATTTCGTATAGATTTAGTATGTTTATATATACTGTCAAATTCTACTTGATTTACTTGCGCTCATTCTACTTAATTTTGTATCAGATGCCACCGATGTTCTGTCCAGAGTCCAACATTAGTAAACAGAAAAAAATCTGTTATCTAAAGGCATTGTTATTTATCATGTTTAACAAAAAAAATCACTTTATAAGCTCGGTGATTATATTCGTCCCAATCTCTACAGTTAAAATAATTTATGTTCATATTCACAAAATTCATTGCATATTAGTATTACGGAATATTACCAATTAACTTTTACTGGAGTTAATTCATATAAATATTAATCACAGTGAGAAATGGTAACTTAGCATACAATACTAATAAAATATAAAGTGAATTGTATTACAATATACACAAAACGTGCAGATACAACATTCTTAGGATTTTTATAGCCTTCCACTTCAGTAGATATAGGTTGTATTAATTTGACTTTATTTTATTATGACGTAGCTCAATAAATTTTACCGTGGATCCTTAAAAAAGAGAAAGAGATGGCGCCAGCATTGTCTGGCACTAATCAAAATATTTAATGTACACATTATTATTTTAATAATTGGTAGTGGTAGTGCGTGATCATGTACTACTTCAGAGTTTCTGGTTATATTATTGTCATAAAATACTATACGGTATAGCTACTACCTCTGTTTTAATTCTCCCAATAACATCAATTTTTGTGAGATTCTAAAGTAGAAATATTTCATGCTATTTTTTTGCAATGACAATCGCGTGCTAAAATCAGTGATCTTTTAAAAATATAGTTGATATTTGAAATTATCATACAATTATTGTTTATTATATACAAATTTGATTTGACTATTATTATAGTTATTTACCTCCATGCTACTTAATGATTGTACACCTATTTGATTATCAAAGATGTATATTAAAATTCATTATTGTATGCAATATGAGCGGAAAAAATACAATTAAATATAAACTTCCTTTACCGCTACCAGTAAATTTTCTGCTAAGTTTGGAAACTTTTTTAACTAACAAACTAAACATACCTATTTTTAAAACTTTAATTTACAATTTTTGACCCTACATTTTTTCTGCCAAATGAATAATCTCTAGAAACACCTGGTTTTTCCCTAGATGCTTAATGATTTTTGCATAATAGATACATTACAACTATTTTTAATAAGTTTATATGTTAGTATTAAGCAGCTAGTATTCGCTCATTTCCACATTACCATGAGGTACATTTGTAAATGTATTATTATAAGAAAATGTTTCTAATGAAGTTAAAAGTTTAATATACCTTACTGTACAGGTGAAAAAACAAACTCTAACTATGTACCTAGGAGTTCATTTGTGATTTGGAGACAGATAGGCATACACAAAATATATTATTATCTCATTCTGCCTACGCGATGCTAAACAGTTCTCTCGAGTCTCCAACATACTCACAGGTGACGATCCAACGAATTTTCTACAGCCACTCCACGCACGAGGTAAATGACTATATATTCCAGAATCGTGTGTCCTATGCTATGTAGATGAAGGGACTCTAGCTAGGATGACTAGCTTTTGCATGTAAGCTGCCAACTATTTGACTGGCAAGCCGTATAGTTGTTAGATATAGAAGATTACTTCCGTAAAACTTTAAATGAGTGTAGTAATGTATAGCAGTTTTGCGATATATATATATATATATATATATATATATATATATATATTGGAATGTTGAATATTGCACGACAGGTTATAAATATAGATTGAAAACGGAGTGATTGGCTAATAAAACCAAAAGACACTAAGCAGAACAACAGCAACATAACGAAAAACATTATCGCACAAAAAATGTATCCGTCCGATTGGTCAGTTTGTCAATGAAGTCGAATCGGCGAGTCAATATAGTGTACTCATAGAATGTAGTGACAGTGAATCTATACAAACGCAAGATATCGCAGTTAATGAGCTATCCGAGATTTTTCGTATGCAACTCTTAAATAATGAAATAACATCTGTTAGTAAAATCATGAGACAAAATTGTTTAAATGGAGGTAGAAATTTTGAAATTAATATACCTAGTTAAAAAGCTTATTTTTAAAAATAAAAAAATCATAACGTTATTATGGAATTAACCCTTGATACCTTTATGAAAATTATGATTAAAGGAGGTTTCGTGGGTTCTTGTGAGATGGGGCAACTACCCTGTCTAAGCATGTATTAGTATCCTAAGATGCTTCGAATTCTGTAAATATGACATATCAAGAAAATTGTATACAAGAAAGTTATATATGTCACCTATGCAGTGAAAATCATAAAAGTGAGGGATCTAGGTCGAATACGTTGGAGTATTATCACTGTAAATGCGTGTATTAAAAATTCAGGATATGCACTGTAACCATACAGTTTTTGATAAAATAAATGTGATAGTAAAAGGATGTGGCGTAATATTAAGAAATTAACAAGGAGCGGCAGATTTCGAAGTAGATAAAATTATTTTCGATAAACTCTCAAATACGCTGAAAGAAAAACTTTAACATTTATTACGCAAGTATAAAAATATTGAACACAATAATGACAACAAACCGTTTAATTTACAAAAAGTGGAGATCAAATTATATGTTCTTCATTAAAGGGAATGAGCTTAAGCTTAAAGAAAATCATTTTTAGTTTGAAAAATAAAAGTATAGTGATGACGACCGGTTTAATGTCAAATTGTCGATAAACTTATTTTGTATATTTGGTTATCCACTGTTAAATATTGTTAATAGATTGGAGAGGTCCATCAATGTTAAAAATTAATACAATAATACCGATCCCAAAAATAACGTCCCATATGAAACCTGAAAAATGCATAATACAAATAATTTATTGCCGATTATGGATCATAACACGGAAAGCCTTCTTGATTCTGAGTGGCTTATATTATTATGTTTTTTATTTTGTAGTGTGTTATATTGTTTATCAAAAAAATTATATATAAGTTATTGTTTTACAATTATTGTAATTATTTATCAATTATTTTAATCCTTCTCAGTTTAAAATTTCATTATTAAATGTAACTTTTTTACTATAATTTAATCAAATTTTAGTCGAATTCAAAAACTTTTTTTTACATAGATTTTTAATGTATTGACTACAAGTTATATTTACTATTTATTGTATTCACGGAGAACTGAGTATGATTTAATAATAAATCGAAACGTCGACAATAATCAGAAACTGGTTTTCCATAATTTATTGGCCTATTCCCGTCAACACAACCCATGTATAATAACAAGGTTATTATTAGGCTCTTCAATATGTTTGTGGCAAATGAAGAAATGAAATGATTAAGGATATTACAGTTCGCAGTGTGTTTGTGGATTGAAAGCTGGCGTTTGTGACTATTGATAGACGTTTGGGAGTGACGAGACTGCATAGATACGGTATTAAAAATACTGTTTTGGAATGATTAGAAGACTATTTGTTATGTACCATAGGACGCAAATTATGAAAAAAATGTCGAACAACAATGCAAGTTCGTACGGTGTTCCCCAAGAAAATGTTCTAGGACCTCTCCGCGTCTCTATGAATGAGTGAATGAATGAATCAATCAATCAACATTTATTTCTTCATTTTAACGCACAGTAAAATGCAGTAAATACAGAAAATGTCAAATTTCATCATAATGATAAAGTAACAGGCAAAAATGTATAAAACGACAAGAAAACCAAAAACTATGTCTTGAGTCACTTATATGTAAAAATTGTTTTCTGATGACACTATAATCACTGTATCTGGTACAGATTGCGATGGTATAACTACTCTTAACAGTGAATTGATATTTTGTTGTTTTGACTGTTTATTAGGTAATAAGTTGAAACTTAATTCAGATGAGACCAAACGTATGGTTTTTAGAAATAAATCTCTTTATTATAATTTTTTAAGTAACAATTATGCAATTAAGTGAGTGTACAATTGAAGAAATGGACCAAATTAAGTACTTAAGTGTTATTTTAGACCCACAACTTACATTTTGTTACCAAGTCGATTATATATGTAAAAAAATAGGAAACATTGGTTTCTTCCGCAGAATTGCTACTAATTGAACACAGTGAACATTGGTTTCTTCCGCAGAATTGCTACTAATTGAACACAGTGAATATATTATTAAATTTCCAAACCTTTATGATAGAACGTAAAATTAACCTAAACGCAATTTTTCGTTGCAACGTTTAATCTCACATGAAATTTGCCAAGGATTTTTCGATATAATTCCACGTATTAAAAAATTTTTGTTTCAAATGTTTTTGAAAATTAGGTAAATTTTTGAGATTGAGAACAGTTAAACAGTTTTTATTTACAAAATTCTACTTGGAGCTGCCTCTGCCACTCTGATGGGAATACGATTTGGCGAAATTTTCATTCCTGAAGCCGCCCCTGTGCTTTGAAAAGAAATTTGCAAGAAGCATTTTGTTGTAATTTCCCACTTTAAACAATATTTTTTTAATCATTACCTTGATTACACAAAAGCTTGTTTTTAGACCCTCCCTTTGGACAATGCTACTTTAGCGAGAAACTAAAAAAATCCCTTTTGCAACAATTTTCTATTCTAAGCAAGCAACATATTAAAGCATTTTTTGATTCCACGACACACTGTTTTTGGACCCTACCTGGAGCCGTCACTGACCCCCTGACGAGAAATGGTTAAAGGACTATTTCACCAAATTTTCATCTTAAACAATTTTCATTTGATGCATTTTTAGATTCGACGGAACACTATTTTCAGCCCTACCTAAAACCGTCCCTGGCGCACTGTTTGCACCAATATTCAATAGTGTTCTTTCTCGACCCTCCCAGGTCTTATGACTTTTATGACTAAAATTTCAGATTTCTGCTTTGAGTCGTTTTCAGGAAAAGCACATCACAGACAGGTAGACTGACAGACACACAGACGGCATGCCGATTAAGATATATTTGGTGTTTTCTGGCTTCAGAACAGCTATTTTCATTAGTTATCTGAATTTTGGATTTTTTCGGGACGATAATACTTTCTCTATTTACAAATGAGAAAGTAAAAAGACAAATTTAGTTTTGATATTTAAGAATGGGAAAGTTCCCACCTACTTATAAATATTCTTAAAAATACCTAGATATACGGGGTGGATTATTAATAATATACCATAGTTCAATGGTAGATTCATTGGACCAAAATATGAGGATATGACCAAACATGCTAAAGCACTAAAATAAATTGTTGCTGTGGAAAAAATACAGGGTGTTAAAATTGTAACTTTTTTTCTTTTTTTTACAATATCTCAACTACCTCTGTACCTATCTTCCTCAATATAGGTGAGGAAACTTATTTTTAATAAAAATCAATAGTTTATATATCGCATTACGCCAGCCCATGGAGGGCGCCTCATGACGTATACCTGATGATGAATACTTTTCATCTTTTTTTTTAGGAAACATTGTGGCACTTTTGACTAAAAAATCTCATACAGGAGTAATTTCTATATAAAAAAGATGCACTTGAGAGAACTTGATAATTCCAACCGTTTTCGAGAAAACTGCCGCAAAAGATTTCAATAATTCTATAAAAACAAACTCATTTTGAAAAGGAGAAATTGTATTTATTGAAAAAATTACGGAATGTAAGTAAAAACTAAAGAGTGAAAACGACGCAAACTCACTGACTTTCTTATGAACTAATTTGCTGCAACTTATAGTAAATGTTCGTTCGATGTGGCTCCCACCTACCCCTATGCAAATTTGACACCTTGTATCTTTTTCCACAGCAACAATTTACTAAAGCATGTTTGGTTATATCCTCATATTTTGGCCCAAAAATCTATCCTTGAACTATGACCTATTATTAATGGTCCACCCTATACATACTTATAATATAAAATGGGGAATTATATGAGATTAGTTAAAAAATCTTTTCTACGAAGTTCTATATTTCACAAAGGACTTCGTCTTTTTAATGGTTTACATAATAGTTCAAAAGAAGCTCCAAATGTAAATGTTTTTATTAAAAACATATATAAATATCCAACGTGTAATTAGTTATTTAATGAAAAAACATAAATGTAGTACTCCTGTTTGCTGTTCATCATATGTCTATTGCTAGTTTTTATTACACTTTTCTAGCATTTTTAAATAAAATAGCAATACTAATATAAAGAAATAAATACAAAATACAAAATCTACATCTTGTATTTTCCTAAATACCACCAGTCACCAAAGTAGAGCAACCCCTAATGACACAATTGAACTCGTTATTTTGTACTTCCTTTAGATATAGTTTATACCGGGAACATTCAGAATATCTCATTTTAAATGATTCTGCCTTGGATAGCTGTTAAATCATTCGATCTCCGGATGTAACCTCCGTTTCTTCAGGCGTAGCAGTGAGAACTTCTTGTTAACCTTTGGATTGTAGAGCATTAGATTGGTTTCCGTTTAACAATTGATTTTTGTTTGGAATATTTAGCTTCACACCCCTGAGGCCGTAGATTCACTTCATTTGAGTTGAAGTTTGGGAGGGTTGCCCTAAAACTGTCGGACAGAGTCAATTGCTACACCCTGTATATGTCCAGACTGTTTGCTTCACTTTTTGTTTAATTTAATTTATTATTTTAATTTTTTTTAGTAATTTTGAAAGTCAATGGCAGGGCAGAAAGTAACACCCTGCATAGCAAATTTGAAGAAACATCGAAAATTTAATTTTAAAACGAATTTACAAAGTTTTATTTATATATTTTTAACAGAGTTTAGATATATATTTAACGTTATTTATTTATTTCTTACACTATATTATTGTTTGGTAACTTTGCGACAGTTAAATTTCGACTTGAGAAGTCTTTATTTAATTATTTAATTTTATTTAAGCGTTTTAGCTTCTGAAAAAATTCATATGTGTTTGGTGCGCGAGGGCAGATCAAAATTATTTTAAAAACTCTTTTTTACTAGGTTTCGGCCTAGGTAGCACTTTCCAGGTCTCAATTACAGATATTCCCGACGCCAACGTGAAAGACAATAAGTGGAACTAGACAGTCGGTACTACTCTCTAAATTGTGTGACACCGAAATAATACTGGTACACTTCTTAAAACAAACAGTACACGAACTTCTATAATTTTAATTTAAAATATTCACACAAATTAATTTGACTTGAACGATTTAAATAACGCGAAGGAAACTACTAGAAAACTACTTGCTTTGAGCTTGTTGAGCTCGGCATTTTATATGCTAGATCTGTTTCGTTTTTCGTGCCCCGTGAGTCGAGCACAAACGTTTTACCCCCTTTTTAGAGCTGGATTGGTTCCCGTCTAGTCTGGATTGGCACAATTGCGCAATATTGCACAACATTACGCAATAATTTTGCAAAAGTTTGAATTTCGGAAATAAAAATTATATAGAAAAATCGGCAGTGAAAAGGAGAAATTTTCGATATAAAAACGAAATTTTAGTCAATTTGGGTTTAGAAGTTATTAAGGTTTTATTCTCTGGAAATTTAATATTTTCGAAATGACCCCATAAAGTCGTCACGAAGATCCGACGTTTTACGGTTGCAAAGTTATGAGAATGTTCCCAGTTCAATTCAATTCAAAAAGTATTTATTAATAATAAATGATAAAAGTTGCCTCACCAGGACCTGCTCCGGAACCGATCGTGCAACCACCGCATTTACGCGGTGACGGATTGCAGGATTGGGCGGAACAGACCTGGATCAGCGGAAACAACAATTCAACAAAACTAAACCTAGACTTCTGTTTAAATATAAAATAAAAATAGGTAATAAAATTAACAAAAATGCTTGAAAACAAGCTCAACAAAACTTATAAGCTACACTAATTTTTAAAAACACTGGCGCACAAAAAACACTATTAAATTTGGTATCTGGACGCAGGCACCACAACTCGAACAAGGTGCCTTCCGCGAGATATTTCAATGCAGGGCTGCGCAGGGCTGGCCTAAACTTTGATTTTTAAAAATTTTGATTTCAAAAAGGTTTAAATTTTTTAAGAAGTTAGTGGTGTGAAGCGAATTTAGAAACAAAAATGTACAAAAAGAAATGAAGAAAAACTAACAAACGCGACAAAAATACACAAACAGAAAGGAAGAGGGGGACAGGAAAGATTTAAAGATAATTAAAAGGTATGAAATACTAGCGAAAGGTGGATAGGATTAGAGAAAGGTATAATTGTTGAAACTTGGCTATAGTGGTTGCTGGAAAATCGGTAACGTGTGGTACGATAAGGGGTGTTTGATCGGAAATGGGGCATTGTTCTGTCTAATTTACGTTATGTGTCTTGTTAGCGGACTATTGCCCAGCTTGAATGAGTAGAAGTTTTAAGAGATATGCTGGACGTAGTCCGCTATCGGGATTATGTCGTTGCAGCGTGCGTCCTTCTAAGGGAGGTGTATCTTCCTGAATTTGATATGAGGCGCATGAATTTGTGCTCAAGCAATTTTAGCTTTTTTATTGTCGTGGCCGGTATGCTGCACCACACCGGCGTCGCGTATGTGACAGACGGCCTGGCCACCACCGTGTGCAACAGTTTTTTAGAGAATGTTCCCGATAGGTGCGAGGTGAATGGAACGGAAATAAGTTTTGATATCGGTTGCATCCCGATATTGTATGTAGTAGTACGAGGGGCGATTGATAAGTAGTGAAATTTGAAATTGTAAACGGTTTGTAGAAAATTAACGAAACGAAATAGAATGTTTTGTCTAGAGGTAGGGAAAGTAGTATTTTAAGATTATTTGGTGCTGGTATTTTTAAAGTTGTTTTTCGAACAGATTCAAGACCTAAATTAGCAAATATGAATGTTTCGTGGAATTTGATAGTGAATGTGGGTTATTTGAGAATTTTCGAATGGGCGTGAATTATTTTTGAAAAACTGCATTTTTTTATTCATTTAAACATAGTCATTACTTTTTTTTTTCTGGTTTTGACTTGCCACACATAAAGATTGATTTATTTGTGGATTTATTATGCTTTTTTACTTTCTTATAGTACTGATATATGAAAGATACTATAACAAGGCCCACATTACTAGACAAGTAGAGCCTCAAGTTTTAAGTAGTAGCTCAATCCTCTCAGTGGAGAAATTTACCTTTGAGAAGCTTATTGGGAACAATGGATTGCTCACTATGAGCGCTATAGAATAATTTTTGGAATGACTGGAGCGCGCGCCAATATCCATTGGCTGGATGTCGGTCTCGATAACTAGGGCCGAGTAGGCCTACTACTCTTTGCTCCTAGATTATCTCTGTAGACCTGGACCGGCCTTCGTGACATATTTTAGCACTTTCGGACTCCACGGAGCAGGTGGGACAACGGGCGTTGGACGGTATGTTGTCCGACGCCCGCAAGGAGGTTGGGTTAGGGTAGAAAAACGTCATGTCTCTGGTAGTGGTGGTCCGTCCTGGGGTATCTGAAACAGATCGGTTAGCGGGAAATATAAGTTATACTCACCCGTTGTCCAGTAGCTGTACCCTCGGCCGTTTATGTCTCGGGGCGTCGGCAGGTCATAATCAGTGGCCTGTCTGATCAGCGGGTTCCCATGCTCCTCGGCTTGGACGTACAGCTTCTTCGCTCGTTCCCGGATGACTTCAGTGACCGTGGTGTACTCCAGGTCTCTGACGATATCTGCGGTTCTCACGTACCATGGGGCGTCGACTGCCGTCCTGAGGGCGATGTTTTCCACTGCCTGGATTTTCTTCATGTAGGACTTTGCCTGGTAGCCCCACGCTACCGAGGCGTACGTCAGCTGAGGCCTGATGAGGGTCTTGCAGAACAAAAATTACAAATAACTTATTTATTCTTACATATGAGCCCAGAAGTAGGCCAATCGATTAAAAAATTAAATAAAAATAAAGAAAAATATAATTTATGAAAGGGCGAAATTGAATTTACGATATCAACACGTTGGAGAAATTGCAAGATATTATATTGATAGTTAGCCGCAGTTGACAAAAAACTGTGATTATGGAATTAGTAGAACAGACAGAAATGTCCTAGGTATACGCGATCACAAACTTTCAGAATAACTTCAGCTAGATAAACGTGTCACCATAGAGAAAGTCATAGAAAAAGTAACACAGTCAGAAATAATCAAGGAAAAAACAAATAAATAAGGGAATAATTAGTAAGCACAAGAAAGATAGATAAAATAAACCAATATGGAAGAAAAACAAATACAAATGAGGTGAAATCTCCAGTAATGAGAAAATACATATCACAGTGTACAAGATGTGATCCAACACCAATACATCGAGTCAAAGGGTACCCAGCGATAAATGAAAAATGTAGCAGATAAAAGGACATTATGGAAAAATGTGAGGAATACAATTAATGAAATGGGTAACATTGTCTACTAATAGTGACTCCAGTGAAGGTCTAGCGAAATTAATAACGACAGTGAAAGCCCAGATTCATCCAGAGGCATTGTGGAAATCAGAAATATTAGTAGAGTATCAAACCATGGTTAATAGACTTAAGAATTATGGTCAAAGATGTACGGTTTAAAGTAGACTCAGAGGCAGATGAAACAGTTATAACAACAAAAACTTTAAAAAAACTAAATGAAAATAGCCACTTAAAACTTAGATCTACCAAAACTAAACTAAATTAGTAGGACCAGTGGAGAGCAAAACTTCCGAGTTAAAAGTAAAAGGCGTAGGTAATTAAAGTCCTCATAAAATGAGAAGGCAAAGAAAAAATAGTTAAAATATTTGTTGGTAAAACTACTGAAAACTTCTTAGGCAGACCGGCATTAGAGGCACTGAAAATAATGGAGTGGTCAGAAAAATAAATCGGTCAGAGAAAGACGAAACATTATTTAACAAGGAAAAAATAAACTACAAATTTCCAGATCCTGTAGCTGTTCAAACTCCAAAGATGGTGCCATTACCACTGCTAGAAATTGGGCGAAAGGAATTAAATGACTCGGAGAAAAAAGGAGTTATTAAGGAAGTCAACGAAGCTACTGAGCGATGTTCACCTATGGTAGACGTCATAAGCAAAAAGGTGTCCGTATCTGCACCAACTTCACAGTTAAATAGGTATGTTGTTCGAGAGAAATATTTATTATCAACAGTAGAAGAATCCATGGGAAATCACCAAAATACTAAGTACTTCTCTAAATCTGAATGCGCAAAAGTATTGTCAGTCTTAAACAAAAGAGGGCTCTCAATTATGATAAATGCCAGATAGAACTCACACAAATTAAATATTTAGGAATTTGGTGTAAGTTAGGAAGGAATTAAGGCGGAGCCCGTCTGTATTGAAGCCATTATGAAATATCCAACCCCCCCCCCTCCCCGAAACATAACTGAAGTAAGAAAATTTTGCTTACAAATTTCTTAAAATGTATTCAAAATGCTTATAATATAATAATTAGAGAGTTGTTCCCCAACTCTTCCACATCGATGTATGGATAGGTTCCATATATTGATGTAGAAGAGTTGGGGAACAACCATTATTACCATTGTGAGAATTATTATTAATTGCAATATTAGTAAATGCTAAATATCGTTATTATACTCTATACTAAAATTCAATCGCATCTTTGTTAATATTTATTATTTTATAGGATGTTATTACAAATTGTTATTTTTATTAAGTCGTCACAGGAGGTGCAATTCTGATGTATATAAACTTTATTATTTTATAAAAGTAATATCAATTTAAAAAATTATTGTGAGAATCTACACAACAATCGACATACGGTGTGACCGTGTGTTCGCCTTCGAGGTGTAAATAAGTCTGTCTGTCTATAGCCACAGGTGCGTCCGTCTCACCAAGTTCAACTATTAATTACCGATTCTTCATTATCGTAGCATGCGTGGGAGGCCTGCTGCACATTTACTTACATCACACAACAATAACCAAGGATAATTAGAATATCTTGATCACTTAACGGTTTCTATTTTGGCATCGTATATCATCCCTTAACTGCTTTACTGTTTATTACTAATTTTATTCGACTTGATATTTTTGCAATTCATGTAGCTTTATAGTAAATATTTAAATTTGTTCGTATAAATCTTGTTGATATGCACTAGGCATAGTTGATATGGAGACTGACATCAAAATGAATATGCTAAATGTCTTATTACCTACTCCAGGGATCCATGAAATTAACGGAAATATATTAGGTTTAGGAAACCCTTTTCCCTGGACACCTTGAAGTAATAATTTCTAGATTTTGCTCTACCACAATTTGCAATAAAAATCTAAGAGTTCAATAATAAAAAAATTACGGCAATCTGTTATTCTAAATATGTTTGTCAACAAAATTTGCGCAATTTATATGTTAATCGTATTATGAATGAATTTCACAAATTATGGATGCCAATTTAAGGCAAATTAATATTTACTTTATTATTTTGTTTGTTTTTATAATAATGAATGCTGGTTATCCAAGACGCTAGACATGGTTCATTCGAAACGTTTTGAAAGAAAGCACAAAAATGTATAAAAGTGTTTCCTTGAAATTTTTTATTCGTTTCATTAAAGCTATTTTAGCTATACGTCTACAATTCAAATAATCTTCTTTCTTTTAATTGCTAAATCGGTAGATAGACAATAGCATGAGACTTTAATTTCTGTAATTTGCATTAATTGAAATGTGCGAATCTTTGGAAATCTCATAAGTTGGTATTTCCGAGTAAATTAAAAAGATTTTAAACAGATTTTTTCATATATCTTTTTTGTCATTTTTGTTTTCTCTATTTTTTTTTATTTTGTTAAAAATTGATGTCAGCAATGTAGTCTACAAATGGCGCAAGTTTCAGTAATATTTTCAGCAGTTTTTGAATAAAAAAAACAAATATACAAAGGTTTTTAAATTTTATTTTGGAATTAGTTCTTACACTACTCAAAATGTAAAAAATAAAACGAAGTCACATACAGGCACTTCCATTTTATTCATTTGTATAATTGTAGGTATCTTTAACTTTTTATCAGTATTAATCGTATTATACAACAACACTGATAAATTTTATATTATAATTATTTCGAATTTAAATAAAAATATTTTTTTAAGCAGATTGATCAAATTTTACATTGACACTAGACATGTTTTACTTTTTTAAGCTTTTTTAGCTTCATCCGTACATTAAATACAATTACATATAATCAAAGGACTCTACGTATCAATTGTGCAGAGTGGAAGAGTCCCGTATTTAAGCAAAATAACTCTGTATGCCGGAGGCATTTTAACATTCCTGGATAGATTTCGGCACCAGTAGAAATTTGATTAATTACTTTAAATTTATCCCACTAATCGTTAACGGAGTGCCGAATTCGATACGGAATGTCCAGACGTTACCGCACATAATAAGCTCATAAATGAATGAAATATTTGAAAAGGCACTTATATACACTGATACAATACTAGAATTATTAATGAAAATATAGTTTGTATTGTAACGTAAACAGAGTTAAAGTAAACTATATTTACATTACAACACTGAAATCACTGTTGACCCTATTTTGTTATTAATAAACAATGGAACAATTGATTAAAGTAGCAAATAACTCATAAAGGGCCAAAAAGATATGACGAGTCTTGTACATCACGAAGTATTAAACAAAGTGTTATAAATGCTTGATATTCAGATATGTAATTATATTTATTGTTTTTTAACAAGAAGAGAGTTAAGCTCATACTGTTATTTTCAAATTGACATAACTTAGGTACCTAATTTTAATAGAAAAAAATGTTTTCAAGTTTTTATGCGGTAAATTTTAAAAATGCCCTAACAATTCGATATTACTTTTATTTTTTGATAATTATTTTTATTTGTAAATGGAATAGCCCTCAAAAAACTTGGCACACATTAATTTAACTTTTTTAAGTAAAAAATGGTATTAGAAAAAGAATTATTTTTTTATAATTGCAAACAGTCCAGTATCATCAATTGGTGAAAATAATTACTTCATAGAAAAACATTTGTCTGCCATTACAGTGGTCATAACCGAGTAAAGAAAGGGAAAATAAAATAGGTAAATCAAAGAATACAGAATGCCACGGTAAGCTAACTATTACAATTGTAACGAAGCATTTTTCGTTACGGAAATCTGCATAAAATTTATATTTAATTGTACTCTATATAATTATCTTTCTTGTTTTCTGTACCGCCTTAAGCGACTTACTGTATATTATCCGAAAATATTCACTATTTGAATACCTGAGTATTTATTTAAAGCAGCAAATATTTGTAAACGGAATTATTGTTTATTGTTTGAAGTAATTAATTCAATAATTAGTTATCGGTGGCCGATTAAATCCGTTTCTTTTTTGTAGTTGGTTAGAATAAATATTTGAAACCGATTTCATACATTACAAAAGTCAGAATACTTTATTTATATTTACTAACCAACGCACATAATAATAATTTACCAGTAGTTTAATAACTTAATATAGCCGTCCTCGCTGGCTTGTATTCAATACAGTGGGCCATGCGCGATACTAGAGCACGTGGGATTCCTCGCGATACCCCGAGTGGGAATCTGGCTATAAAACTGACTGAGAAGACCTGTAAAGTCAGAATTTGTTCCAATTTTCGAAGCAACCAGACGTCTACCAGCTGCCCAGGGTCCACCGCTGCGATTGTAAAGAGTAAGAAAACTTAGATATATATTTGGCTAGTGCATTTATTATTCCGTATTTACTGATTGAAATTTTTATCCTGTTTGAATATTCGTGGTGTTTATTCCATATTTACTGACTGATAATTTTTAACTTAGTCACCGAAATTTTACTGCCTTTATTCTAATTGAAATTTTTATCCTGTCTGAATATTCTTGGTATTTATTTCATATTTACTTATTGATAATTTTATACTTAGCCAAATTTTCGGTCTGTTTTATAAACTGTTTTTATTACTGTAAATAATTCTGTCTGCTTCGCATTTTCTGGTATCCTTACACGGCCTGCTTAACAACCGTTTTATCATAAACTCGCTAATTCCCTCACTTGCACACTTTCACCGCTCGATTAACCGTTTCTACGCTTTTGTCGCTAACGTTACCACATTGCACTCTCCCTCTACTATTATTGCTTATCTGTACATAAATTTGTGTTAATTGTGATTTTTCTGTTTATTTAGGACTGTAACCACAGGCTTACTGTAATATACTTCAATATTATTGAACTTCTGCGTTTTACTGTTGTGTTTGAGAAAGTCTATTTTCCTTTATTGACCCACTGTGTCTTCACTGAACTGCTTAGTCTCCCTCATTCGACTTGTGGGTAGTGTTGTTCAACCACTTTAAACTTGAACTGGCGCCCGAGTACTGAATAAAGCTCGAGTGTCAAAGTGACAGCCTTAGTTCTCGCACTGTACGAGGAAAAGAGCGTCACAAACTTGGCGCCCGAGCAGGGACCGTTTTTAAAGGGAAATTAAAATAGACTACACAATACGCATTCGGCAGTCACCGAAGACAACTGAAAAAGTTCCAAGGAGGGTTGAGACCCGTGCACGGGGTCATTTTCGACTAAACTGACCACGGGGAATTGATTCCGATCATTCCCGAACTGATCCGATTAGTCCCGAAGGCGTTATTAATTGTTTTATTAACGACTAGGGTAATTTGGAAATAAAAGCGAGTTACTGTGGTGATAGTAGCTGAAGAAGCTGCATTTTTCACCAAAAGTCCGAACTCCACCCGAGTGCTTCCGAAGCCTCACGAAAAGACCCGAAGGCCTACAAAGCCTAGTGGGGTATCAAATCTAACTAAACTGACCGTGGGGAATCGATTCCGATCATTCCCGAACGGATCCGATCAGTCCCGAAGGCGTTATTCACCTTTTTACGAAGGAGCTGACAAATTTAAAAACTGAGACCGGTTTCAGGGAAGTAGATACGAGTGAAAGCTGGGGTTTTGAGCAAAAACCCGAACTTCACACGAACACTTCCGAAGTTTGCCGAAGACACCAGAAGTCTTGTAGAGACACGGGAGATGTTGTCTTCTATTAAAGTCGACCACGAGGAATCGATTGCGACTATTGTCGAATCGATCCGACCAACGGTTCCGGGAAAAAGTCTGCTGTGGCCAGACTGAAAGTGAGTGGAAAGTTACTGGAGGCTAACAAGGACCTCGACACACCTTTTGCACCACTTTTGACCGACGGCCCAAATTTTGACCGGGATACCTATCGACTCTGGAAAAGAAGTTTAAGGCAACGTGACCCTTCGTTTCCGAGTAATTCGAGGACGCAGAACCGATTGCCACTGGTTTCAGTACGCTCCGACTAGCGGTTGCGAAAAAACGTGCACTGTAGCGACCTGGGAGGTCGAAAGTCGTTAGAACTGAAATAAATACGTTGCTAGACACCGTCGAGACTTATATTAAGGGACACACCCATTTTCTGTACTCTTGTCCAAAAAATGCAATTGGACTCAGCAAAGGAGGATATCGAAAAAAATTTTTTTGTAGCACCGCCGGGACGCGGGAACAAACACGCATAACTGTGGGCGGTTAGAATAAAATGCCTAGGCACCGGAATAGAACATTTTTGGTCTGAAGCCGTCAATCTGTGCAGTTCACTTCAAGATATCAGTTCTACCTGTTACCTGACTGTACCATTTTAACAGGAGAAGTTGTGCTGATCTGAAGCCGTCGATCTGCACAGTTCACTTCAAGACACAAGTTCTATCTAGACTGTACCGTTTAATAGAACAATTGGTTTGAAGCCGTCGAACAGTAAGGTTCACTTCCAAATACCAGCTCTATCTGTTACCAGTCTGGTGTTGCGTGTTCGCGTCGTCGTTTGTCGCTACAGCTAGGACAGTTTACTTGAAGATTTCGAACAATAAGGTTCACTTTAAGGGGCTAGTTCTACGGGTACCGGGCAACACCATTTAAAACGAGATGGCTACCGGAGGAGATCAGAGAATACCAGCTGAAAGCCCCAAGCCAGAAACTCTTAGTTCCGAATGGGCAGATGTCAGACTAAGCTGGATATACAAGCTGAAAAAGGAGGAGCTAGATAAAGAACTCCAGAAGTTTGGATTAAGCTCAGCAGGAACAGTTGATGAGAAGAAACGCCGTTTGGCAGGCTTCATGAAAGAAGGAAGTGCATCACCGAGAGTGAAGATGCCGCCTACGCCTGTCTCTCGTTATCCCACCTCCGACGCAAGACTTAGTACCTCCGGGAATGACCGAAACAGCCGTGCAGATATCTGTAAGTGCTGTATGCGAGAAAGTCCGAAAGTGGAATCTGCATTACACTGGAAAAACTGACGCCATGGAATTTTTGGAAAAACTAGTTGAATTCCAGGAACATAGCGATATTCCCAACGCGTCACTACTGCCGGCACTCTACGAGATTTTCCAAGGAGATGCACTGGCCTGGTACAAGAATAACCGAAGTCTGTGGGATACCTGGGAGAATTTCGTGACCGATTTTAAAGAGTTTTACTTGCCCACAAACTACCAGTCTTTTCTGGAGGAACAAATCTACCTGCGCAGACAGCAGCCAGGATAGTCCCAACGTGACTATGTAGCTGCATTGCAAACCTTGCTCCGTCGTCATGGGTAATATACCCCAGAAAAGATTCTGTTACGCCTGTATGCTAATCTTCGGCCTGAATATCGACAATACATTCGTCGAAATGACATCCAGACTGTTCAAGATTTGGTATGTCGAATCAACGAATTCGAAGCTCTGCAGCGAGAATTAAATGCCAATCAGCTGATCGCATCACAACAGTCGATAAACCGCTGTCCACGAGGGGGATACCGTTCATTACCACCATCCCCTTGTAACCAACCGTCGCTGCCTCCAAGAAGGGACTATTTCCCTATCACGACTGCCCAACCACTGCAGGAAACCCCAAGGCCAATGGAACCAATTCTATCGCCCACGGTCTGCCCAGTGGTTAACAATGAGAGTGGACCATCAACCTCTGCCATCACTAGCATCACCGATCAAACTAGTATCTGCTGGCGATGCGGGAAATCTGGGCATTATCGTAGCCAATGCCACTCTCGACCGAAATTATTTTGTTCACGTTGTGGCCGAACCAATACCTTAACCAAAGATTGTTCATGCCACAGAAAGATAGAACGAAACCAAAGCTGTGCCAGTACAAAACCTGCGTTGTCTGCTGACAAGCCTGTCTCGCAAGATACTGTCCACAGAGATATCCGACCCCACATACAATTGAGAATGTATGGTAACCAATTTACTGCGTTAGTGGACACAGGATCTGTTCGTTCCTATATAGGAAATCGGGTTCAGGAGTTCGTCACCCAACGAGGGAAAGCTCCAATTACCGTATCCACTCTGTCCACCCAGCTAGCCAATGGGACTTGTGTAACTGTGTCAACCGCATATGATGTGAACTTCGAGATAGATGGAAGTCATTTTAAGGAACGACTCCTCTATTTCGCGAATTTGTCCGCCGATATTGTACTAGGGATGGATATCTTAAGGACAAAAACGTTTCACGTAAACCTGCCTACTGCAACCGTATACTTGAACAACCATCTCGTTTCGTCATCGCCTGTAACTGACCCGCTGGGAGGAATTGCTTTAGCCCTAGCTAAATGGGAAGAAGACAAATCACAAGCTTTCTTGGAAGTATCAAACTTCCAGGATATCACTGGAAATTCGAAATCGCCTCAACACTACACCCATCGCTCGACGCCTAAACCAAGAAAACTAAGACGCTGAGCCCGGAACCCGAAGACGCAGGAAATATTCAACAAAGAAGTTGATAGAATTATCGAAGCGTCTACCAAAGCAAGGAGTTCTCCGGTAGTTCGTAAGATCCAGCCTCTAGAAACTGCTAGTAGGCACCGTGAACCGTCCAAGAAAGTCCCGACTTATTTACCAGTTAGTCGAGGGGACTTATGTTGGCGGTGTGGAAATCCAGGACATTCCCGTCAATCTTGTCGCCGAAAGAGGCGTCTGTTCTGTTCTCGATGTGGTTTACAAGGAGTAATGTCAAGGGATTGTAAATGTATTCCGCAACATCACTCACCGTCGTACCATCGCTCGCTATTTCGGCAACGAGCATCTGTCTGTAGTCTGTTATCAGCTCGTTCCAACCGTTTTTCCATTTCTCGAGGTAACTTTCACCTCCCCAGGAGTCCAGAAGAAATCCGGGAACCACCGGGCAATGATATACCGTACCACCTAGATCGACACAGCTCCATGCCCAAGATGTAGGGGTCGGAGTGCATAACAAACAGCTGCTCGATCCATTGCTTATTTCTGTTTAATTTTCTGAATTTATTTTAAATTTTTCCTTTTTGTTACAGACCTGGGTAAAAGGTAACTACTATTTCCGATCCTATCCAGAGACTTCTGGGCAACCAAGGTCTGGGAACCCAAAACCTGCTGAAGTATATCTTCCACTAAGCAACCAGTGATGTGCCGGGCCTGACAAATTCTCTATCAAACCGGCCATCCCGATCTACTGTTTTTGTTTTTTATTTTGCTTTGCTCTTTTATGGATGTATTTTAATTTTTTTATTTCTGTTATAGACCTGGGTGAAAGGTATGCTATTTCTGAGTCTTTCTAGTAAGCCAAGCTTCTCCAGGTCAAGGTATTTTGGGAGAAAAATTTTAAAACCCAGTGCCGCCGTCCTGTCGGAAAAATGGATCCAAGTAAGGAGCCTCCGTTGATGTTTATTTCTGGCCAACCGGGACGTTGGATTCTGGCCTGAAGAGAACCTTTCATTTCTTTTCCTTAACATCTGTCCTGTTTGTAAGTAGAAGCATTTTGTTTTGATTTTAGATTGTAAAAGATGTACTTATCTACCAATAAAGTTCGTAGAGGGGGTAAGCGTCTTTTTCCGTTAGGGAACTGAGCCGTAACTTTTGTTTATTTCTATTTATCATGGCTGATGGAAGAAGCCGAAGAAGAAAAAAAAATTTCATTGCATTTAATTTTTTTTGTGTGAAGTAAGAGGATGTAACGAAGCATTTTTCGTTACGGAAATCTGCATAAAATTTATATTTAATTGTACTCTATATAATTATCTTTCTTGTTTTCTGTACCGCCTTAAGCGACTTACTGTATATTATCCGAAAATATTCACTATTTGAATACCTGAGTATTTATTTAAAGCAGCAAATATTTGTAAACGGAATTATTGTTTATTGTTTGAAGTAATTAATTCAATAATTAGTTATCGGTGGCCGATTAAATCCGTTTCTTTTTCGTAGTTGGTTAGAATAAATATTTGAAACCGATTTCATACATTACAAAAGTCAGAATACTTTATTTATACTAACCAACGCACGTAATAATAATTTACCAGTAGTTTAATAACTTAATATAGCCGTCCTCGCTGGCTTGTATTCAATACAGTGGGCCATGCGCGATACTAGTGCACGTGGGATTCCTTGCGATACCCCGAGTGGGAATCTGGCTATAAAACTGACTGAAAAGACCTGTAAAATCAGGATTTGTTCCAATTCTCGAAGCAACCAGACGTCTACCAGCTGCCCAGGGTCCACCGCTGTGATTGTAAAGAGTAAGAAAACTTAGATATATATTTGGCTAGTGCATTTATTATTCCGTATTTACTGATTGAAATTTTTATCCTGTTTGAATATTCGTGGTATTTATCCCATATTTACTGACTGATAATTTTTAAATTAGTCACCGAAATTTTACTGCCTTCATTCTGATTGAAATTTTTACCCTGTCTGAATATTCTTGGTATTTATTTCATATTTACTTATTGATAATTTTGTACTTAGCCAAATTTTCGGTCTGTTTTATAAACTGTTTTTATTACTGTAAATAATTCTGTCTGCTTCGCATTTTCTGGTATCCTTACACGGCCTGCTTAACAACCGTTTTATCATAAACTTGCTAATTCCCTCGCTTGCATGCTTTCACCGCTCGATTAACCGCTTCTACGCTTTTGCCGCTAACGTTACCACATTACTTGCTACTCTCCCTCTACTATTATTGCTTATCTGTACATAAATTTGTGTTAATTGTGATTTTTCTGTTTATTTAGGACTGCAACCACAGGTTTACTGTAATATACTTAAATATTATTGAACTTCTGCGTTTTACTGTTGTGTTTATGAAAGTCTATTTTCCCTTATTGACCCACTGGAATTAACTGTGTCTTCACTGAGCTGCTTAGTCTCGCTCATTCGACTTGTGGGTAGTGTTGTTCAACCACTTTAAACTTGAACTCTCGCACTGTACGAGGAAAAGAGCGTCACACAATAAAGCTGACAACAAAGAACACCAAAAAAATAGAATGAATACATAAAGGTAAAGATTAATAATAGTCTAGTAGCTTATTAATACTATTTTCTCAAGCATTGTTTTTCTTTCTACTTTTTGTGAAGTTAGTGTTCGGCTGCTCAAAGATATTGTTTTGTCACCTGATAAAGCCTACAATGTAATCGCTTTAATCGACTTTACTGTAACATGTTTGGAAGCATACTGCCAAGAAAGTATTAGAAACTTTGTTAATCCACGAAATGAAACTCCGAGGTTAATCCTAAAAAACCTTTTAAAAAAAGCATCTAGTATTAAAAATCGGCAGCTACTGGAAGCGCCTGGAACCTCCCCACTCAGTGGATCTTGGAAGCCGAAAATACACTAAATTGTGTGTTTAGATTCAAAAACATTCTGGTTACCCTATAAACATTACAGATTCCTAAAGTAACAAACTGAAAATTGGTAAAATGATAATCTATAATAAATTCACCAACGTAGCTACCTCGGTAAGTACAGAAAGCAGTTGATATTGCTATTGTTACGCCTACCTTTAAAGTTTGTCACATAATTCATACATTTTCAATATGCATAAAATATTATTGAGAGAAAAATTATTATGACGTAAGTCGACGACTGAAATGTGTTGCTGGTTTCAAATCGAATTTGAATACTGGAGGCGTCTTGAAAAAAATTAAAATTCGGATTATAATGAAAATGTAGATCTTGAAGTCTGACAATAACAAATATATCCGAACTGACACCGTTATGTGTTTGTCAATCTATTTGTCTGTCAGTATATCAGACTTTTCAGTATGAATAATAAACGTAAACTAAAGTTTTTAGTATAATATATTTATTTTCGACAATTATTTACATCTTATTGTACTAGAACACGGGGAAAGTAAAATAACGTAAATTAATAATTAAAGTTTTTTTATAATATAATAACAAAGTAAAAATAAGCAGATTAAATTTTTTAAAACGGAACTTGACTTTATAACTAGATATTACTTCAACTCTTATAATTATTTGAAATATTAAACACAGAATAAATGTTGTAAACAATATTCGGATGTATTATTGATTCTTGGCGTTGTTCAATTTGTTTTGCCTATGGCATTGACCGAGGCGTAGAATGTTTCATTTTCGTCCTATACTTTTAAAATTTTATTATACTTTTCATTAGTAAGAGCAGCACTAGTTTTCTTGTTATGGGATCTTTTTGCAATTGCCGGTGTTTCACATTATGCGCAGTTCTTGCTGCAGCAAACAACGTCTGAGATAGGATTAAATTTGAGCTGATATTTGATGAAGCACATTTCTTGAAGTTGTTTTGCGGATAAATTCCACGTAACCTGAAGTAATATTACATTTGTGAATTCTAACCTCTCCATCTAACAAAAATATTTTAATGATATACAAGTATTTAAAATAATTAACAATTTTTATCACCTTCTCAATAGATTCTTTGTTTTCTTCATATTATACCCCCAATCCTCCAAAATTGCAGCCAGGACTATGACAGAAGTTCCTCCTGCAATTTTGTATGAATCTAAAAATTGTTTCCATATAGTTGCCTTAGATCTCTTCATATTTGATGGAATTAGTCCACCTCTTTTCTGATTATCTTAGTATTTTCCTGTCCAAAACGCGATATTTCTCTCAAACGCGGTAATAAAATAATTCACACCACGCTATTAAAATTTCTGTCAGTGAAATACGCCAAAATGCCAGTCAAGGCCATCTTATTTATGCATCAAATACAACACCGACACAGCCTACAAGGTTTCATTTCTAAAGTTTTTTTTTTTGTCAAGTAATTTGGGTCTAAAATTTTCTATCGAATCTCCCTCGCTCCCTTAAGTGTGATATGCCGTTGAAATCATAATTTTAACTGCCTTTTAGTGGTTCGATTGCAGATTTTAAGTAAAGCAAATAACTTGTTGCACCAAAACGGCACTAAAGATAATCCGCTCTCAACCAGAACCTTTTCAGATCTTCTGAAGCGCTAAATAAATCCCCATGCAAAGTTTCATCCAAATCCGTTCAGTAGTTTCGGCGCCATCGTGCTAACACACATACATAAACACATGCACACACACAGACATTTTTCAAAAACCACTTTTTTGGGTTCCTGGGACCTCAAAAGAAAAGATTTGCTGTTATCTCAATTTTCGGACCAATTCTCGTAACCTCTCACAATTTTATTGTGGTGAGGTTAAAAAGAGGAAATATTACATATGGGTCAAAAGAGTCAAAAGATGTATATGGTTCTGTTACGGTTTAAAAAGCCACTTAGTCATATATATGGTATATATAGGCTGTAAAGGAAACGCTAGTCTGTATAGCGGGTTGAGTTCAAGAGAGCACGTATGGTGTAAATTTATAGCAAAGCGAAAAAGTAAACACCTGGATGAAATATACACCAGTCTTGAAATTTATGTACATGTATTTACACAGTATGATATATATCTGCACTGTATAATATGGTTATAATGTGCTGATGTGATTCTCTAGCCACTCGTCGCAAACCACCTCGATATTTTTGTTTTTAGCCTCGCGTAAGCCGCCAACCTCCGTGTCTGTTTTTCTTTGGGCTTTTCCTGTGACTAGTGGTGTTATGTGTGTTTTGGGGATATGTAGTGTACGTCTTATTAACTTCTTCGTTCTGTGTTCTATGTTTCATTTATTGTTTGTTTTTGCCAGGACCTGAAACAGAAGTAAATAAATTAGGTTAGGTTGTAATTATAATACACTATATGAGGGAAAGAATGATTAAAATAATTAAGTACCCTTGATTTGCTTAACAAGGCTGGGATAATATGACTAAAGGCTAGGCTGTTTATATTTTGACGGTGTTTGACAGTTGACAAAGATATTTAAAATCACTGAATGAGCAGGTCACAGTTTTTGTTAACAAAAAGTTAGAGGAGAAAGTAAAAAGTGGGTAGCCATATTAGCTCCCGGATTTCTTCTGGTATTTTCTCTCCTGGTTTTGTTGGAAAAAGACCTCAGAATACCTAGGGCAAGTGACCAGGCTTTTTGCCGATTTTCAACCTAAGCATTGATTGGTAAATTATCATTTTAGGTCTTTACTTTTCTTGGGTCTCCGTATTTTCATCACTGATTGCAAAGAAGGCAATTTTTTATATCACCTACCTTCAAGTAAAATTTTGGAAATCATTGTCAACACCGTTAAACACCGTCAGCACAAAGGGCAGTGCATACTTATCTTTGCCATCCAGAACGTTTCTCTTCATCCCAGCCGGAAATACCAGCTCAAAAGTGGACAAGGGGCACCCCATCGGGGAATTGCCGATACACCTGCAACCTAAACATTTTGCTTGTTGTTTCTGGGTCCGTATCTGATTTGCCATTCCGCAAGACTTCTTGGGATACACGACGACGTGACTGCGCCGAGCAAAAAAGTAAGTCATTTCATTCCTTTCTCTATACGTTCCGACTGAGGGAAGCCTGAATTCTACTACTTCGTAATCACAACGCAGACTGGAACATCGCAGTCTTATCAGTGTGATAAATTTATGCCATTCATTTATTAAATACATTTCTTAGCAAATCGTTAAGTTCATAAAACAGCTGTTCATGAGTAAAAACAATATGTTTCTGTTAAACGTAAAATAAACATAATACTTTAATTTGAGTTACGAAAAGACATTGGTGATTACTTAATTTGTGTCATAGGGCTTAATAGAATTTAATAACTTACTGTTTATTTCGCAACTATATTACATAGAGACGTTTTTTTGTTAAGCATTGCACAGCAGATTTTGTCAGCAAGCAGGCATACGCCAGCTGTCGCTGTCAGTTTGAGGGTGCGTTCTTTAGGCACGCAACTCAGGTTCAGCTCAGGGCCACGTTCGCCATTTTCACTTTACACTCCGGCAGCAAACAACAGTTTTAGTGTCATTTATGTTATATTTATACATTCAATTATTTACTTATATTTGTTTTACATTTTATTTATATTTCCATACTTGAAAAAGTTATTAAAGTAATCGTGAGAAAAAAGAAACATCTTTTCCGCATGGAAGTTATTTCTTAAACTCCTCATCACTCCCTTCCTCGTCGTTTTTCGACTGGCGCCCTTAAGGCAATAGCCACCACTAGACCACCTAACATCAGGTAAGTACACCAAGGTAAAAACATTTGAACCCGAACCCGCGACCCAGCCACGAATAGAAGAGCTGCCGCGCATGATTGTCCATATGTGACAATATCACGCCACAGTTCCTAGTACGACCAAAGCATTTGAATTTCATTATGTCGATAGAACTAGTGGAGTTTGTACTTGTTTTACTGGTAAGCTCGGACAGTTTTGTAAACGTCAGGCAGCAGTTTTATTTCTATTTTGATGAAGAAATAGTTAACGCTCCTGCAGTAACCGCGGAATCTTCTTATACCATGGCTAAATTAGCGTTTGGTAAAAGTGTACAACCCATATCATTTTACATGCCACTAGTTGATCCAGTCACTAAATTCTCTAAAGACTAATTCTAGTTGTTATGTAAACTCAAACCATATTCTTCTCAATGAATTAATTCCTTTTAACGGCAGTGCATCTTCGCCCGAAAACGTAGTCGACCCTGTTAATAATACAAGATATTTTTACATTGATACAAGAACATCGCAAACATTTTGGGACCTCAAGCTCAACAAGAAAAAAGTTCTGTAAAGGCTTAAGAGCATTAAAACAAGAACATCGTGCGAGACTTTCTTGTTGCCGCCAGCACTTCGGTAGTTGAATAGGTGTTAGGCTGATATCTGCCTGAGGGGCAGGCAATAAGAAAGGGGGAAAACAATAAACGCTACCACACGTATGTGCCCCAAAGTAGACCGTGCGGCTCTGAAGGACCTCAGAGTCTAGGTACGACCAGCGTTACTGCCTAGAACAAATACAAAAGAATGTTAAAAATATTAAAGTTTATTAGAGTATCACAGAACAGGTATTACAAGGGATATAATATAATAGATATTTTACTAATATTTGGTGCTTACGCTTTTCCCTCCACACAAGGCTCATTTGCTTGCGTTCCACGGATTGCACTCCACGGATTTCCCAATCGGAGTGACGTTATATAACAAATACCATCCGGAACCGTATCTTCAGTTCTTGGCCCAAAAAACGAACCCTTTTTCTAAGGGTCCTAATAATTCCCTTGAAACTTCTGAAGTTTTGAACTTCGTGAACGTGAAAATAACCAGGGACACCGACTCACAAAAATGAATACTAGGTGCCAGGATATATGTGTTAAAATCAAGTATTAAAACCAATTTGCATAGAACAACAGTGACAAATTTCAAGTGCGTAGACCATAAAATCCCACGAGAGTGAGTTTCTCTCCATGTACAAACATCAAAATTTACCAACATTCATGTATCATTTATATGTTAATATTGCTTTAAAAATAAATATTGGTACTCGGCAGTCAATTGGCTAAAGGCACGTGGGTATATGCGCACGCAGTCCCTCTCAACATGTTTTGTTTACAATCCAGTACTAAAATATAAACAAAACTATCTCCATCCTCTTTTAATAATAGCATGTATGAGATAGTAGAACTCCTGTGTTAATGTATAGGACATGCTTTGTCTGTCCTATTCTGAAGTCATTGTGAAAGGCTATGTGCATAAATCCCTTGCGGATGATAAAAAAAATCGAAAGTTAAAATATAGCCAAAATGGTTCCAGGCACTGTTGCCGGTGGTCAGCCCAAAGAAGAAAGAAAACGCTCTGCAAAAAAAAACAAATCGATTCCACCGACGCCATAATCACATCACAAACCGAATATCACAGAACACAATACAGAAATACATGTTCTCATAGCCGTGCAAGATTGATTTTCTTGCAACTTGAAATAAACCATTGCTGAACAATCCAAAAGGTATTTAATAATAGAGATATTATTAAATACCCTTTGGATTGTTCACTGTAGATGGTGTCAATAAAATAATTACAGATATAAGTAACAAATTTGAAAGGAGGAACAATTACACAGAAATTCAGGCACGTCCCTGGATAGCTGCATATACTACAGAATTTCACTCTGAGTGTTGGTAAGATGAACAGAAATTGAAAAGTCCCTAAGTGGACTAGGCAAAACAATAAATTCGATTTATAAATTACAAGGTTATAATGACATAACCCCGAAACCACTCGGTGCGAAATAAACCTGTATGTAATATTGTGTACTGTTGGAAGTTCACTATCGATCCGTCACAGAAGTAGTCTAAATATTAAAATACAACCGACTTCGATAAGCCGACGAAAATTATGGATTACAAGAAGTTGTAAAAGGTTACCCATCGGTAGACCACCAAAATAAGAGCCTATCAAAAGAAAAAAAGAAAGCGCAAGTTAGCAGAAAACGTAGCTAAGAATCAATAGAATGCCAAGTCTCATGGATTGAGGCATTAATAAAAAATACACGCTGTGCACATATGAGTTAAACTCAAATAGATTATTTATTCGTAATATTCGCATAACATACTTTTTTTTAGTTTCATAATATATTCCATAAATGCTTAATATCGATGATTCATGATTGCCAGTGATATTACGCAATAACTAATATTATATCATTATTACTTTTTACAATAATCTGATTTATCCAATTTCTACAATTAATATAACATAATATAACGCATCAAAATATATGCAGATGTATCCAAATATTTCGCATGTTTACATGCTATTATGTCAGTACATTTATTTGAGCATCGTCTGAACATTCCGTATCGAATTCGGCACCCCGTCATCGGTTAGTGGGATAAAAAAATAGCCAATCAAATTTCTACGGGTGCCGAAATCTATACCGGAATGTTACAATGCGTCCCGGAGAAAGATCGTATTGTCTCGTATTTCATGTTACGTCCGATATCGACCAAAAATAAAATATGTCATTACAAGTTGCGATACCGACTCAAGGGAGCAGCTACTTGCGCTTGGACCACATTCAATGCAATATATAACAACAAATATTTATTAATAATTAAAATGGTACAACACTTTTCCTTCTCGGGCATTCATGGCCCATGTAAGGTAGGTCATCCACGGCGCCAGGCGCCCTGGCATTTGAAAGGCTCGATGAAACCAAGTCGGATCGGACATGAAAAATTTAAATGACTATTCCATTGGTACTATTTACAACAATGTTAACAATTCTAAATCGCCATAGAAACGATGCATATCAGTGGGTATTTGGACGCGTAGAAATACCGTCGGGTATTAAGCTAGTGGTCGATGTGAGTATTTCACTCAAAAATTAATTAAAAATATATTTTCATAATCTTTTCAGTTTTTGAAAATATTGTATTATATTCGATTCTACCAGTGGGCAAACCATAATTGCTCAGTCCTTCCTTGAAAAACTCGTCAAGCATTATGCTCCTTCTCCACCCCGCCATGCCAGATCAAAAGAAACTATTTAAAAAAACTATTTTTGGAACTCTTCCGGCGTATCTTCATAGAAAGTATATTGGCAATCTCTTGTGTAACAGCTCCTGCACTTTTTGTTACTTTATCTGCACACATTTGTAATTCTATTCGCTTTGCATCTCTAGCTTCTCTGGCAGATTTAAAAGCTACATCGCTGAACGGATTGATCGCAATATTCCACTTATTGAAGTATAATTCCTGGACTAATTTAGCGGTAATGTTCCAATGATATTTTACCACTCCTCCTTGTAATCTGTGCCATTCATTTTCTTCATATTACACGCACAGCATTTCAATATAGTGTTAATTTCAGAAGAAGATGTATGCCTCCAATTTGTATTTTTTTTCTGTCAAGAAATCTGTAAATTGCCTCCACACACAATTTCGTGCTTTCTTCGTATTTAATGGAACATTTTCTGAATATCTTCATCAATTTCACATTCTGATTTATCACCAAACCTTTTTGAACTAGTTTCCATATCAGAACAAGATTTATTTCCCTATTATTCGTCAAAGAGAATGCAAATAATTTTTATTAAATTTGATTTTTCAAATTGACAAAAGTTTGTTTACTCGTTTCTATGAAAATTACGTCATCAAAAACTAACTTGAAAAAATAGTTTAACTCTTGGAATAGTCTTCCGAATACCATTCGTAGTCAAAGTTTGTAGACCATTTTTCTGGTGGTATCACAAAAATAATGACTAGGGGGAGATGGGGTACATTGATACGCCGGACAGATTGATACGATGTCAAAAACTCGCTAAGTAGTTCTGCTAGAAACTTTCTGAACCAGTTAACAGATGCCGCTGTTTTGCTTACAGCGCCACACAAAATATAATGCGTCTCCCTTCTATATAAGTTATTCCTAATCTGTGAAACGTTTTGACAAGTGTGATTGTAAATAATTTTAGAATTAATAAAATTCGTCTTTTATGCGAAAATACCCAACTGATCAATTTGAATTTTCGTCTGAGGTAAGTTCATTTATCATTCTAACTTATTGTGTATCCCTTTTTAACATATTTTGAAAAATCATTTAATTATTAAAAATTAACCTCGCTTTTAGGATGTGGGGATCTTTGATACAAATGTAAATGGGGTACATTGATACGTATAATTGTACCCTTTTGGCGTATCAATGTACCCTTATATAATTTAATGAACTAGGTACCTAAATTATTATATGTAACATTTGTTTCTTTTTCGTTTTACAGGCAAAATGCCAAGAAAATATATAAAAAAACAGATCGGGCCTACATCGATGAATCGAAAGTAGAATTAGCGATTTCAGCAGTTACAAATCAAGATCTTTCAATAGGGAAGGCGGCAAAAATCTATGGATTAAAAAAGGCTACACTACAACATAGAATAGAAAAGGTTCGACGTTTCAATGAAATCCGTGAGAACTCGGAGCCTGTTCGAAAGTTTGCATCCAAATATTCATCCCAACAAGTTTTTACGGAAGACGAAGAGAAGGCTTTAGTAAATTATATTTTAAAGTGTAGCAAGATACTTCACGGACTCTCTTTAGAGGCAGTAAGAAGACTTGCATATGAATATGCTTCCCGCAATCCCAAATTGCAAATACCCATCTAACTGGGGTAAAAAAAAATTAGCTGGCAAGGATTGGCTTTACAGTTTCCGTTCCAGGCATCAGAATTTGAGTTTACGAACCCCAGAAAACACGAGTGCTGCAAGAGCTTATGGATTTAATCGGTGCACAGTGAAAGAATTTTTTGACAATTTTGAAAGTGTTTTGAAACGCTATAAATTTGAAGCCTCACAAATCTATAACTTTCACGAAACGGCATTAATGACAGTTCAGAAAACCCCTAAAGTTTTAGCTGACAAAAAACAGCGTCAAGTTGGTCAAATCGTCTCTGCCGAACGTGGGCAACTTGTGACTCTTGGTATTTCAATTTCTGCTATTGGTACCTTTATTCCACCAGTATATATTTTTCCAAGAGCAAAGTACAAGGATCATTTTATTAATGGAGCTCCCGAGGGTAGTATCGGTTTAGCCTCCAAAACTGGATGGATAAATTCTGATTTATTTTTAAATGTTTTGGAACACATTCAAAAACACACCAGGTGCACTAAAGATTTTCCAATTTTATTGATAATGGATAATCACGAGTCACATATTTCTATCAACGCTATAAACTATGCTCGCGATAATGGTATAGTTTTTTTGTCATTGCATCCGCATACATCCCACAAAATGCAACCTCTAGACGTTGCAGTGTTTGGTCCTTTTAAAGGCAAATGCAAAATAGCATTTAACGACTGGCATTTAAATCATCCTGGGAAAACGATCACTATTTATGACGTTCCAGCTCTTTCCAAAAATGCGTTCATTGACTCATTTACTGTTAAAAATATAACCTCAGGGTTTCAAAAATCCGGCATTTGGCCATTCAATAGGCTGATATTTTCTGAAGATGATTTCTTAACAGCATATGTAACAGATAGGGAAAATCCAATTGTGGATGACATATTATGTAAAAGACTCTCATCTTCCACTAATCATTTACCAGAAATTGCAACAGCAATTCCTCAGCAAAATGAACCACTTTGCAACATGCCATCTGCTTCAAACAACAATGAAACACCAGCGGATAATGCTCCTTTCGCTTCATCACCAAATCAGAATTTGGACAATATACATCGGCCTACAACTCCGACCATTCTTTCACCTGAAACTATTCGGCCTTTCCCAAAAGCAGATAAAAGAAAACGTTCCAGTAAAGGCAGGCAACCAGGTAAATCCAGAATTTATACAGATACACCTGAGAAAGAAAGGATTGATCAACTAGCTACAGCTAAAAAAGAAAAAGAAGCACGACTTATGTTAAAGAAGGCTCAGTCCAAAATAAAAGAACTTTCTAACTTGAAGGAGAAAACTGAAATGCCAATAAAAAGAAGGAAAGTTCAGAGGAGGGGCAGTAGTGAGATGAGTGAAGAGAGTGAAGAGTGTCTGCATATGACGTCGACAGATGAAGAATTTTCAGATTACGCAGATGAAGTAGAAGAGACATATGAAACGCATGAAGAATGTGATTCACTGCCATCTGGCGAAAGCATTAAATGTGGAGATTTTGCTTTGATTAAATTTGCAAAGAAAACATCTGTAATTCACTATATAGCTAAAGTGACATACATATACAATCCAATGGAATTCAAAGTCAGTTATATGAGGAAAAAACCTGGAAGTTTTAAGTTTATCTTTCCTAATATAACCGATGAGCATAGCGTCCATTGACGATATTATTCGATTGCTTAGTCCTGCCAATGATTCTGGCACCAAAAGATCAATGTCGTTAATGAAATTTAAAGAAAACCTTACAACATATAACTTTGTCTAAATATTAACATATATTATTACTCAATAAAACTTACAATAGCTACCTACTTGTTTTAACATTTTTTCATTTGACTTCCTTACTTTCAAATCAGTGATTACCTAGATCTGACTTATGTAGTAACAACAATATAGACTCATGTCATCAGTATCAATGTGCCCCACATAGGATATAAATGTACCCCACCGCAGGGACCATTGATACGAATGTGTTACATTTCATTTTTGTTGTTTTTTTATGTTTCCATCCAACATTGAATAATGAAACGTCTTGCTGCTATCCAATAACGTATACAGTATTGAACAAAAATAAATCCACTTAAAAATTGTGCATGGTTATTTTTTTATAATTGTAAAAAAAAAATCGTATAAATGTACCCCATCTCCCCCTACTTTGACTATTCGTGGTATTATAATTGAGGATATGAAACATGTGGCCAAAAAGGGATAATTTGTATACAGGGTGTCTTTGAAAAGTCTGTTCAAAATGCTGCCACATATTCTTGAGGCCAAAATAACACGATTTAACCAAACTTACCTCTATCTAAAAATGCTCCGTTAAGGCGCTGCCAATTTTTTTTTTTTTTAAGAAAACGTTTGTCGTTGGGCAGCTAACAGAGCACGTTAAATCGTCTTATTTTGGTCTCAAGAATATATGGTAGCATTTTGCATAGACCTTTCAGAGTCACTACAGCAATAACTATATAATTATATAAATCATCAAGGATTTCATCATATTGTATAAATTTATAACGCCAAATTAAAATCAAAAATATTGTACATCATCATTTTCTTATTATTATTCTTCTTGTGGTTACCATCACGGGTCACTTACAAATATCGTTGTAATTGCAGGAACTTAAGGTGAGCGGACAAGTGAGCTACTACATACACTCCCCGTTAAAAAAGAAAAACAATCAATCTATGGCAAAACGCACTTTTTTAATAGAAGCGACTGGAACATGACCCTTGTTAACTAATAAAAACGCAGGTTTGACCCTGTCATTATTGACAGTTATCTTAGCCTCGTTATCAAAAGTGATTAATTTATCTGTACGGGACAAGACTTTAAATGGGCCCTCGTACAAAGGAGATAAAGTAGGTTTAAAACGTTCTCTCCGAACAAAAACATAAGCAGAGGTCAAAATGTTAGGACTGACAAACGATTTTTGACTGCTGTGGTGAAATGGAGGAACAGAAGTTAAATTACCAAAATAAGCACGTAAGTGCAGTCATACGATTTAGAGAAAAATTCTCCAGGTAGCCGTAAATTCTGACCAAATACGAATTCAGCTGAAGAGCATTGCAAATCGTCTTTGGGAATAGTTCTAAAAGCTAATAATACAACAGGAAGTTCATCTACCCCATGTGACGTGTTAGCCCCAGCTATTAATGTAGTTTTAAGAGTTCTATGGAACCTTTCCACCATACCATTACTCCGGGGATGATATGTGGTGGTACGTATTCTATGGAACCCCAAAAACTTTGCAAATTCATTAAATAATTTTGATTCAAATTGAACGCCTTAATCAGTAGTAACATATAATGGCACGCCAAAACAACAAACAAAATTCTGAAATAAAGTGCATGCTACTATTTGGACCGTAATATCGGAGAGCGGATAAGCCTCCGGCCATCGGGTAAAACGTTCGATCACAGTCAGTATGTAAGAATAACCTCTGCAAGGGGGTAATGGTTCAACAAAATCTATATGAATGTGATCGAACCGCCCCTTAGGTATAGCAAATTGACCTACCAGACTTTTTGTATGACGGATGACTTTAACACTCTGACAGTTGACGCATGTCTTTGCCCACAACTTACAGTCGGAATTCATTTTAAGTCAGAAATATTTATTCGTAATCAATTTTCTAGTCGCTTGTATGCTAGAATGAGACAAACCATGAAATATATCGAATATTGCTCACCGATAAATATCCGGAATATAAGGGCGTATATTTGGCTGAGAAGTATCGCACCAAATAAACTCATCTAAATCCGGAATCTTAATTTTCGTCGAATTGAAATTGGATTTAGAATCTAAGGTTTGATTCGATAACAAAAAGTCTAATTGAGAATCCTCCTTTTGAGCATCGTTCAATAACTTTAAGTTAAAATTCTTATCAGTTAAAGGGATTTTTTCAATTTGAACTGGAAAGATATATTGATTAAGAGCAGATGTATCATATACACGTGATAAAGTGTCTGCTATGATATTATCTTTTCCGTTAATATGATGGATTTCGCACGAAAATTGAGTAATATACTCTATATGTCGTATTTGTCGTGGAGATCTTTCTGCCTGAGTGAATAATGTATTGACCAAAGGCTTATGATCGGTAAAACAAATTTAAAACATTCATGTAAAAATTTAAAATACTTTATAGCAGTGTATAAGGATAAAAGCTCCTTGTCAAACATTGAATACTTCGCTTGAGCCGTGGTAAACTTACGTGAAAAGAAAGCTAAAGGCGTAAGTACCTATTCACTGTCTCGTTGCTGCAAAACCGCTACCATGGAGACATTGTAACAATCGACCGTATCGCCAATAGCATACCGTCAGCATAAGGATGATTTAACATTGTCGCATTAGCTATGTAATCCGGTCAATTTAGACATTCGAAGGTCCCAACAAGCTGAAAATCAGTAAAATTGTTTAAAACATAATTATAAATAAAATTTAAAAGTTCCCCATCATTCCCGTGTATGAAAAAAATTTTACTCGAGGTCAAAGGTCAAAATAATGAGTTTTTCGCGATTTTCAGCAAAATAGTAAGTTTTATCATAAAAGTACCCCAGACAATAATTGTAGATCATAAAATTATCTATAAGAAATGTACCAATACTTTTTTTCCTACGAGCCACCGTTTCTGAGATATAACGACTCAAAAAGTTGTAAAAGTTGTTATCGTTTCCACGCCACCTATGAGGTAGTGTACTTAGCGCGTTTTTTTAACGTGGTTTCCCCAGTAGGCCTACTCCACGGGTCAGTTGTGATCCTGTTTAATTTGAAACTATTGCAAAATAACGGAAAATTTCAAAGATTGGAAAAGATAAAAGCGATGTAAATTAAAAAAAGTGGTGAAGTTCATTCGTCTGATTCGTAACTTTCAAATTCTTCTTGTTCTTCTTCTTCTCTTGCTTCTTCTTCATCTTCATTTTGGATGCAAGTAAATTGCGTCAATAGCGATGTATCGTATGACACTTCGTCGGAATCAAACGAATCCTCCACTGTTGGTGATACAACATTAGAACACGACCGGCCTTGATAATTTGTGCATGCCAGAGAACAAAACAGTCCGACTTTATTGCAACCACATTTAGCACTACATCCCTTTTTGCAGTTGCAAAAAATTGTGTTCAGCAGTTTTTCCGTCGCAGGTGGGAGTAAAGTTTGAACTGGCTCTAATATATTGTTGACCAACTTCCAACCCCAGTCTGTAGGGTCTAGCTGATAACCAAGCCACACTTGAACTTGGTAATATACCCGAAAAAAATGTTGATGAGCAGCAACTGAGGTTGGAGGAAGACAAGCTAATTGAACTTGTTTTTTATTTTTAGTATTTTTAACGAAACATGCATATCGATGCTTATCTAAACAGGTAGTTTTTTTAGGAGCTCCGTACATAGAAAGGAGAAAGCGGATGCCGTTGGTGATAACTTCTTGTTGAGTTGAATTACTCTTTTTAAAAACTTCAGCACATTAAATTAAATCTTGTTTTTCAAACATTTTGAAAACTGCTGTTTTACCCCTCCTGTAAAATGCAGATGTCGTATCACAGCCAGTTATTGCGTGTAAAAATAGTACATGATTTTGACACTTTACAAAAATAGATAAACTTTTTGATGAATATATATCCGATTGATGTTGAGCTTTTCCTGGTTTTAAGAAGAAAATAGTTTTTTCAGTTGGCGTTCGAGCAGTGAGTAATACGAGTAAGTCTACATCTTCACCAACAACAATAGTTGTATTTGTCAAATTGAATTGCTCTATTGCTGTTTCAATAATCAATACATCAGCATCATTATTAGCTTGTTTTACCAATATATTTTCAGCAGTAAACTTTTCTTTCAACATTGAAATGAACCGAGAATTAAATTCATCCCATGTAGGCAGTCAGCCTGATTGACTCAAAGCAAGCAGACGTGTTTCCTCCGAAAATCAAACTCCAGGTAAATAATACGTGACACATATTGCATCTTGTAGGTACTCTCGATACCACCCGCTGGGGTTCTCAAGAGTACTGAAAAGTTGCATTTGTATTTACTAATCATACCTTGTCTTTTCAGCCGCTGCCAGGAGGAACTGCATCTTGTAGGTACTCTCGATACCACCCGCTGGGGTTCTCAAGAGTACTGAAAAGTTGCATTTGTGTTTATTAATCATACCTTGTCTGTTTCAGCCGCTGCCAGGAGGAACTGCATCTTGTAGGTACTCTCGATACCACCCGCTGAGGTTCTCAAGAGTACTGAAAAGTTGCATTTGTGTTTACTAATCATACCTTGTCTTTTCAGCCGCTGCCAGGAGGAACTGCATCTTGTAGGTACTCTCGATACCACCCGCTGGGGTTTTCAAGAGTACTGAAAAGTTGCACTTGTGTTTATTAATCATTCCTTGTTTTTTTTCAACCGCCACCAGGAGGAACTGCATCTTGTAAAAAAAGTTGCCGTATAACTGTAATAATCATGCCTTATCTTTTCAGGACACATTAAACACTAGCCAAGTATTCTATAAACTGTTGCACTGTAGTTTTTTTTCTTTTTCCCATTTTAATACTGTATATAATTGTGGTCTTGTTTCATTTGCCTGGTGTCCGTATCTAATCTGCACCTTGGTATCGCTTTATTAAATTGCCCACGTAACGCCGCTTACTTTGTGCTAACACTTTGCCGTTTGCTTGGTGCTAATGTTTTAAATAGTAGTTTTGTGCTTGCAATCCTTGTCGCCTGAGTCATTTGGTACTAGAATTTTGCTTGCTCCTCCCGGTCTAAGTAACTTATAGATTTTAGTAGTTGAAGTAGCTTTGTACATATAGGTTTATGGTAATATACTGACTTTATTGAAATACTCTGAGTTTTACTGTCTGTGTATGAACGTCTAATTCCTCATACATTGACCCACTGGATTAAGTTTTGTCCATTTGAGCTGCTCAGCCTCGCATACTCGGCTTGAGGGTAGTGTGTCCTATCGCTTAAACTGGGACTGGCGCCCGAGTAATACGAAAATTCGTTTCCGAAGCTCGTGTGTCAAAGAGTGGCCGCGCCTTTTCTCCACGTCAACGTGCGAGGTGGAGAAAAACGCGTCACAGGTTAAATTCATTGTGAGCTAATTTTAAACTTAAAATTGTCTAGTCTACGTGGACGTGAAAATGGCAAATGACCTTCTGTAATATTATGATACGCAAGTGAATGCTTTACCGAAATTGTAAAAGCAGTTTGTTGTACTCGTTCACCAGAGGGAACAATTTAGGAGAATCTACTGGACCTTTTTGTAGCAAACAATTTACCGATAAACTAGTTGTATTATCAATTAAACGTGCGTTTTTTAAATTAACTACCACACCGATATGGGACAAAAATCAGCCCCAGTGATGGGCAATTTAATGTCAGCAATATTAAAAACAAAAGGAAAAACCCTGCGTAGGTTCAAATTAACTCTTAATAAGTTTTTACCATATGTGTATAATAGAGCTATTAGCTGCGGTCAAAATCACATCTTGATATTTATCGAAATCTATAAAAAGATTGAGAGGTACAACAGATAAATCGGCTCCAGTATCTATTAGAAAATGCAAGTTATTTGACCGGTCATAGATAAAAAGTCGACGTTTATTGTCAGATATGCTAACGTCAGGTGTCAAAATATTGGTAACTTCCAGTCATTCTGTGTTAATTGTAGGAACGAAATTATTACGGACATTACTACGGTTTGAGGAACGAGACTTCTACAATTGCTGCAAAATGAAGAAGAGGCTGGTGGATCAGAACTTGCAGAAGTGACTTTAGACTGAATAGCATGTAGTTGTGAATTAAAAACTTCTTTCCACTGCAAGACCTGATCCAAAGAACTCTAAAAAGTAGTTGAAATTCTTTTAAACATTGTTATGAAGTCCGATATAGAAGGTATGGGTTCCAAGGGGATACCGATGAACTTCCAACTGAACTTTGGCAATATACAGACGTAACCAATGAATTCTGGCACGATTACCAAATACGATCCGCAATATGTATTATGTCATTGGTGTCTGTCTTACCAGAGGCGGTAATTGCAATAAAAATAGTTTTGGGTAATCGTCTTTTCTATAATTTAATAACTAACTCTTGGTTAACCATATGGGATCCTCATACAAGGCTTAACATAGACCGATAAAAATCGGAAGGTTTGAGGTCTCCCATCTGGGAACCAGAGAACAAGTCATCTAAACGTTTCTCCTCACTAGAAGTTAGGCGCGAAATTAACGTATACTTCAAATTAACATCCCATTCAGGAGCGTTAGCTATAATATCGTAAACATTGTTTATAACCTCCAAACGCAAACTAGCGACTACTTGGTCATATTTCTTACGATCGCTGGTAATACGAGCCACGGCAAATTGGGACTCAATTTCAGCAAACCAAATCTCGGGTTTTGAGACTCAAAAAGGTGGAACCCTGACGGCCGTGACATATTATTGATCATGAGCGGTAACTACGGGATTATCAACTAAAATTCCATTTGTGGGCTGTGCCATCGCGAATGACTGATTATTCTGTTTCATCCAACAAAAGGTGATGAATATACAACTTATTTACGGTACATGTCTCCCGTGCTTCTCCAACTGCCGTACAGGACCAATAAATATTACCCAAAATAATCCTGGAAATTTTCCTCAAAAAATAAAAACATCCATAAACACATAGGTATAATAACGGCTGTCGTCCTTCAAGAGACAGATATATAGTATCAGACGTCAGGGTCACCAATATAAAATAATTATATAAATCGTCAATATTGTCATCATATTTTTATTGTATAAATTTATAATGCTGAATTCAAATCAAAAATATTGTACATCATGATTTTTTTATTCTTGTTCATGGTTACCATTACGGGTCACTTGCAAAAACCATTGCAATTGTAAGCACTTGAGGTTAGTGGAGAAGTGAGCTGCTAGTAATATATTAAAGAGAGCGTTAAATCGAATTCCCAACATTCCTCCCTAATTTAATGAGTTCCGGTATCTTCAGCAGCATCAATAGATTCCTAAAGTCACCTTCAGTCGTTTGTGTTCTCACCCCAAAAGAAGATGAATGCACGACTGGTTGCCCTCGAAAATTTTAGGTGGAGTCTCACTAGTTATTTCAAACTCAATCAGGAGATTTTTCAGCCGCATTAAATCGGCCTATGCCGTAGCGAGAGCTATGTATTCGGCATCCATCAATAACAAAACAGCTGACGTCTATCTTTTGGTAGTCCAGGAGACCGTGTTTCCAACAAAGTAAAGGACCCGTTGCCAAAATCGCCGTCTACATAGCAAGTTAAATATTTACCTCATTTTTTTTTGTAGCAGAAGTTGATGTCCAACGTTCCTTTGATGTAGCGCAAAATTTCTCTTTAAGCTCATCGATCGAGCTTCTGTCTGTTCGTGTTGATATCTAGAGAAATAATCCACAGCACAATTTAAATCTGGTCTTATAGTTAGCATTGGTGCATCAAACATCCAACGAGTTCTCTATAAGATTTCTAGTCGTCTAATGGTTCCTTTTCATTGCTGGGAATATGCACTTCGATATTGAATCGTTTGAACACCCTCTACATTTGTAGAATATATTTATATTCGCTAATTTAAGTAAAGTTTTCCATTTGTTCTTTAGATACCAATATCAATTCACCCAGGTATTTCATGTGAAATCTGATTTCCAGTGCTTTCTTATATTGTCGATTTAATGTGGGTTGTTTCCTGCAAGAATTATGTCATCGACATACAAAAATAGTAATAGGCAAATATCGTCATTTTTCCAAATGTACAGGGTTATTCATTATAAATTACCCACCCCTTATCATCGTTATTATTGCTTATAGAAAAAAAGTTTTAAATAAAGGTTGTGTGATTATGACTGAATTTTTTTAAAATACTATTAAAAGTACACTAGCGTGCAGATTTTAGGGGATATAAAAAAATAATATATTTTTTAAATGGGATACCCTGTGTATTATTAAATTATTGGAATGACTTTTTTTCCTGATTTCAAAAATATACCATATGTTACCCCTACCATATACCATTTTTGAGTTATTAAACGTCAAATATCTTAGTTAAACTACCTAGTCACTATAAATATGGAAAAGTTAACATTAATAAAGTAAACTATGAAAATGACAACTACTATGTATGAAAGTTCTTTACCTCTAAGTGGTTTGCTATTGGGTTTCTATCGATATTAATGATAAAGGAGTCCTTAGAGTTGTCACTCTGACCACATGGTAATCATACTCACTTATCAACTTTCAAAAAATGATGAACTAGTCTGTCACTTTTTGCACCAAAATTGAATTATCAATAGTGACTTACGAAATAGTAACTGACTCGCAGCTCCCCTCCTTTTCTCAAGTGCTCCAGAACTCAGTCCATATAAGTATATATTACCTCACGATTGTAAAAAATACTAAATTGTACAAGGTTATATACAGGGTGTCCCAATAGTGCATCAAAGTCCAATATCGGCCTTATTAGAAGACTTTGGAAAATTATTTTTTTATGTAAGTGGTATAGTGCCAAAAAGCGCACATTTTAAAAATATTATGAAATATACAGGATGACTCGCTACAGCGCAGCATCTTCGAGGTCATTTTTTTTTTAAATAGAACACCCTATATATTTTTACATTTATGAATTCTGTGCAAAATTACCTTTCCAATGACCTCCAGATTTTTTGCTTTTAACGTGGCGTTGCCGAGTTATTCGAAAAAATATGAAAATTTTGGTCGGAACAAGGTTTAACAAATTAATTCGCTGTGTGTGTATTACTAGTAATTAAGAAGATTTATTTTGCAATTATGTAAACAAGGGATATACTACAACGACACAACTACCAAATACTGACTATTATACAGGGTATATTTTATACTAGCGCTAATTCAGAACATTCCAAAGTGAATTTTCTCAATCCTTTCAAATGGGTCACTTTGTATATTATTGTATTTTTAAATTGGCGCGTTAATTCTCTACAATTTTTGTAAATAATATCCTATACCTAAAATCGATATTTTCAGAGATATTTTTACTTTTTCATTAAAAACCGTTAAATTATAATACCTTTCATTTGGAATTGATCTAGTAGCCATGATTTTGACACAAAGTGAGAATAATTGAAAGTAGTATTACACTTTTTTCTGGGTGCCTCAGTAATGTTTTTCACAGTTTAATTAAATTATATTTGAGTCAATCTTAAAAATTTATAAATAATCGTTTAATATTACAAAAAAGTTTACATAAATAATAGGAACAGAAAATCCGGCATTAGGCACTATTTTAAAAATTAAAAGTTATTTTGAACCTAATTTAATGAAATAAATAACACCTAGAGTTTATAGAAACTGGACAAAGTGGCCTCACAGTACGTCTATGCATTTCTGTAGACGATTTCTTAAAGTATCTACAACAATTTGCTGAAAAACTTACCTTATTCTTTCTTTCATATTTTTTTCTTTGTACACTTGCTCCTTAACATAGCCCCACAATAAGAAGTCTGTTTTGGTCAAAAAAGGGCTTCTGGCAGGCTCAATATGGGGTCCTCCTCTTCCTATCCAATCATTTGGAAAAACGTCGTTTAAATGTTCGTCGGGGGCGAGCGTAGGTGCGTCTTTATTATGTACATACTTCGGTATGCGATGTAAAGCAACGACAGGCGCGGTTAGTACTTGGATTGGTGACCATTCCAACGGAAACCGCGTTCTCGCCTCACACATCTTCCAGCGGCTTGTATATCAGTGTATGCGCGGAAGCTATACAACCTTAGGCGAGGGTTGTATAGGAGATATACCATCCTTCGGAGGGGATGTAAAGCCGTCGGTCCCTTGTCTATTAAATGTTAGGCAAGTAAAAGATCCCTACTCCTCTTAAGGGAAGAGGTTCGGCAAAATTCCTGGTTGGGGGTAGCTCGTCTACAGGAGTCGGTGTTAGGCCTCAGTAGCGGAAATAGGCCGACGTTAAATAAATGTATAAAAAAAAAAAAAAAAAAAAAAAATGTTCGTGAATAGCTGCAGTATATTTTTTCCTATTATTTGGGTTTTCTACCACATGTACTATTATCCTCTTCAAAACAAATCACCGAATCTACAAAATAATAGAATTATTGGAAAAAAAAGCCTCTGCGCCCGTGACGTTTACGCCAAAGGAAAAGTCAGAGGTTATGTTTTGCAAATAATATAAATCTGAATAAGCACAGAAATAATGTATTTTGCTGACGTTTCAGAAAGTAATCTCTTTCCGTTTTCAAAGCTATTATTTGGAAGAACTCTTATTTTGCTGTGTATGTCAAATACACAGCTTTAAGATTCTGTTTATGTTATTTCCATAGATACTTACTACTTACACAGAACATAGAACTGATGATATTTTCTTTTAGATAATGTTGAGTTTGTTAAGTCCTTCTTTTAACATTAGTAGCCAGGTTGTACAAATATCTACAGAACAATTCGATACGCACTTATCTTCATTTAATAAGATTATTGCTGATTCTTTAATTTTTCTTTTTTTGGTATCTGTTTCTTTTGTTAAAATTTTTGCCGAGTCCCAGTTTATTCTATGTCCGTTTTCCCAAGCATGTTCACAAATCTTTGATTTCTGAATTTCATTCTTTCTAATGTAATTCTTGTGCTCATCCAACCTCGCACTGAACGGTCTGGATGACTCACCCACATAACATTTATCACATTCGCACGGAATATTGTAAATACAGTTTTTTGAATTCTGCTCCCTGTATGGTACACAGGTTCTCCATCATGGAGGTACCACATTCGCTCCCTAATATTCCTGGGGACATCCTTTCAAATAAATTTGATCGTTCACACATCCATAAAAAAATGTGGTCCTATCACATAATCCCCAACAATTCCTCCTCAAACATCAAACGACCATCTTGTTTGGCTATTTGTTCGTGAGATGTAAGGCTTGATTATGTTGTAATAATGAAAATTATGACGATTAACACGTCCATTTTTATGGAACGTTGCTTCATCGGCAAACAATACAAAGTAAAAAAAATTTCTTTGTTGTCCTATTTTTTGTTTTGCCCATTGACAATATTGTATTTGTTTTCATAATCCCTATCCTGCAATAGTTGAACGTATTAGGGGTGAAATTTGTTTTTTTTAGGATTCGATGTACTAAAAATCGGCATATCGTTTTCTCTTACCAATTATGCAATGCAATGAGGATCTTCAATCACGTTCAAAAGTAAGTGTTTCGGTTTCTTCGTTTACTACATTTTTTGTTCGTTCCTTTTTCTCATATTCCCACTTTCCTTCCCCGCATCGTCAAATCGTTCCATCAACCTCTCAAATCATTTTTTAGAGGGTTGTTTTCGGTCGGGTCATAGTTGTGTGACTGCGCTGCTCGGGGTAGTGGATGATGTTCTATCGGCAGCAGATAATAACGAATTAGCTGCCTTGGTTTTATTAGACTATTCGAAAGCTTTCGATAGGATAAACCACCCTCTGATGTTGGCAATGTTACATTATTATGGGTTTAGTCCTAATGCTGAAGCCTTGCTGAATTATTATTTTAGGGAACGTCAGCAACAAGTTATTGTAAATAACAAGACTTCTGAATTAATCAATGTTTCCAGTGGTGTGCCTCAAAGTTCGATCTTGGGCCCTCTTATGTTCATTATATACACCACTAATTTAAAAAATTCATTAGCACAGTGTGGCGCGCACTTCTATGCTGATGATACGCAAATTTACTTGTCGTTTCCTAAATGCAATATAGATAATGCTATAGATATCTTAAATTCGGATCTAAACTCACTAATTAAGACCTCAGAAAATCATTGTTTAAACGTAAATCCATCAAAAAGCTCAGTTGTTCTCTTTGGGAGGAAGAAACAAAGAGATGACTGTCAAGATATGTTAAAAGTAATTATTGGTGATGAAGAACTAACATTTTCACAGGTACGTAATTTAGGACTTAATATTGACACATCGCTATGATTTACAAATCATGTGAACCTCTCAATCAAGAAGGCATACAGTAATCCTTAATTAATATTTGGCTGCAATTCACTACTTAATAAAAAAACGAAAATAATGTTATGCGACACCTTGGTTTTATCCCATTTCAATTATGGAGATGTAGTTTATAGTCCATGCCTAACAGAATATGATAGCTCACGTATTCAACGTATCCAAAATGCTTGTGCTAAACTGATTTGTGGCAAAAAAAAGTATGAATCTATTTCCCCTCAATTAGAGAATTGAATTGGTTGAAAATGAAAGAACAGCGTTTACTCAATAGTTGCATAATGGTTCACAAAATAATTACTCGTTTTCGTTAAGATCGTTTTCATATAATATCTTTAGGGTATATAATAGCATCCCACAACATATTAAGGCAATAGAAAAAATAACAACATTTAAACAAAAATTAAAGACAGAAATAATCAACAATAACTTCCCATGAATCAGTATTTCTTTAGTATAGTAAAAATATCACGTAATTAAATTTAAGCTTGCACTTGTTTTCTTTTTTCTCTTCGGTCATTGAATTGTTTGATATTATATGCAAGTGAATGTGCATATATGTATGATGATGTGCGTGTATGTTTGTGCGCATATATATGTAAGTATATGTACGTGTGCATGTTGCATTTGTGTATATATGTGTATGTGTATATATGCATGTATATGTACGTGTATATATATGTTCAAATATTAGCTTATAACAACGTATTTTTTTCTCTTTTATGTTTTTTTTATCGGTTAAGTGGAAGAGCGCGCATCAGCGCGAACTTCGCCGAATTACATGATATGTAAACATTTTATATTCTCATGTAAATAAAAAGACATTTATTATTATTATTATTATAAATACTCGAGAATTTTAAAAAAACCTAGAGGCACCATAACAGGTCTCTAATTTTCCAAAGATTTTGGCCTGCTTTTCTTGAAAACAGGTACAACTTTTCCGGTCTTTAAGATATCAGGAAATGTTTCAAATTCAAAAGATTTACGAGATAGCTGCAATAATTAAATTGATAACTTTTTTAATTATAAACATTGGAACATCATCTGTACCAGATGATTTCTTATTTCTTTGGTTAGTATGTAAACGTATTAAGAAACAAGGAATTGTTCTGTTAATTAGCATTAGTATTTTTTAAATTAACTTCGGCATTTGATCAATTATAGTGTTAGGTATATTAATAAAAAAGTCATTAAATAGTGATGCAACTACTTTAGGATTCCCATCCCACTCTTGTTTATTATTATATTGTTATTGTATTTACTACGATTACATAATTCAGACATAATCTTTCAAGCAGATGGAGACTGCTTTTCAGAATTAACAATTCTGTTTTAATAATAAACTTTTTTATTTTTGTCAGCAAACAGCTGATGTATCTTTTTCCAGTTCTTATAAGCAACTGATAATTCGGGATCAGCGGTGGACTAACCAGCGACGAAGCCATCGGCTATAAACCGCTTTGGGATCCCTGCCATCTCAAAGAATCTCATATTTTATATCAGGTTAGGTAGTCAGGCAAAGAAAAGTAAAAGATGTACAAGTAACAAGTACAATTTTTTTATTCGAAAAAACAAAAGAAAATGAAAACAGAAAACAACAAAAGTCAATAAAAAGAAAAATTTTACTATTGCATGAAATATAGTGTTATGTGCTAAGCTGGCCCTGTGTTCTATATTCCAGCCATGGTGTAGTATATTAGGTGGTCCGACACACGGCACTTGCCATGTTAATCGACGGCTTCATAAGTGCTTGGTTTCTATTTAATTCAGTAGATATGCCCGCAATATACCCCTGCAATTACCTAGGCATAGATCATGGCCATGCTGTAGTGATAATGGCATAGATAGACGGATTTTCTTTGATGCATGTAGTGTTGCATATATACACAACTAAACGGCAAGACCAAGACAAAAATAACGAATTAAAATGCTCTTTAAATATAAATAAAACAAATCTACAGAGCATTAACTACACAGAATCTGTAAAACTGTATTTCCAATATTTCTATGCGTAAGTAACGACGAGACTTTATTTGTTCTTTCATCTATTGCATTACACACAACTAAATACTTACGAAGCCATTCGTACCGGTCTTGTCGCATCACTTAATATACTACACCGTAATTTCTATCATGTGATAGTAATCGGCGGCGCCATTTCTGTGACGACCGCCGAGTCACCACTCAACTCAACGTGCACCGATTTGAACCATGGAAATGACCAGAAAGAGCGCGAACTTACGGAAATCGACGAGGTGCGTTCAGAATGCCATAGAACGCCTGTATTTAGGTATATAAAGGCACAGCAGGGAAGCTGGAACAGTTCAGTGTAGTATACAGTACAGTTATGATATGGAGTGTTGTCGAGGGACAAAAAGTCCATTAAAATCAATTAAAAGTCAATTTAAAATCATAAGTAAATGTCTAGCTAACATTCCAATAACAAACTACGCAGTTAACAAAAATCTACACAGGTGTATATCAACGTTCTGTTTCCCGTCCGCTTCGGCGGGAATGGAGGGTTCCAACACGACGCAGCAGAGTCCCCAGCCATTCATCCGGCGCGCTAACGCATAGTACGCCGTTCGCCCAGACGTTCAGAGCTCCGTCCGCCCCGAAGTAGACAGTACGGCGGCGAGTTTTGCAGCGAGTCAGTCCAGTGCCAGCTCTCAACAAGTAATCAACTACAACTACGAACCACTTCAGACTCCAAGAACTTCAGCTACTCTATCTGACGAACCCTAGACATAGTACGGCGTCTCGCTCCACTGCAAGTGAACCCTGCTAGCGTTAACGGTGAAGGATACGATAGTCTGCAATCTACAGTCTACAATCTACAGTCTACAATCTACAGTCTACAGTTACAACCGCGACCGCGACTTACAAACGAACCGCATATACAGAGTGTTAGCTAGTTAGTTAGGGTTAAATCATTATTTTATTTTTACACGGACAACGTTAGAGTTCTTTTTCGTTACTTATTTTGAAATCTTCGTTTTATTTTCATCGACAAGCTTGCGTAGGGCAAAAGCGCCTTTACAAGAGCTAACCAGGCAAAAGCGCCTGTTCATATGCACAAAGTGGGGTACCTTGCACCAACAGCGGTGTAAGTGTATGACAACTTATAAAGTTGCATCAAGAAATCATTAACACCACTACTAAACTTCTAAAAAATCGACCCTGAGAAAGTTCGTCCATAAATCAGCACTACGATCAACCTACAGAGGCTACTGGCGCCCAATAAACATTCATAAATTTGTAGCCTTCAATAAAACTCTCACAAACCAACAGGACAATCGTAGACAGGAGTTATATACGAGATTAGTAAGTGAACAGAGAAGATAAAGAACAATAGCAAGTTTTGAATTGTATTAGTCAATTTATAGTAGTTAAGAGTTAAAGTTAATGCGTAATTGTAAGGACTTATTATTGTGATTTAGTGGTTAATAAATTAGTGGTTAGTGAGAATTTTTGTTGCCATTTATTGAGCTTACGTTTGGAAGGTTTACTACAGGGTGTAAACACGTAACAATATTTATATCGGGTGTCGACGAGATCTGAGATCATTAGCTATTGCATTACATACAACATTCGGGGCCCCGGGCTCCATCCCCTAAAGCCCCTCCCTCAAGTCCGCCGTTGTTCAAGATAACTTTTTTGCAAGACAAATAGATATTTTTAACATACACTAAAGATTCTCACTTCATCATTTACCCAATTTTTATCGGCTGATTGTTATAAAATTTTCGGAGTGGAAAACAAATCTTAAAATAATAAATAAAAATGTTGTTAAAATCCTTCCTCGACTATACAATCTGTATACCAAAATCGAAAGCTTTATCTCAATAAACTAAAATTGCACATAATTATAATTGCGTTAGATCGATTATCGATTTTTATTTTTTGTTTATTCCATCTAATTAATTATTTAATTTACGTTCTGGTATGATAGTAAACTACCGAAGCATAACTTTGGTTGTATAATTTGTCTTTTACCACTTGAGGTAAATCAAATTGCTTTGAAATACCTCAAGCTGTTGAGGCTATCTTCAATCATGGTGTGCTTAAGCTGACCTCAATGCGGACAGGCCAATTTCAGGTACGTGCTATCTTCACTTAAGCTCAGTCCTCTATTTAGCCACATCTGATTGTAGGCCTTGGAGGAGTTCCAGGGGGCAAACTCCAATGTCTCTTCTTTACTGACACAGAAGTAAGAAAGAACTTAAAAAATTTCCTTCTCACACAGCTTTTCACTATTAAGTTGCTCGATACACTCGTCCGATCACGAGCCTGACATCTGGTCGAGGCTAACAGACGGGAACTCTGAGCTCATTCGTTGTTCGAGCGCGCACTGTCCGATTTTCCTTGTAAAAAAATCTATATTATTGGATAAATTAATCATTCGTTAAGTTTCTGAATGCTTGAGAAATGAACGACCCTGAAAATTTTCAATGCAGATAAGAAGTAGACTTTCAATATTACGTACGTCCTCTCTTTTGACGAATAAATCTAACAAGTTCCATCTGGTGTGCACGGGCATCGGGAGCCAAAAACTGAAAAAGGCAGTTATTTCTTTCCTGGAATTTAAAAAAATGTAGACTTTCTGCCAAAAAAAATATACAGAAAAATTATTAGAGAAAAAAATCGGCAGCTACTGGAAGCGGCTGGAACCTCCCCACTCGGTGGATCTTTCAAGCCGAAAAAAGCATTAAATTGTGTGACAAAACGGCACTAAACGTAATCCGATCTCATCCAAAACCTTTTCAGATCTTCTGGGGCACTAAAAAAAACCTCAACTTAATGAATTTACAATCATCTATGCGAGTTATTACCTACATTATCGCTCGTTGAATAATATACTATTAGGATAATAACAACTTTAACATCACTTGAACGACTAAGAAGGTCTAGTTATCCTAAATACTACAAATTTGTAAAGTAACAAACTGAAAATTGGTAAAGTGATAATCTATAATAAATAAACCAACGAAGGTACAGAAAGCATATGATATTGATATTGTTACATCTACCTTTATAGTTTGTGACAATCCACTAAAAGTTACAAATATGGCGAAATATTATTAACATGACATGACACCAACGTTATCGGATGACAAGCGATGACAATGACAATCGTCAAAATTTTCTCATTGCAATCCGATCGCTCGCGGCTGTCTTTGTTAAATGAAACATTAGCATTTCAGTAATTTTACTAGATTTTAGAGGAATATTTGTAGTTTAATTCTTCGATTTGTCTGTATATATATTTTAAAATGGTACTAAACGTAATCTGCTCTACTTCTAGAGCAGTGAAGACACCCTCACACGTGAATTGACACGTGATATGATGAGTTTCACGACGTAATGGCTACGCGCATCGATCATGTCATGCGAAATGCGATCTATGCCATATTTACCTTGTTTTTTATTTTTTTCACGGAAACCAAATCGAAAGGGTGGAAGTGTGATATATCGTTGAAATCAGAATTTTAACTGCTTTTCAATGGTTCCATTGCAAATTGAAAGTAATTATAAAATAAACAACTTGTTGTGTCAAAATGGCACTAAACGTAATGCGATCTCAACCTCATTTTCCTTTTCAGATCTTCTGGGACACTAAAGAAACGCACACGCAAAGTTTCATTCAAATTCGTTCAGTAGTTTCGGCGCTATCGTGCTAACACACATACACACACACAGACATTTTTCAAAAACCACTTTTTTGGGTTCCTAGAACCTCAAAACGTAAAGATTTGATGTTATCTCAATTTTCGTTTTTGAACCAATTTTAGTAACTGTCACAATTTTATTATGGAGAGGTTAAAATGTATAAATCGTTAATTAAATATTGCATTCACAAAAATCAAAACGGAGCATATTTCTTTTATAATAAGTAAATACCCACACACATAAAATTATTTCAATATCAACTTACTGATTAATACCTACTCAATGTTTAAATCTCGAATTTCTAACTTTTCATTGTATATTTCATTTTACAAAATGTTCATCTGAGGCGCCTTTTAACAACTCTACACATGTTACTCGCCGCGGTATAAATGTCCCGTATTTTACAATATTAAAGTGGCAACCCTGCTTTACACTGTACAGTAACATTACATCCAAGATGTAAAATATATAATGAACTTCATTTGCGGCAAGTACCTACATCAGACATAGACTCCAAAATAATTGGTCTTCCAAACGAGAAAAAACAAAAGGATTCTGATCTACTTCTTTGGAGTAATTAAACAGTAGACGTGCAGTGCCTGTTGGACAAAGTCTAGATCTACGTTACACGTATATATTTTCAGTGATATTGAAAGATTGGGGAGAATTTTTGGATTTAGATATATTGTATGGATCGTATGACATCTGTCCATTCCAGCTAGATTTCCTTCTATAGTTAGTGATGTTAACAGATGCATACGGAACTGAAATATTTGTTCAAACAATGCGTCAACTTTGTTTAACATATAGCACTAGATTTATCGACAAAGTTGATTATTGCTTTCTTGAGTTTCATTTGGAGACCAACAGATTTATTGTGACCTTTCAAGAGAGTAAACGTACACGTAAGACGTAAGATTGTGCTACACCGGAAAACGGAAAAATCAATGTAAATAAATTTATTTAGTTATCGCCTCATTATATCTGTAATAGGTAAACATTGAATTTGAATAACTAATACCTACATAAAATAAAGCAACAATAATAAAATATTATTTATGCATTCCAGACGGTCTTTTTAAAAACAAAGGACAAAACATTTTATAGTTTTCATATTATATCACATGATAAAACTATGTCATAACTACATAAGATATCTTAAAAAAACAGATATTCTTTATTTGCACTAAAATATAGTTTACCATAAAACAGAAACGACAGGGAGCAATAATACATCAAAACGGTAATAAAATAGCTGCAAAAGCAGGCAGCGTAAACCTACTTGTTCGCAATCATACCAGCGTATCAGCTGACGGCATTTCCTATAGGAACGTATAAATTCTGGGAGCTAGTCAATAAGTCAATTGTTATCTGGAATCGACACCAAAGTCGATTCAACCATTCAACATATTCTGCTGCTTTCTGCCTTAGCATTCATACCAAAATTATAATAAAATATAGCAAGTATCTATGAAATATGTATTTTTCGAATACAGAAACTGAAATTAGTAATATATCTAGGTAAAAATACTTAAATAATAATAAATTATTATTTAAGCATTCTATAATAAAAATTTTAGAATAGTTTATCTTTCAGAATATTCGACTTCCGCTCAGTTTTCTAAATGTCTCTAAGTCTGTCTGTATGTATACTCAATATTTATACTAAAATATAGGCATTGTTAGACAAATGACATTTATTTAATGATTAAATAACATGCACATATATCATATATTACATCCACGTAGCAACAAGATGAATCAGCTAAAGCAGTTCAAAGGCCTGTCATTTTATGAAACCAAAACGGTTCTGCAAAATAGTAAATTATATTTTAAAATCAATATTAAATAATACATTTTTACTTATTTTAATAATATGAGTAATAGGCTGAGCCCTATGAAAATATTTTTGCGAAAAATTGAACCGCTTTTAAAATAATCACTAAAAATGATGAAGAGAAATGCACTCAATCGTCCGGTTTAACAGCATGTCGTTACCTAATATAGGTCTGTCGAAAGTGCGTATGTTAAAAATCTACCTGAAATTTTATTCTATAATTTTTAGTGATTTTTTAGATTGTTCGACAACAGCAAAGGATTTTTTTCTTATTTTCTTCGTCCTTTTTAGGGCTGTTTAATTTTTTGCAAAAGAAAACTACATGTGTATTAGGGAAGCGTGATTTATATTCTACATAGCTTAAGACAGCAAAGGTACCCTATAGATTTTGTCTGAAAGTTATTTGTGGCATTCTATGAATATTCTTTCCTATTATTTGGGTTTTCTACCACATGTACTATTATCCTCTTCAAAACAAATCACCGAATCTACAAAATAATAGAATTATTGGAAAAAAACCTCTGCGCCCGTGACGTTTACGCCAAAGGAAAAGTCAGAGGTTATGTTTTGCAAATAATATAAATCGGAATAAACACAAAAATAATGTATTTTGCTGACGTTTCGGAAAGTAATCTCTTTCCGTTTTCAAAGCTATTTTTTGAAGAACTCTTATTTTGCTGTGTATGTCAAATACACAGCTTTAAGATTATGTTTATGTTATTTCCATAGATACTTACTACTTACACAGAACATAGAACTGATGATATTTTTTTTTAGATAATGTTGAGTTTGTTAAGTTCTTCTTTTAACATTGGTAGCCAGGTTGTACAAATATCTACAGAACAATTCGATACGCACTTATCTTCATTTAATAAGATTATTGCTGATTCTTTAATTTTTCTTTTTTTGGTACTGGGACTCGGCAAAAATTTTAACAAAAGAAACAGATACCAAAAAAAGAAAAATTAAAGAATCAGCAATAATCTTATTAAATGAAGATAAGTGCGTATCGAATTGTTCTGTAGATATTTGTACAACCTGGCTACCAATGTTAAAAGAAGAACTTAACAAACTCAACATTATGTAAAAAAAATATCATCAGTTCTATGTTCTGTGTAAGTAGTAAGTATCTATGGAAATAACATAAACAGAATCTTAAAGCTGTGTATTTGACATACACAGCAAAATAAGAGTTCTTCATAAAATAGCTTTGAAAACGGAAAGAGATTACTTTCCGAAACGTCAGCAAAATACATTATTTTTGTGTTTATTCCGATTTATATTATTTGCAAAACATAACCTCTGACTTTTCCTTTGGCGTAAACGTCACGGGCGCAGAGGTTTTTTTCCAATAATTCTATTATTTTGTAGATTCGGTGATTTGTTTTGAAGAGGATAATAGTACATGTGGTAGAAAACCCAAATAATAAGAAAGAATACCCTATAGATTGATTACAAATCGAAAACCGTAAATTATTACCTGCGCATTCGCCAATTTTCTCGCATATGAAATTTTTTTGTCTTCGGCTTAAATTATCTATAAGAAATTTGAAATACAAGGCGAATAAATAATATCCTGCTTTTTTGAAGTCGGTTAAAAAACTGTACTGAATTATTTTATAGCCTAATAGTTAAAAAACGAAATTCTCCTAACATCATTTTATCACCTACATAGTTAGTCTTTATTATATAGACAATATTACAGTCATTAATTAATAGCCGACTCTAACTTTTTATAGCTTTTTAGTAAAATAATCCCGCAGAAGTGGAACGCCAGATTAAAAAAATGGGTAACCAAGGAAATGGGGAAAATAAAGAAAATAGATGGAGGGAAAGGATTTTTGAAAGATCAAGAAAAAGAAGGGATTTTAAAATAAATTTGCAAATATAATTTAGATCACGTAATAGACCATTAACAAATTTTGTAAGCTGATAGAAAGGAATATGTCAAAAGTAAAAAAAGAGAGAAGGTTTGTTCTGTGGTGAAATATTTTGACAATACAAGCAAAAAGTAGATGACATGGAAAAAAATAGATGAAATTTGTGTTGTATTGTATATCAGTGATATTTAAGTGCCATTTACTATCAAGGACTTGAAAGCTACTTATAAACTACTAATATCGCAAAATAACATTGCAAGTATAAATTACAGAGAATGAAGCTCGAGCTAATGAATTAATTTAAGGTTTTAATTTTAAGATATGTGCATTTCTGTTTATTTAAAATGTTCAAGAAAATTTGTATAATTTAATTTGTTAGAGGCAATCATATTTTTATTTCAAATCAAATAAATAATAGTAAAAATTCACAGATCTTTCATCTTACGCCAATTATCGTAGACGTATTGAAAATACTTGGCTGTTAGTTTATTAATTTTGGCACTTAATAAAAATTTTAGAAACCTTATATCCTTTTAAGTCAACAAGTAAGCATAATATGATATTTAAAAACGTTAACTTTTATAAGTCTTATATGCAATTGTAATTTCGGAAACATTAATAATAATATAAGGATAACACAGCAGCAGTAGTTCAATATACAATTTTCAAAATATGCGTTCCATGTTATGTACTTCATATAGAGATTTATTCAACACATTAGGTGATTTTATAACTTTAAAACCTAAGAAAAATTGTCCGCTTGTAAAATTTTATAATCATTGTCAGAAGTTAAAACATTTATAATGGTGTCACATCTATAATGACCACCTATGCTGAGATTCATATTTCAAATGTCTCATTGAAGTATGTCACCAACTCAAAGAAAATGAAATTTTATATATGTGAATGTTGTTTCAATTTAGGTAAAGGCATCACTAGTTGGTCAAATATTTCTGTTCTTTGACTTATCAAAAATATTCTCTAATATAATTTATTCAGCTAATCTTTTGAATTTTAAACCTTGTTCAATTAAAATCAGACGAAGTTAAAGGTGAAACCTTTTTGACATGTTACGGTAAACTATCACGCTGGAAATTCAGTATACCTACGTGAAATGTCACGTCGATCGGACATCATGAAATTGAAATACTGCCGTTTTCACAAAACTAATTCACTTCGCCTATTCAGTATATATGTATCAGGTTTATATTTTAATCTTCATTGAAATCCAATGCCACAAACTCGAAGGAAGTAAAATTTTGTATAGGTGAATATTGTTCCTATATTTAGGTATAATTAAGTGGTCAAATATTTTTATTTATTGACATCAAAAATATTCTCTCTTCTGTATTCATTCCTTTTATTTGGGTTTTCTACCACATGTACTCCTTTTCAAAAACAAATCACCGAATCTGCAAAACAATACAATTATTGGAAATAGCCTCTGCGCCTATGATGTTTACATCAAACTTATAACTTTTATAAGTCAGATAAACCGGGAGCAGTATTTAATATCCCGTGCGAATGTGATAAATGTTTTATGGGTAAGTCATCCAGACCTTTCAGTGCGAGGTTGGATGAGCACAAGAATTGCTTTAGAAATAATGAAATTCAGAAATCAAAGGTTTGTGAACATGCTTGGGAAAACGGACATAGAATAAACTGGGACTCGGCAAAAATTTTAACAAAGAGGCAGATAACAAGAAAGGAAAAATTAAAGAATCAGCAATAATCTTATTAAATGAAGATAAATGCGTATCGAATTATTGTTCTGTAGATATTTGTACAACGTGGCTACCAATGTTAAAAGCAGAACTTAACAAACTCAACATCTCCATCTCAATATCACCAGTTCTGTGTAAGTAGTAAGTATTTATGGAAATAACATAAATAGAATCTTAACCCAATAAACATTCATGTAATTTTACCTCTCTGAGAAGTAAGATTAAAAGAACATATTTACGTAATATATTTATATAAAATATACATAAATAATATGTAAGGAATAAGTCATTTTGGATAAAATTTATTAATTTAATTAATAATGATTAATTATGTTACACAAATTTACATATTTTTTACATTAGGAATATGTAAACTTTTATGTAAAACTGTTACATAAACGATACATCATGTTACATAACGTATACGTAAAATAATTTTATTTTTAGGTTAATATTAACTTCATATTTACATATTCTTTACATAATTTTACTTATTAAACACGTGTAGATATTTACATCATCTCATGGTATAGCATATATTTAAATTTCCTGGTAAGAATTCTAATGATATTTATTTTTATTTAACTCACGGGTAGAGTTTGTATCTGCGCCATTTCTGTATGTCGATTGGTTGGATTGTGCATCGAATCGAGTATATGTCATTTTAATTAATTATTAAATACTCACCATCTCAAGATTATATTGTACTATTATCTCGCCGTCTTCCTCTGTGCTTATTAAAGTGTTTATAACCTATAACTTTTTAGATTGCCACGAGAACGCCGAGAATTTACATGCCTTTCGGGAACTCATTAAAGAGTTTAATAAAAAACAATCTTTCAAAAAATTTATAATTGAGAAAAATTATTATTCCCATACTAATATTAATTACAATTCTGCACTACTATACGGTTGATAACGCCGTGCTCTCAGCCAAGTTGATCTAAATCGTTGTCTTCAATAAATTTATATTTTTATTAAATTATTAATGAAAATTAGATTGAGGTATAACTAAAATATTAACTAAATTTGTGTCAGCAGCTGTGGTTATACAAATAATATTATTTCATTTTTTGAGGTATAATTAATTTCAACATATCTAATTTAATAAATCTCGTTTAACCTTAAGTGTTAATGTATATATAGTTTTAATGGACCGATTATATTAGATTACATTACGTTTTAGGATTAGATTAGATTAGATTAACGAAGGAGCTGGTTGTCTAGCCTTTACCACCGCGACCTTTTCAGGTCTATTGTGATGCTCCCAGAATATCTTCCTTATAGTACCTCATCCAGCTTTGTCCTTTGTACTAGACTCCACAGCTTTAATAGAGGCCCTTTTGTATAGCTGTCCGCCCTTGGTTTTTCTTCTCCGAGTACTTGGAATCTCAGCCTCACCAGGCCTTCACAGTGGCACAATACGTGAACTGAGGTTTCCTCTTCCTCTTGGCAGAATCTGCACGTCGCGTCCTCTGCCAGGCCCATTAGGCTCATGTGTCTATTGAGCCGGCAGTGGCCAGTTAGAAGGCCTACCATTACTCTGATGGCCTTCCTATTCTGGCTTAGTAGATCTTCCGTAAATTTGGCCGAACGTTCTTTAATGAACTCCTTGGCCTGTCTGTCTTGGGAGATTCCTCCACCATTCCAGAGATTTATTTTGCACCCATTCCTTAATGGCTGCTCGTATGCATGGATTTGCCACGCCACAAAAGGGCTCGGGTCCTATTGGGGCTTCAATTGCGCCTTCCTTGGCCAGTTGGTCAGCCTTTTCGTTTCCTCTGTGTCCCTCGTGTCCTGGTACTCATGCTAGGGTCACTCTGTTCTGACTTCCCAGCTCTGTAAGGGCTGTCAAGCAGTCCCACACCAATCTTGAGTTGATTTGCATGGAACTGATTGCTTTTATTGCCGCTTGGCTATCAGAGAAAATGGCAATCGACTGGTTAACAGTGCCTTGTCCTATTATCTCCCTTGCGCAACAGTGTATGGCGATCACTTCAGCCTGAAACACCGTCGCGTATTTCCCTAGACTTATCGGGATATTGGCTTTTGACCTTGTCCCGTAAATCCCGGCTCCGACTTCTTGTTCTGTCTTGGAGCCGTCAGTGTACCAGACTGTTTGTGCTGTTATGGGAGGACCGTTTTTCCAATCCTCCCTGTCTGGTATAACAGTCTGAAAGTTCTTGTTGAAGTTATACCTTGGGACCATTACATCCGTGGGCATGCCTAGAATGGGATCTGCCCTCATCTCCGAGTATAACTTCTGGTACTCCGTCCCGTGTTGCTGGCTAATTGGCGTTTGGCCTTGCATTAACCTGTGCACCACTGACCGAGCTTCGCCTTGTATGAATACGTGTAAGGGTGGCAGGTCCAAGAGGACCTCAAGTGCAGCCGTAGGAGCAGTTCTTATAGCCCCCGTGGCGCACAGGCAAGCAAGCCTTTGTACACCACTTAACAACCTTATTGCTCCCGACTGCACCGTCTTAGTCCACCATACCACTGAACCATAGGTTATCATGGGTCTCACTACCCTGGTGTATAACCACAGGTTCATTTTGGGATTTAACCCCCAGTTTTTTCCACACATTTACCTACACCTTCCCAGGGCGATTGTGGCTTTCTGTGTGACTTTTTGGATGTGAGAATTCCATGTTAATTTTTGGTCAAAAATGACTCCTAAATATTTTGCCTCACAGGCAAATGGAATTTCCACTCCGTTGAGCCTTAGGGGCTTTAGGCCTTGCAATGCTCTTCTCCGTGTAAAATTGACGACTGTGGTTTTGTGGGGATTTATAGAAAGTCCTTCCTTGCAACACCATTTGTCGACAACATTTAGGGCTCTTTGCGAACGCTCCGTTATTGTATTCGCAAATCGCCCCTTAACGACTATTGCTAGATCATCAGCATATCCTAAGCAATAGAAGCCCTCTGTGGAAAGTTTCCGGAGGAGTTCGTCAACCAGGGTTGCCCATAGTAGTGGAGATAATACCCCTCCCTGGGGACAGCCTGTACTCACTTTCGCCTCAATGGAAATCTCACCTAGATTAGATATTATAATCCTATTATCTAGGCTGACTTTAATCCACCGGCAGATCATTGTTGGGACTCCTCTGTTTGATAATGCACTCGTTAGTGAGTGCGTTGTTGCGTTATTAAACGCTCCCTCTATGTCTAGGAATGTAACTACTGCCATTTCCTTGTCCTCTAGGGACTTTGCTAGTAGTCTGTTTAATTCATCCAGCGCAAGGTCTGTCGACCTCCCTGGCTGGTATGCATATTGACGTTCACTCAGGGGATTTTTCCTAAGTAGTTCGTCTCTAATGTACCTATCTATCAGTCAGTTTTAGGATAGAAATATTAAAATCAGTGCAAATCTTTAAACTAACGATTTATTGTCATTTTTGTTGATTGGTTTAATTTTTATTATAGATTTCTGTAAAATGTTCTATAAAATATATTTTTTCGTACTACATGAGACTTTTTTCACCTTGAAACTTAAAACCTACTAAGATCACAAGCAATATTAAAACTACCCAACTAGCTAAAAATATATACAGGATTTAAAAAATGAAAGTGGACGTCTCTTGTGGTTATATCCAAAAGAGATAACATGTCTTCTATACATTTTATAAATAATTTAAATTCATGTATCTAACTCCAAAAATGCAAGCTTTCTAATATCAATATTTAGAAAGTGGAACGTACGGTAGGTATGTAAAATAAGTTTGTGACGTGAGGCACGGTTATCGGTTTAAGCCCCGAGGCCTCGGTCAGCGAAGTTAAGCAACGTTGGTCGAGTCCGTCACTTGGATGGGTGGTGTTATAGTATGTTGTAGGGTATGACCCCTACAAGTCACAATTAAAATAAGAAAAATTCCAAAAAACACCAAAAAATCAAATAATCTTATGCCACCTGGCAAACTATATAAAAAAGTCAATCAGACATCAATCTCATCAAAAAACCGTAGCTCAACTCAATAAAATCTGAGAAAATTAGCCAACCATCAATAATTCACAAATAACTCAAATTCATCAAATTCTAACGTCAGACATTCATTTGCACTCATCCGTAACCAATTCATCCCGAAAAACGTAATTCAAAAATACAGCCCCCATATATTCTTTAACTTAGTCGAATTCTCCATCCAAACCCAAATTCTCATCATCGAACTTCAATACGTCCCAATTTTATAAGCAATTCCTTTTCCAAAAAATTCGAACTTCTTGACCACCCCTCGTATATGTAACTACCTTAAATTTAACCGTCGAGTCCGTTTCCCCACGTTCAAAAACCCATTTCGTAAATTTTCCATTTTTATTTTTCAATCAGCCCCTGTAAACGTCAAATCACGTTCCGTGCCTCGAGTCTCAAAAGCCCAAATATCATTTCACCGAATTTTCCCAATCCAATGGCTATTATAAACGTTCCCCATTTTCGATCACCCCTGTATAATAGCAGACACACATACTATATCTGCGCTCCACTCGATTCATAACCGTATTGAACCTTTTTAATATCTTATCTTAATATCGTACGCACCAACTGGAAACCTTTTAACAGCGTTACAGTTTGTTAACATCGGACCTCCGTTGATACCTTACGGGGTCGAGCCAGATTTTACACACAAAACTTCGAATAACTTCTAAACGAAAATAGATCCGATTTCCATTCAAATTTTAATAAATTCCCCTTTGCATCGCCGATTTTTCCATATAAAATTTATTTTCAAATTCCAAAAATTTCAAGTATTGCGCAACATGTCGCAATCTATGACTCATCCTTGCCCGCACGGAGCGATTTCAAGCCTTTCCAGCTCTCCGCAAGACTCGACGGGGCGAGAAAAACGAAACTTTCTGAATTAGTATAAATACCGGTGCATCGCGAGCCGAAGTTAAGTTCAGTTTCGGCAGTGACTCCTAAGTTTAGTTTTCGCGACGTGATAAAGTGGAACAGGTTTCTTTTAGTGTAATAAGTTGTGTACTAGTGCTTCGGTTCGGTTAATATTTAGATACCCACCGTCTAGACAGGCTTTCTTAACCACCTATCCTAGCAACTTCTCGTGACTAGCTGTCCCGATCTAGCTTCCCAGGCCGAAACCTGGTTAAAAAGAGTTAGTTTTAAGTAATCGCCTTTAGTGCCCCATTTTATTTTTATCATTTTTAATTTTATATTTCGTCCCCAGTGACAATTTTATTTCAGCCGTTACGGCTAAGTTGAATATATCCCCAAGTGAATTTTTTCAGATTTAATTTCAAATTAATTATTTCCAAAAGCATTTCAATAAATTCTATTGACAGAATTTATGTTGTCGAATAGTTTCAACCAATAAAAAAGAAACTTTGTAAAAAATAAATAATTCCTTTTCAAACTCTGTTCACGAAAAATATAAATAAATAAATAATTGTTCGTTCCGTTCTAAATAAAGCGTTATTTTTTCGAAGACTTTATATACAGGGTGCAGCCATTGACCCTTGCAAAAAACATTTTTCAACTAAACAGTGTTCAACAACAATAAGGTTGTCACTGCAGTGCTTCAGCTGATCCAGATTACAACTATACAGGGTGTAGCGTTGACCCTAACCTTCACCACAAAAAGCAAACCAGAAGACTTCTCACAACAAAATAAAGTGCACGAACGCCCTCAAGGGTCTCAGCTCTAAACCCCCACAGTCCCAATTTTTTATTTTCCCAACAAGAGGGTCGAATTCGTGTTCAAGTACATTCCCTGTACTACAAGAAAATAAATCAGAAAAAATCCTAAAAGTCGCTTTCCGATCTAGTCTGTCACCTGGCAATGTCAAACCATGAAAAAAAGTAAAGATCATTTTTGTTTCATCAAAACACCACATTTCCACAAGATAAAATCTGAAAAAAATTCATAGACACTCGACAATTCTCAAATAATCATATTCCATCAGCAAGGTCATCGAAGAGTTCCAAACATTAATTTTACAGCCCCAACATTAAAATTTCGCATCCTTAAAAATACCAGCCCCAAATATCACCTTTAATATACTCTCCAATCCGCCGGTCAGAATATTTTTAGTTCCCTTCATAAATACTTTATTTTCTCATCGCCCTTTGTATATAACATTCGCCACTTCATTTTTGTAAGTCCTACTTTCTCGTCGCCCCCCCATATATGACATTCGCCGCTTCTCCCCATTCTTAGACAACGTTTCTTTTCAGAACTTTCTCATCAATCCCTGTATACAACTATCATAAACTTTTCCATTCTTAAGTAACTTCTCATCGCCCCCCGTATACGACTTTCACATCCATTCGCAATTTCTAATTAATCTTTATTGTCTTTAACTTTCTCATCGCCCCTGTATACGGCAATCATGGTCAATTCCTGTTACTCTTACTTTCCCTTCGCCCCCCGTATACAGTACCCGCGACCTTTCAAACATCTCAACAGATTTGGATTCCCTTACTTTCTCATCGCCCCCCGTATGCAACATCTGTAACCTTTCTTAATACATTGTTTCCGTTAGTCTGCCTACACGGGTACGCGAATTGTATCCACTTAATACTACGTACGTGGACTTAAGGCCACACTACGGGGTCATGCGATATGTTCTCCAATTTATCCGTATAAAAACCTTCAATAACTTTTTAATCCAAATCGATTAGGGTATAAACTATATATCAAAAAATTCGTCTTTTGATGCCCTGCACAGCCATATAGGTTTCAATCCGAAATTTCAATTATTTCACAATGTTGCGCAACATTACGCAGTCGATGACTCATCCTCGCCCGCACGGAGCGATTTCCAGCCTTTTCCAGACCTTAAAAGCGCGAAAAACGCAACCATTCTCAACATATTATAGCTCCTTCGTAACAAGCGAATGCAAATTCTGTTCCTGAAGTGATTTAAGTCTCTAAAAAGTATCGCGAGTGAAATAGTTTCTTTTTGAACAAAGTAGTGTTTAAAGAGTTGTAATTAGTGACCTCCGGGAGATTGTTGAAATTAATTCTTTCTGTTTCTACTGAGAATTATCTTTCTATTTTCAAGCTTTATTCCAAAATTCTCCGTTACAACTTCCTTGCCATCACCAAGTCAAAAACCGTATTTCTTTCTCGCACCTAGTGCCCCAATCTTTTAAATTATATTTTTATCTATTCTGCCCTCGCGCATCAAATCAAATCCACACCTACTGCCCTAATTTTAATAAAATTCTACAAACAATCTACCCTACCTCCGCGTATTAAATAAAAACTGATTTTTAAACAAAACTACGAACCTAAAAGATAATTTTGCCAGCTAGAATTATTATTGTCGAAGAATTACCATTTTGGGAACTGTAACAAAAATTCGAAATAAATTTGTTAAACTTAAACCGTCCAACTTTTTTAATTTCTATAAATCAAATTAGTAATTACCGTTAAAACCAAGTGCGATACATCAAGTCACCACATACAGTGGCTCAGAGGTGTCTATAAAAAATTCAAAAATTCAAATTTTCAAATAATTTAAAATCAGAGAATCAGAAACTAAATTAAACATTCAATAACAGTGCTACGTCATAATTTCGTAAACAGGGTGTTCAAATTTCACGCTGAAAAATTTTTTTTAAACTTAAAATAAATTAATTTCGCCGTCCTGGTTGAGTGGTAGAGTAGCTAAACTCCGCCAGAACATTAATATGAATAAGGCATTAAAATAATAAAAAATAAATAAATAAATACGTGGTACATCATAAAAAGACAACAACTTACTACTTACTTGCGTATATTTTACATATCGTAAGATCATTGCTACGTCATAAAGAGGTAAAAAATATACATATCAGTTACATATATATTCAGTACCGTGAAGTCACAGTGTACAGTGTACAGTACATCTTTACTACGTAAAAATCATATGCACATGTAGCTGACATTTCGCAGATTATGCATATATAATTATACGTCACATTTTACATAGCATGTTACTTCTGCGAAACTAAGTTTACGTAGCATTTACGTATATGCTATATATTTGTGTTGACTGGGAACGCTGTGTCTCTCCAGGGAGCTGTGAGACCTTGTCGTTGGTGGAGGGGCTCAAGTAGCTGTGATAACCCTGAGAATAATAATAATAATAAAGCTTATTTACAATTTTGGTAGTACATAAAATATAATAAAGAATGAGGCACCTAAACTCCTTGAGAAAGTTTGTCTTGTGCTTTAATTTATAGATTAAATGTATATAATAATATTTGAGCAAGTGACTTATACAGAGTAAACCTTAAAATTTAATGGTAAATTCAAAGTGCAAAGTGAGAAGAAGATAAAAATATGTGTAATACAAAATAAGTCATACCCAAAATTATGCTAAATTAAATTCTCATTAACAGAGCAGCAACAACCTGAATAATATTAAATTAATCTATTTCCTAATTGTGTAATATATTTTTTAAAGTTTTGATATTATTACATATATAAATTTTGGAATGCTTTTTAAATAATGCGAAGCTATTAATTTCTTTTATTTTGTTTGTTAAGGTGTTATGCAGTTTTATTCCTATGCAGTCTATGAATTTACGAAAAGACGTTTTCTTAGGTTGTGGTGTTATAAAATTTTCATTAATTTTTGCTCTAGTTTGGTGCCTGTGTTTTATTTTGTTTGATAAATTTGGACGTTTTTGTACGTAATTAATTGCTTGTAATATGAATAATCCCTCAATATCTAATACGTTCGTCTCTTCATAGACTTTTGTTGTTGAATATTTTTTTGGTTTGCGTAATATTATTTTCAATATGTGCTTTTGAACAATTTTTAAACTGCTTAGTGTGTTTTCGTAAGCACCTCCACATATTATTATGTCATATGTTAGAAGAGATTCTACTGATGTTTTATAAATAGACATTAGCTGTTTTAATTTTATTATTTGTTTTAATTGATAAAATTCATGTAATAGCCTCCTCAGTTTACCCGTTAGAATATCTATATGTTTGTCCCATTTCAGAAATTGATCTATATGTATTCCTAGATACTTAATTGAGTTAAATATATTCCTGGCAGTTGTTGCAGGTAGCAGGTTCATTACAATTATGATGTATTATTTTTTCAAAGCTAGATTTTCCCGATACAGAGGCGGGTGTCTTGCAAATGGCTCCCGGTAGGGTCACCCAAGCTGGTAAGATCGAAGGAGAGCAGTGAAAACTAAATACAGCTCAACCTCAGGATCCACACTGCCAAGTGGGGTAACGGAAACCTGGCGCACCCGGGGTGAATCCGAGCTACGAGTGAGCTGTGCCACTTACTCGCTAAATACCGTAATTACAGCTCACACTTCAACGATCTCTGTGGAATTGAAAAAAATGGCACCACAGGGAAATGTCGTGTGGAAACTGTGACGGGGGGAATTGCCTTAACTGACCGGACCACGGGGAAAATACCTCTATAACAAACCAACAGTCGTTAAAACCTGGCTTCACAGTATGTAGCCTTGTCCTCGGAACGGGCGTCACCCGAAGGCCGACCGAGAATACGTCCCGACTCGTGGGAATAGCTACATTAGGGCAGATTAGTATCAACAATACGTTAAGGGTTTCCATGCGGTTGGCGACCACCAGTCAAACAAGAAGGAGCAACTCTGGGTCAGAAGACATCCTCAGAAAGAGGAAGCAACTTGACACTTCGATAGAGTTTGCAGACGATAGTGCAAACTCTTATAAGAAAAAGGAGAATCCGGTAGTGTTTGACTTGCTGGAGGTACTGGATTCCTTGCATAACGAAGAACCAGAACATCTTGGGGAAGCTTGTGGAGAACAATCAACAAAGAGATTAAAGAGGCTGTAAGTAGGCTAAAGAGTAATGTAGATATTATTAATAGAAAAACCGTTAGAGAATGGTTAGACGAAAATAAATGAGAGAAGATAGAAAACAGACATACGACACAAAATGTCAAATGGATAAGGTAACCGCTGACAGACAGGTCACCAGGATCGATGTAGCAACACAAGTAGATAGGAAACAGATTTTCTGTCCTACTCCGCACCCCCGCTAGATTTCCTCGATCAAAGAGATCAGGGATACTATCGATGAAATTAAGGACTATAGCGAGTACAAAAAGCTGGCTGACCGAGAATGGCCCCCACAGATCCATGAGAGGGTGTCAGATAAAGTAGGAAATCCGGTTTGGGAAACGGAGGAAAATAACTTGACATTATGCGCCGATGGAAGTGATCTCTTGGAAAAGGGGATAGGTAGGCAATTTAAACTAAGATTTCCGGAGCTGGTCAACATCGAGCATGACAGAAGAAATAAGGAAGGCTTCACGTATGTGAAGTTAAGTACGCCTTAAGTAAATCTTCCTTAAGTCCTTAAGTACGAGACTAGCTCTGAAATGGCAGGGAAGACGAGCGAAGTAGTTAAACGCTTTGTTTATCTAATAACGATGGAAGATACAGAAGAAGGTATCTACAAAAATATAAATAAATGGAAAGAATGGCTGGTGGCGAACAACCGAAATAGAGTAGCGCTTCCTAGAACAGAAAAAAAGTGGAAAAGGATAAAGAAAATGGTAGAAGTTGCCATGAGTGGCACGGAGATAAAAGTGGTGGTGTACTCTCCTCAAAATAAGGGGGGAAGTAACAAGGAGGAAATGCCGCACAAAATTGAAGGGGTATAGGTACTCCCATTACAAGGGCCAGAATTACCAGAGAAAATAGAGCAAGAAAAGATAGAGATATTCTATTTCTTAGGGAAGAAGAAGTGTCATAACAAGACCTCCTAATGAAAATTAAGGGGGTAAACCTAAAAGCCACGAGAGTGGACGTCACAGCCCTGAGGAAAACAAGGAATGGCGAGATGTTAATTGAAGTAAAAGGTGGTAGTGGTGCCGCAAACCCACTAAAGGATGCAATTGAAAAAGTAGGTGGGTTGATGGTAAGAATGAACAAGCAGGAAGGGTTGTAACCATAAGAGATCTGGACGTGATCACTACTAGAGAGGAAGTTGGGAAGGTGATAGCAGAGGAAACGAAGGTAATCAATCAATCAATCAATCAATCAATCAATCAAAATAACTTTATTCACATTACAGAACAATTATCTAACCATATATATACCTCGCATTTGACCCTGTAACCAACGCATATTGTTTGTCACGGGAAACGAAGGTAAAGGAAAAGCAAATATTAGTGGAAAGACTGAGACCAGCATTTGGAGAAAACCAGACTGCTGATGTGAGTCTGCCGGAGAAAGCCGCGATAGAGCTGCTCCAAAAAGTATGAGAGTTGGATGGATTAGGTGTAGAGTACGTGATAGAGCGGATGAACACATGTTGGGAGTACGGACACACTAAAGTGAATTCCAAGGGCCCAGACAGGACGAAGGCTTGCCTTAGATGTGGAAAAGAGGGACATTAAGTCCGAGAATGCAAAGGTACGGCATTCTGCCCTAAATGCGATAAAAGCTATATAGGAAAGCGATGAACGGGGCAGAGCGTGGGAAAGAGGGTAGTCTGTTGCCTTCAAAGTGAGGCGGGTTAACTTAAACAGGTGCCATATGGGCCCAAAGCTAGCAAAAGAAGGGTATTATGCAGAGTGGTGCATTCCATTCTACTGTATGCGGCCCCAGTATGGGAGAGTTCGATAGCGGTACAGAACACCAGAAGGATTCTTGAGAGAGTGCAGCGGGGTGCTGCACTCATAGTTTGCAGTACTTACAGAACTGTGTCGTACGAAACAGTCCTGGCGCTAGCGGGAGTCCCCCCGATAGATCTACTGGCCAAAGAGAGAAGAGAGGTATATGAAGGGATGGGGAAGCAATCGAGAGATTGCAGACTAGTTGGAACAACTCAACAAATGGGAGGTGGACAAGACGACTTATTCCAAACATAAGAACGTGGATGGAGAGAGGGCATGGGGAGATGAGCTTCCACCTCAACCAGGCTCTCACAGGATATGGTAGCTTTATGGAATGTCTCTTTGATATAAAAAAGGTTGACACACGGTAGTGTATTTACTGTGGGGAGAATGACTACGAAGAGCATACCGTGTTCAACTGCAACCGGTGGAAGATCAGGGGACCATTGGAACCCTGATAACCTAATTAGGTATGTGCTGGAATCGGAGGAGAACTGGGAAAATGCTCTAAATCGAGTAATGAGGACAAAGGAAGAGGACGGAAGAAATCTAGCCCCCTGAACCCCTAATTGTTTCAACAGATGGGGGATGTAAGGGAAAACGTGGGAAGTTTTACTAACACCAATACAAGATGAGTTATCCGTGGTCTGATGGAAAGCGAAAGCAGTTCCAGGTTACGTCGAAACACTGATCCAGAAGGGGTTTTAGTAGGAAAAATGCTTAGAGAATTGGATAATTATTTTTATCTAATATTTACGAACGTAAAAATTACATTTCTTAACAGCACTTCCATTGGATGTCCACCAGACAAACAATGGATACCCAACGGATGTCCAGTAGAGTCCAGAAATGGACATTAATGTCCTTTGGACCTTGTGCTGTTTGGGTCCATATTACGGTAAACGAACATATTCGATGCCTAATACCCAGGTACAATTTTACACCAATCGGTCATAGTGAAATTGAAACCTAAAACTACTCACTTTGCCTATTCGGTAGGCATTATCAGAATCATATTTGACGTTTCATTTAAATTCAACGTCATGATCTAGAAAGAAGTATAATTTTATATAAGTAAATATTGTATCGATATTTAGGAATCATGAGGCAGACAAAAAATTTTAATTAGTGATTTTGTCAATATCCATCGTGGGGCTCATATTTCATATTTCGTTAAAATGTAATGTCATGAACTCGAAGAAATTGTCCGCCTGATTATTTATACCATGACATAATGTAGTGATACTCAATTGAAAAGAGTATAATAAGTGCTCCTAGAATTTGGGAGATCTGCATATCGCTCAGATGAACAGCCGCTAATTGCACGTGAACCAACGTTCTAATTTCGTATTCTCTGATTCTTCACTACAGCGCTGCCGGTAGTCAAATCTGTTGCATGTCGTTTGCGAAATGTGTAAGCGACAGCCATATATACGATTGTAATAGTATTTCCAATACTAAAAATATATTGATAAAGTGTTGAACCGACCTCCCTCAGATAAAGTGTTTTAATTGCAGTATCTGCATACAATAAAGCTTAATTTTCATTTGTTATATTAAAATTTACTTATAATATGGTAATATTTATTATCACTATAAAATTAAATAAAGAGGTAAGTTTACAAATAAATTAGTAATTTACTGTCAAATTATAGAAATATTATCAATGCATGTTCTTATAGATGTTCAGGGTGTTACACATTATTGTATGGCCGACCTCGCTATATTCGATTTTTTTTTGTTAACGAGTTGCAAAAATTTTCACTCAGTATTTCGGATTCTGGCAGTAACAATGAAATTAAAATGGTAAAAAGATATCTTTTGAAAAGCAACTCTGCAAGGAGCCACATTATTATTAAAAACACAATGTTACACTTTATACGAGGATAATTGGAACTGGTCAGTGTTAAAGCACAGGGCGTGCGCGCTGAACTTGATATTTTGTCCTATATATTTAGCAATGGTATCGAGACTCGAATGGTAGTTGAAACTGTGCAGGCGAGTCCGAGACTGGCAATGTAATCAGCCTGAATGAACCATCTACGACTGCACTGGTTTAAAGATAATAAAACGGGCAGGCCTACTAACATAAAAAAAAACTCGTAAATCGCTTTTCAATAGTCAAAGGTGGACTTCTGCTGTGCTGTTAATGTGCCAGTGCAGTGCGTAAATACCTGTTATAATATCAAGCGTAGGAGTTTAGTTAGTTATTGTTCATATTTATAAATATTTACTACTATATAAAAGGTAAAATATTTCAATTACTTACTAATTTACCATGGCTTTCTGGAGACCATTTGAAACAGAGGATAATATAATAACGCCCGAAAATCTTATTATTTTCTTATGACAAGCATTTCTATTTACCTCCGCCCATGTACAATAAAGAGATGCCGACTGTTTTTGCCGGCTTTTAGTTTTTATACGGTTTCAATTAAATTCGTTTACACTTTACAATATTGCACGAAAATGTAAGTGTCTTTATTTCGTCACTATTCATTAGCTGGATGAATCGAACGTAGTGCGATCGGCCATACAAACATCTATAAAACGCACAAAACAGACCTAATATTACCAAAAAGAAATATATTAAAATTAATGCTTTCCGATTGTCCGAAGTCCAACAATATATATCAGAATTCAATATTTAAACAATAATTTTATCTATTTTTCAAAAAATTTATCATAACTATGGCTAACACTGAAATGGATATTATTATTAGTGTCCCCATATATCATATCTCAGGGCCTGATATATTTTCCAGCGAACTCCTCGAGAATAGTGCCTCAGTTGAAATTTATTTTCAGATTAAATGTCAACCATTTTGCATTTAAGGGAATTGAAATTACGGTCGATTACGCGTCATCTAAATTTATAAGTACTTTTTCAAATTGTCTTATTTATATTATAATTATCTCCTTCTTCATCTTATTGGCAACGTCTTGAGAGAAGTTTTGTTACATATGAATTATTTTAGTTGACCCTTCATTGTGTGGCAAGTCTGATACTATTACTTTACTTGTCGCGGTTGTGTTTTAGGCGTATGGCCACTCTAAAATTCTTTTCCATTAGTTCCTTGGTAATGCCAGCTCTCAACACCCTCGTCTTTACCATTTACTCCTTGAATACTGGACCTTCCGGCTGATATTGCCAAAAAATAAGATTAATAAGATACAGATATCCTATGTATTCATAACAAGTGTCTTTAGATCCACAACGCAAAAGCATCGATACTCATCTGTTCTAAGGTGTGTGAATAAAATAAATAAATATTATGCGTATTATGTCGGTATTTTAATAATTTTCTGATTGAAATAAGTATAAATTATTATTATTATATTAATTTTTTTTACTTTAATTTTGGAAGCTTTAGAATACACAGAAATTAATATAAAGAGTACCTTTATATGGACCACACTATATGCATATATGGTTTTGATAGATGTGATAATAAATTACAAATTATATTACGATTTGCCGGAAAATAATTTATAGTTACGTCGTAAAAGTTTAATGAGATATTTAATAAATAAAATGCATTGAAATGCGAGAAGGTACAATTAAATATTTGTATTCTCATATATCATAAAACATATATTTTCACTTGATCTAAATTATCACCTGAGTCTAGGGACAGGACACGACGTGGATAATTAATATGGTTCCAAACGATGCTCACATTCTTTGCATTCTAAACATATGAAAATATGTCTAGAATAAGACAGGTAACCAAGTGGAGAAAAAACAAGTTCCTTAATAAATATTCAAATATAACCCACAATAAATTTTAAGGTAAAGTTATGAGCCTATTAAAAAAGACAACATATTAATTCGACATATTTTAAAATATATCATAAATACACAACAAAGTTGTGATAAATATTACATCTTTTTTCGATTTATAGTAAGAACGGTGCTTTTTCAATTGGAAAATTTCTCAAATAAAGGACCTCGCACTAAACCTAAGTGAAAATGGGTCCCAGTCGAATTGGATGGAAATTTGATATAATGTAGTTTATGGTGTCCTGATCAAAATTCTTAAAGAATTGAGATAGAAAAATGGACAGTTTTCGATATACAGAGGGGGTTAAACGTGAGGAAAACGGGTTCATCGGATTATTGATTTCACGGAGCATGTATGGCGATACGTAGTTAAATATCACAATTATAGTTATATAGTAAGATAAGAAACCTTCGCGATGTGCGCATTTTGAATAGTTCATGTACAAGGTGCGCCATTTAAATTGAGGCAGCCATATATCTCGAAAACGATGTATTCTATAACAAAATGTTTTAAATAACAGTTGTTTGGAACCAAGTGGGAAACAAGATGGTGATATTAGAAATTATTTCTTTTGCTTTAGCCAAGTTCGCGAAGGTTTCTTACTGTATACCTATAATATTTGTGATATTTAACTATGTAATAGCATCGGCACATGCTCCATGAAATTAATAATACGATGAACCGGTCATGTTTGACCTCCTGTAACTCAAAAATAATAATAATTTATCAATCTCGGCATTGACAGTTCGATTGCAATTAAGACATATATGCCACAGTTAGCTTCAATATCTCGAGGTGGTTAGTTAACCTCTCCACGACGACGAATTGCAATTTGACGCTTGAGCTCATTTTCATTTCCAGAAATTCTAACTATTGCTCGTGGCTGCAAACCAATGTTACATATATAACAGTTTACTCTTCGCCTAAACATGTCTGGATTTTTAACAGACGCTTGTTATAGAATGCCTTCTATTGTTAACTAATACAATACCAAAGTTGTAACAAATAAACGCACAAGTCGTTATTAAAATGTTTATAAATGCAAACATTTAATTTTAGACAGGCTATGGGCCTAGTATTATTTTTTAATTAATTCTAAAATTCAAATAACGTACGATTTTCGTTTAGACAAATATAAGATAACCACTGGAAAAAAAGCAAGTGTGTGCTTCTGCAAATGTATTTTTACTTATGAATAATAATTATAACCAGTAATACTACGTACCTAAACATTTAACTATATTTAAGAAATATTATCATATTCTTTAATTTTTTAGTTAATAATAATTATGGTTGTAAAATTATACATGCAGTTTTAAAAATGATAGTAATTAAACAGGAATGGTATATAAAAGAAATTCTGGTGACACCAGTGATCGAACCCGGGGCGTTTCACATGCAAAACGAACCAATTACCAATTAAAATATTTTTATTGAATATTATATGTACAGTATATTTCATTTAGCTCATTTTTCCCTAGCTAACATTATAATCCTACACGATGTGCATTATAATAAAAACCTATCTAATTTAAGTAGAGACTTCATAGAATAGGATGGCCGATGTACTGCCGAAAAATGGTAGCTCCTTTCAAAATTCTAAATTAATATTATATTTTCTATTTTCCAATAAAATAAATAGATTTTTCTGTGTTAACGAACGCTCTGCCACTGACTCATATCCCCACTACGATGTAGTTTAAACAAATCTCATAGTAAATACACACCATCATCCATACTATCTTTTTACAGTGTAGCTCAAAAACTGTCCATTTTCGGAGGTCGCCCATTGAGGCTCTTATTTACAACGACAAGAAATACAACATATTCGAATTTCAGCTTATTTGACCGAAACCACTTTTACCTAAGAAATGTGCGTGGTTCTTTATAATTACAAATAGTTTATGCTGTAACGAACATTCTAAAATTATTTTAATAATTTTACACTCGACTAAAATGATAATACGTATCCTGATTTAATCATCTGCAAGGGATCAGTACATGCACATAAGTTATCGAGTACGCCAGAGTCTTGGCTTAACAACATACTGTAAACTGGTAGTATTAGTCTAATAAGTATATTAGTAGAGTGACGTAAGGGTTTCATACCTCGGTTTTTGAGTAAAAGTAAATCCTTTTTAGAGTAGATAGAGGTTGTCAACATTAGTAGATTTTTTAATAGACCCATCTCAAAAAGTCATGATGATCCCCCCTCCACCCCCTTCAAATTTGATAAGTGGATTGTTTTAGTTTTTATTGTTTTGATCAAAAACGGTAAGCGATAGAAATGTCGTTTTGGTGCCATTTGATAGAGCGTAAAATTCTGCATAATGACTGTGACCTAATTTTTGTTTATGTTTTCACGGTAAGGCCCCACAAGAACAAAAATATGGTAGGGGTAATCATAAAGACACATGTTGATCAATATCTCTAAAACCTATTAAAAACAAAAAAAAAGAAGATACAAAAGTAATAGGTTAGAGTTTTCTTTATCGATTGGTATATACACATTTTTTTATCTTTTAAAATAAAGCCACCAGTAGCGTACAAAAAAAGTAGCTGAGTAAGAGGAATGCCTAATGCTGTTATGTCTACTATTGATTCTAGGGACTCGATATATAATCTTCGCAATAACTTACTCACATTTTATCCTATAGTGAATTAATTTAAACAGAAAAATAACAGAATGTAGTGTGCGCCTAGTGACAAGACTTTGCATGTCAAATCGCTCGAGGAACTGATTATGAGGTGTCCCTTTGGCGGGATAGACACCATCTAGAAGAAAAATAGCTGATTTGAAGAATCTTCGTTGAACTCTTTCAATTAATGTTTTGTACGTTGTGTATATTGGACACCATATTACTGCAGCATACTCAAGCCTAGATCTTACGAAAGTAATAAATAGCAAGCGCAGAGTAGAAATATTTTTAAAATTCTTAGAATTGCGTAAAACAAAACCAAGACTTTTGTATGCACCAGCCAAATATACACCTATGTGATGGGAAAAACTGAGGTCAGAGTCAATGAAGACTCCTAAATCTTTAATATAGTCAGGCGTCTTGAGAATTTGATCGTCAAGTTCATAATCAAATAAAAGTGGTGATTTTTTACGATAAAAGGATATAACGTTGCACTTATTTGGATTTAGTGGCAATTTGTTGTTATGGCACCAATTGTCCAGTGTAGTGATATTATTTTGAAGGTTCTCACAATCAGAGACGGAAGAAATTCTACAATATAATTTGAGGTCATCGGCGTATAGCAAATAGTGAACATTGATATCTTTGGCAATATGGTTAATAAATATTATAATGAAGAGGTGTCCCAAAATTGATCCTTGGGGAACGCCTGAAATTTGAGGAAAATAGTTAGATATAATCCCTCGATATTGCACAAGTAGAAAGCGTTCCGTAAGGTAAGACTGGAAAAGATTTACCAGGCCTGTGCAAAGTCCAACTCTGTTGAGACTGTTTAAAAGTAGAGCATGATCAAGTCTATCAAATGCTTTGGAGAAGTCAGTGTAGACGACGTCTACCTGACCTCCCTCATCAACAACTTCAGATATAAATTGAGTCACACACAAAAGATTGGAAACTGTAGAACGACCCTGTATGAAGCCGTGTTGCTCTGGCATAATTATATTGGAAACATGAGGCGATATAAAGCTGTGCAAGATAATCTCAAATACCTTACACAAATTGCATAAAATGGCTATGGGTCTGTAATTGGTGAAGTTGTTCTTAGCACCTTTTTTGTGAACAGGTGTAATTCTAGATAGTTTCCAGACATTAGGAAAAACCCCAGAGGTTAATATCAATTTATATAATATGAGCAATGGTTTACAAAGTATTATCGCACAGTCTCTAATCAGAAATGCTGGCACTAAGTCCGGGCCCATGCACATATTATTTTTAATCTTTTTTATTGCAGCTGTAATATCACATTCAATTATTTTCGCTATATTTAGGGCATTGTAGTTGTTGAAGATGTTTATGTCGTCTGTAAAGTCCTCTGAGGTAACAAAATCCTCCGAGAAAGAATGGGCAAAAGTTTTTACTGTCACCTGAGGGTCATCGACATCTTGATCATTATGACTCATAGTTGAAGGTATAGCTGTAGTATTTTTTTTTATAATTGATAAAAGTTCAAAAGTTATTAGGGTTATTTTTCTCATTGCTCACAAACCCGCTATATGCTACCCAAATATTAGTTTTAAGTGAAGCTCTAAGACGTTTAAATTTGTTATAATCATTACTTTTGGAGGAATTATATTTTCTGTTAGATTTTTCTTTTGCTTTCCACTGATCAATGAGTGGTTTCGAAAACCACTTTGGAAATTGCCTACTATATTTCAATTTATGCTTTACTGGTATATGTTTTTTAAATATGTTTCTTAGCATATTATAGAACACATCTACTGCATTGTTTGCATCTGTGAAATAGGAGAAACAGGACCAGTCCGTTGATAATAACTCTTGGTATAAAGTTTGAAAGTTACCTTTTTTAAACCAAAATCTGGTAGGTCATTCGCCGAGTTACCCAGAGGAAATGCCCCATTTTCTCTACTGAGTAGACCATCTATTTCGATAATCAAAGCGGTATTAGTAAGTAATAAAAGTAAATAGGGAAATATTTTAACAATTTTTAATTTCAAATGCATTTACAGAAACCGTTAAAACCAAATAGTATAAAAAAACCTAGTATTTTTACATATTACCTCTTACATATTTTACATCTTAAATTAATTGCAACATTCTACACACAAGCATAGCCTAGTGCATTTTAAATTTTTTTAAAAGCATTTGCATTTTGGGCCATAAGTTTTACATTTACATTTTAATAAAATATCGGGTGATATTTTTTCATTTTTCGTAGTCGTCCATAGTGGCGTCCATTTATTGTTTTGAAGAGTCCATCCTCATTTAGATGGGCACGGAAATTCTACCACTAGTTGGCACAGGTTACCTACCCCAAACAAATCCTGCTTGAAAAATACATCGCTTAATATGCAGTGCCAAAGAAAGCCATTCATTGTTGGCGGTAAATTCACAACAGTTCGGTTTTTTGAGCAAAAGTTGCATTCGACAAACGTCAATATTATTGGTTTCAGAATGTTTATCGTACGTTATTATAACAAATTTTGAAATAATATTGAGTTGTTTCGATGTAGGTTCCTTTGGATGCAGCACTAAATCAATGAACGCAGGTTTAACCTCCGCAAAAGATTCCCTACCTTCCCAGAACTTTTTTTCTTTTCCAAAAATAGAAAAGGTAATGTCGCAACCGCTCAAAGAGTGAAAAAAAGGGAGAGCCAGACTTTTTTCATTAATTTTGTTAGCAACTTCTATACTTCCATCTTAGGTTCTTACCAGTGCCAAACTCAATCCATACGTCTTGATTTTTATTGTATACTGGTAAAAAATTGCAAGTGCTAAAACATCAGTATCGACAGATTTTATGACAATTTCTTATAGCCGTTTTCAATGCAATTGTACGCGAGTACGAAAATTGGTGTGTCTGCCTCCACATGATTGCAAATTGGGATTTTGGTTAAATATTTCGAAGGTGGGTTATACAATGCTTCTTGGATAATAGTACACACTATGACTTTATTTTCAGTCAATGGTATTATGCTAAGGTATGTGGAAATTAGATCAAATAATTCCCTTTTGTTTTCTGCCACCCTTAAAAAATCGTACCAGTTCTTTGGAATGGCTGTAGTGTCCCTAACTAACTTCCGAATGCCCTTTCCCCTGCATTCTCTTGTTTGTTCCTTTAAACTGTTTTGTAGATGACTATCGCATATTATATTTACTCTTAAAATATTTAGCAAATAAGGTCGTACAACGTTTGATAATAATAATAATAATAATATTTATTGACCAAAAGATACACGAAGTACATATGGCATGTCAATATAAAAATAGAAATAGAAATAGCAGTTTAAAAAATAAATAAAATAAATATAAATATATATACACATTTATATACATGACATAAACTATAAATAAAAGTATAAATACAATGGACAAACATAAATACAAGATTAACAAACGATTATATTATAGGTCAATTCCATATAAGAAGAGTTAATTATTGGCCCAAAAACTCAAGTGTACTGTAAAAACCCCCAATTATCAACATATTTTTTACTTTATTTTTAAACATAGATGTATTTTTAATATTTCTGATATCATCTGGTAAGTTGTTGTACAAAATAGTGCAGTTGTAGATAGGTGATTTCTTATAAGTTGATGTTTTGTGAGAGGGAATTCTTAATAGGAGACCGTGTCTAGTATCATGGTTGTGCGAGGATGAGTTAGATATAAAAAGGTGTTCGTTCTTTTTAACAAATATTAAGCATTTAAAAATAAAAATACAGGGTACGGTCATTTTTTGATTTATGAACACTTGTCGACAACTTTCTCTATAATCCATGTTAAATATTAGCCTAATCAGTCTTTTTTGAGAAATGAACACTCTCTGGGTTTCTCGAGCACAGCCCCAGCTGATTATGTTTAAAGATATATGGGAATATGCCAGAGCATAATAAATGTTAAGTAATCCCGTAGTATTAAGACAATCTTTCATTTGTCTTATAGCATAATACGCCTTACTTAATTTTGCACAAACGCTTTCAATTTGAGCATCCCAGGTAAGTCTATTATCTATGTGAGTGCCTAGAAATTTTACTTTCTCACTGAACTTGATGTTTTGCAATAGGCATGTGTCGTTTGGCATACCTTTCCTGATATAATAATTGATGGCTGTACTTTTAGTTTCATTGAGTATGAGCCTATTGCGTTGACACCAGGTGCTAAATTCATCCATAATGGTAGCAACTATAGATTCTAATTCTTGCGGAGTATCGGCTGCTACTGTAATGGTAGTATCATCCGCAAACATTGTGACTATCCCTTTAGTTAAATGGTTAGATAAATCGTTAACGTATATTAAAAATAATAGTGGGCCCAGGACAGAACCTTGGGGAACACCAAGTTTTACGTCGTGTGCCTCAGATCTGACCCCATTAACATTAATGATCATACTTCGCTCCTCCATATATGATTTCATCCAGTGCAGAATATTTACTGGTAGTCCCATAATTGACAATTTAGTAATTAAAAAATGTGTACAAACTGTGTCGAATGCTTTTGAGAGATCAAAAAGTAACGAGACAACTATTTTGCCATTGTCTAAATTTTCATAAATATAGTTTAACATTTGATATGTGGCTGTTTCAATAGATCTATTTGCCCTAAATCTATGTTGTGAAGTGCACAGTAAGTTATTAGATTCAAGATAAGTCGTTAAGCGACTGGAAACTATTTTTTCTAAAAGTTTAGATAATGCGTTAAGTAGTGAAATTTGCCTGTAATTGTCGATGTCCTCAATATCACCTTTCTTATGGAGTGGTATAATTAAAGCAGTTTTAAATACTTCTGGAAAGTGCCCCTGGAATAATGATTGATTTATCAGATAGGTGAATGGTTGAATAATAAGATCAATTATATTTAAAATAGTTAAAACAGACAGTTCATCAATTCCGGAGGTTTTTTTATTTTTTATTTGATTTAATGTACCTAAAACTTCAGTTACAGGGGATGAATCAAACTGATATTGGATAGTAGCACTACTAACTTTCATACACGGCAATGACAAGTTTTGTCCAAAATGATTTAAAATGCTTTTTGTACTTGCGCAAGAGAAGTGGTGAGCAAATATTTCAGCAATTTCACTAGCATTGTTGACCTTATATGAATTATGAGCGACAGATGTAATTTTCTTATTAGAAATTCTACCTAATTTGGAGTTGATAATGTTCCAAGTCTCTTTTGATTTGTTGGAGGCAGCCTTGATTTTGTTATTGTAATAATTTGCTTTGGCTTGTTTAATGTTAATTTTATATTCCTTTTTTTTAATGTTGTAAATATTTTTTAATTCAGCACTGTCAGAATTAGACATTAACCAAAACAGATTTTTTAAATTATCACCTTTTTGTACAATATCTTTGGTGACCCAGTTGCGATGCTGACTTGGAATCACTAGCCTACTTTTATAAGGACAGGATATATTGAAACACCAAGTAATATTTTCGACAAAAAGAGAAAATGCCTCGTTAATATTTAAATAAAATAATTCGGCCCAGTTAACTCTGGTCAGCCTGGTTCTAAATTCGCTCATGTTACTTATATTTAGAGATCTTTTGGTTACTGTTTCCTTGTTATCATTGACTTGTTCGTTTTTTAGCTGTTTAAGCTTTAAAATATGTGCGAAATGATCAGCAATGTTGGGATCTACTAATTCACAATCAAAAAAAGCACTGGACACCGTTGTAACCATATAGTCAATACAAGAAGAGCTCGTATGACCATTTTTGTTTGTAAAAATTCTAGTACTACCTAGATGACATTCAATAGATACATTTTTTATATATACAATTTCCGATGCAATTGTGGTAGTGTTTGTTAATATAACTGAACCGCCGTGAATGTGATTGGTTCTGGCGAAGTAAGTTAAAACATTATAACCTTCCATATGGAAATTCTTCATGCCATCAACGTCAATCCAATGCTCGGAGACACACAAAACATCAACTCTGTGTTTATTTAGAAATATTTCCACTAGATTGAAATTATTTAAGAGACCCTGTACATTAACATGACAAATGTTAAAATCACAATTGTTATAAAGATGATTAACCCTAGAACTGTTGGGTACATTTATATATGTTTTACAAACGTTTTTCATGTCAGGAGTGACAGTTGTGATAACTGAGGGTATAAAAAATCATTTATAGGCACATTATTGGAATGGGTGGTACTATTTAATACTACATTCGAGGCTATATTAATAACCGAGTCGACTGTTGATACGTCCGCTTCTCCCACTATCACAATAGATTCTGTATTGTTTTCTGGTGACATATTATTTTCACTAATACTAATGGCTCGCTTGCTCTGTACATCGCAGGTTACACTTTCTGAGTGACTCGTCGTCAGCGGCACAAAAATTAATGTTTTGGATGAGATACTATTATTATTCTCTATATGTCTTGCTAGTGCTGTCGAGATGATATGTTTATTTACTCTATTATTGCTGTGATTAATTTCAAAATATTGGACATTTGCTTCTATTATTTTGTTTAATTTTCTTAAGAATTCATTTAGCTTGTAATTAAACTTAAAAATACGTTTGTTGATATTTACGTTATTTGAGTAGGGCACCGATGAAAATACTATGTTAATATCACATTTTCTTAATTTATTGCATATGAGTTTAAAAGATGGAAAGGATTTTTGCTCAAAGTCATTTTTCCCAGCCAATATGATAATGGAGTCACCTCTTGATAGGTTTGCAGCTTGTTTGTCAATATCCTGAATTATTGCCGATAACGGTGCATTAGGTTTGATTATTGACTCAATAATATAGTTATCTAATTTTTTCTTTAGAAGAAAATTCATTCCTTTACCCAATTCATCTGATAGAAGTAGGATTTTTTTAACCCCTTGTTTGTTGGTGGCCTTGATATCTACAGATCTTATATTACTAGGCATCTTATTATCTACGTGACTTTTAGTGTTGATTGATATTTTTTTTTGTGATTGAATATGTTCAATTTTCTCAGATCGTACTACTCCTAGCTGAGCACTGTCATTGTTTATTAATACTTTGTTAACTAAACTAGGGTTAATTATTAAGTTATTATCTTGTCCTTTCAAGTTACGTAACTCGTTGTTTACTTTGTTGTATTGTTCTTTTAATAACATATATTTCCTGTTTAGTGTCAGATTTTCCGTTTCGTGGCTCTCTATTTTTTTAACTAAAATGTCGCAATTATTGCAGGTAGTTATGTTATTTATTGTTGATAGGGCTTTTTGAAGATTTGTTATAATTTCATTTTTATTTTCCAATTTCATTTCCAAATTATTAATATTTTGAGATTGTTTGTTATTTATGTCATTCAGTTCTTAATTTTTAGAAATTTCGAGAGCAAGTTTATTACGTAGCATTGAAATTATATTTTCTGTACTTTCTTTGTTATCCTCTTTTTCCAAGTCATAGTTAATACTTATATAACTGGTGTTTGACCTATTTGGAGTTACCTGTTTATCGATATTAGTGCTTTTTTGTTTTAATCTTGAAGGACCCTTCTGGATTTGTAGTTTACCTTGGGATCTGGTAGCAATTTTGTCCGGCATGCTCGAGAGTATAGTTTTTGTAATTATAGAAAAAAACACAACTTTTTGTTGCTAAGTCGTACACACATTTTATGATAATAAATGTTTTAGATTTATATTTTACTATAAATACTGTTAAACTTCTATTGTCCAGAGCATTCAAAACTTTACACTTTAATTGTCTTTAATATTGCGTAAGAAAAGCAAACTCTTTGTAGAAACTAGCTAGCACAACCTTTAAGAAAACACTTTATTTTACCATTTATTAATTGGCTATAATTTTTATTACTTATAGTCTTATTAAAAACTTGAAAAACTTCAGAACACACTTACTATCACTTATTATTCGTCAAACCAATGATAAATGATAAATATTGGCTAAAATTTGAACAAGCTTTAGGCTGAAGTATGTGCACAAGAGCGGCTGGTACGTGTGCAAAATGGTCAGCAGCGCCGACGGCGGCCCCTCTTTTATATTGAGAGGCAGATTTATTTTTAACTAAATATTTTTACTTTTATTTATTTTTTATGGAATCTTAAAGAAACGAACGCCTAAGAGTTAAAACTTTCAGTCACTGTCTGTTTCACAGCAGTCTCCATCACACAAATACGGTACCGTACATTTTAACTCTACATGAGCCCATGAACAGTTTCTACTACATCTCGATATTTACAAGAAACCAGTTTCTGATACGCTAAAGTAGCTTCTGGAGATATGACCAAAGAGGCTGATAAATTCCGTCTACCAGTTGCCACCCCCAAGAATCAGGATCTGGATGATTTGGGTTTGAAATCATTGTACCCATATAAAAGCTCCCTGGAAAACTGCACGCTTTACGTGCTGAATAAGAGCTTCTTTTGTCGGTGGTAGTGATTGAAGCGGTATTTGCTTTTTAGTGAAAAGATGTTGCTTCAACTATATCACGTGTAGTGCTTGATTTGTCATACAATAGTATCACGAAACGTTCAATAATCCCCAACGCATCAGGTTCCACTTTACGTTTCATATTTATTTGTAGTAAAGCTTCGGTTAGGTTGTCGAACCTATTCCAAATTTTCCAAGCTGTTCGTTTGTCTTTGTCAAGAAATAACGAGGTAGTATCAGACCCTGTTAAAGCGTGAAACATTGGCAGCGAAAGTAATTTCCTGGAACCAACTCCCTTAGCAATTTCATATACAAGTAGGTAAGAATAGTTTTTACCTGTTCCAAATGCAATCCATAAGTATTTTAGATCCAATTGATGGAACGCAGCTACTACTAGTATAGTCTAAGTAAGGACTTCCCGAGACATAAAAACGCAACAAAAACTTAACGACATAATTATTATCACCGCGGGCTGCGGCGGTATCCCTGCATCAAACGACTTGACACACATTAAAAACCTATAAAGGTAAGCGAAGTGATTTGCGGTCGAGATAGCATAAAGAGTAATGGTATTTTAGTGAGGTCGTAAAATTTTTGTTACGTTTTTTATGTCTCGGGATATTCCTACTTGAACTATACCAAAACATCAGTGTCCACACTTCGAATCATGATAGATTCATGACCTTGTATTTATTATTATTGTCACTAATGTATTATTTTTATGTATGATATTACTCATAACAATAATACTGTCGGTAACGTACCAAACGAAATGCAGCGGAAGTAAATCATTAGTCAATTAATTGTATATTTGGTGTATTCTTGTTGTAACAAAATTATTTTAAAAAATAATTATTGCCAGTAGTACGTACCATGGACGTACATACGACGATCCCGCAGATATGATTTCCAGGGGCACAACTCTACGATAATAAACTAGTTGGGGGGGTGTAATGGGGTAGTGAAGCGCAAGTTATAGCCTCTCCTACTCAATTGTTAACCTCACCTTCGCGATGAGTTCGATTTGAACTTGGTGCACCCTGTTTTTACTAACGAGGCTCTAACGACCGAGTAAGGGCGGAATAACCCTTACCTTTTGCCGTGAGCGCATCCACCTTCTCACGAAGAGTGCGGTAAAAATAACCCACCGCACACAAAGGTTGCTTTTGGAATCGTTTGGTTACCCCATCGTCGCAGTCTCCTTCTGTGCCATGGGACGACACCACACGCCTTCCGCAACCGAGCTGGTCAGTTGCATACCTGCTCCAGCTAAAACTTCAAATGCAGCTTCATTTTCAGTCGATTAAGGCTTAAAAAAAAAATGATGGAGCCTTCAAGTGGGACAAAATCATCCGGAAGTAAAATACTCTCCCGATCGGATCTCCGGGGGAGGGTGCCCACAGGGACACCTCATCGAATGTCGAAAAAATACCGACAAGTTAAATCCAAGAAAACTAATTCTTTCATCTACGGCGCTTGGAATGTTCGTACTTTGAACGACAGCACTCGCACCGATTGGCCTGAAAGAAGAACTGCTCTAATAGATAGAGAACTTCACCGACTCAATGTTGACGTTGCAGCTCTCAGCGAAACTCGATTTTTGGAGGAAGGCTCTCTCACAGAAAAGTACTACACCTTCTATTGGAAAGGTCTTCCCACCAATTCAAGAAGACAACATGGAGTAGGATTTGCCGTTCGGAATCAACTTGTATCCAACTTAACACAAGTACCACAAGGCCTATCCGAGCGTCTAATGCTGCTACACTATAAGCTATCAGATGGCAACGCGGTAAATCTAATAAGCGCCTACGCTCCCACTCTGGATGCAAGTCACGAAACCAAGGAAAGTGTCTACGAAAACGAGGGTTGATGTCTATGATTTTGAACTGTTGTAAACAATGGGCCCCACGTTGGGCGCCATGTCTACGAAAACTAGGGTGATTTGTGAAAAAATAAAAAATGTTTGTATCGGAGACTGCAAATTTTTGAAGTTGAAGGGCGCCAGCAGCCTCGTGAGTGGTGTATCGTAGATCTGGATAATGGCCGATTTTTGAAGCTCAGTAGTGGTTTTAACGATTTTTTTGAGTTTGGTATTGCTACTACCCCCTTGATGCAACTTGTAAGTTGTCATACACTTACACCGCTTTTGGTGCAAGGTACCCCACTTTGTGTATATGAACAGGCGCTTTTGCCTGGTACGTAACGATGCGATGAAATAAAAGACGGAGATTCAATAAATTGTAACGTTAAGCAGAACTCTGGCGACGTTCGTTGCACAATTTCATTTTATGGTTACCCCTAACTTTACTGAGCTAACACTTAATTTCGTAGCGAGTTGAAAGTCACGACGCGACTGTAGATGTATCGTTGATGTAAGCTGGCCTTTCTCCTCCACGCTGCAGGGTATAGCTACGCTGGTAGCTATGACGCCGTGCTGGTATTGGTCCGTTAGGTGATTGTTGAGACTTGAGGTTCTGTTCGAAGTGGATTGGTAGATGTTGACCCGTAGTAGGCGTAGACTCGACTGACTGCTGCTGGATCCTCGCCGCGATACTGTAACTTTCGGGACGGACGGAGCTCCGAACGTTAGGTCGGCTGGCGTTCTAGACGTTGTGTGCCGAATGAGCGGCCGGGGCCGCCTGCTGCGTCGTGTCGGACCCGCCCAGTCATGCCGAGGCGGACAGGAATCTAAACGTTGATATACACTTAGCGCGTTTATTGCGTTGTATTTAATTCGAGCTGAGATATGACTGTGTAATGATGTAAAGCTATAAATTGTGACTTTCTGATTGATTTTAACTAATTTAAATAGCCTTTTTTGGCCTCGACAACACCCCCCTTATTTTGAAAAGAGCGGCGGTAGAGTTCTGCTTGACTTGTGTTACTTCCTTTTATTCACAGTTCTAGTATTTGATTATTGGTGAACAATTTCAATTCTTAAAAATTATTAACAATGAAAATAAAAATGAATCCCGAAAATAAAAATGTATACAATGCTAAAAATGAATTTGAAAATAAACGAGTTTTCTTCGTGGGCACTGCACGAGCGTCCTCACTAATGTTCGTCGGGCACTTGAAACACTTCGATGGAGTGCCCTGGGCTGGCAGGTTCTATGACGACCATCCTTGCTCGTCGTCGTCGTCGTATTGGGACTGGATGCACAGCTTGCTGGCCTGTTGGTAGCTGGGCAGCTTGCTGGCCTGTGGATTGTGGGGCAGCTTGCTGACCTGTAGATTGTAGGGCAGCTCGCTGGCCTGTAGAGGTGTCTGAAACAGGTAAAACAGAATGGTGTTGCCGGCTGACAACATTAGACGTTGACGGTTGCGGGTCTGGCATCTCGTCATCGGGTCGGATAGGATTTGGATTTGGGGTTGGAACGCCTTCCTGTGCTCGAGGGCCTGGTTGGTCGTCTCCATCGTCTGGGCCTGAATCAGCTTCATCCACGTCAGTGGCGTCATCGTTGTCGGACTCTGGCTCACTCGAGAATTCCATCTCTTCATTGCCCCTGGGAGCTGGCCTCAGGTGGTCCACGTGTACGATTGAAATGCGGCCGTCCTGGTCCACTTCGTACGTCTCGTTGCTGATTTTTCTTGAGATGCGCTGAGGTCCGGTCCACACTGGTCTGAATGGTTTTTTGAGTTTTCCTCGATTTCTGGTCATCACTAAGTCGCCGTTCTGAAACATAGTTTGGGGTTCGACCCCTGGGTTAGAGTATTTTTGCTGAAAGTTTAATTGCCGTGCATATATCTGTCTGTTTCGCGCGCGTCGTGGTACGACAGGTTCTTCACGCAACTTACGATACTGTGGGGTGTCCCACTCTTCCTGCCTTGGCAACTCGTAGCCGAGCACTGCTTTTGATGGCGTCATCCCCGTGGCTGCGTTATGCCGCGTCCGCAACACTTGCACCGCCTTCTGTAGGTGACTGTCCCACGTCGACTGTTGCTTCCCCTGAAGCATGACTCGCAGTACCTTCTTCAATTCCTGTACTCGTCGCTCGGTAGGGTTCGCTTGTTGGTGGTATATTGGCGAAAATAACTGGTTCACTCGCTGTCGTTCGCACCATCGGGTTAGTGTCGCTCCTTGAAAGATAGTACCATTATCTGATATCAAGGTTTTTGGTAGTCCATATCGGGTGATGATTTCTTCGTCTAGGAATGCCGTTACTGTCTTGCCGGTCACCTCGGGGTACGCCTTGGCCTCGACCCATTTTGTGAAGACGTCTGTGGCAATGAGCGCGTATTTATTATTGCTCCGGGTTTCCGGGAACGGACCTAAAACATCAATGCTAATCATTTGGAATGGGCAGGTTGGGCTGTGTGTCTGCTGCGGAGCGTTTGCTTGTTTCTGTCGAGTTTTAACTGCTGAGCATATGATACAATTTTTGAGGTACTGGGCTACATGTTTGTGGATATTTTTGCAATAATACCTGTATGTTATGGCGCGCAAGGTTTCGTCTCTGCCTGGATGCGCGGCCTCTGTTGTATCATGGAACTGATGTATTACCTTTTTAAGGATACTTCTGGGTATTATAAGTAATTCTCTTCCCTGGTATTTGCGCCAGAGAAGGTTGTCTGACATGGTGTGATTTTGATGGAAGGTTGTTTCTTTGTTATTTTGAGGTCTATGGTGATCAATGGCTTGCCATAGTACGATATCCTGCTGGATACGTCTCGAACGTTGTTGGGCGCGTACTACCTCCTCGTAGAGCTGAAGATGGTCCATCGCATTCATTGGCGCGGGTGACGTCGCTTCGTCGGCCTGATGAAGGAATGGTGGAAGCAGCAACTTCTGTTCGTCTATGGGCTCGTGTTCCTGGTTGGGAGCCGGGTTGCGACTCAGAAAATCGGCTAGTTCGTTGTCCTTGCCGGGACAATGTATTACTTCGAATTGATACTCCTGCAGTAGCAGGGACCACCGCATGAGTTTAGTTTTACTATCTCGATTTTTGTTTAACCAAGTTAAAGCCTTGCTGTCGGTTAACAAGGTGAAAGGTTTGTCCTCTAGATAGATTTTATACTTTTTAATTGCCCACAAGGTGGCTAAAACTTCTAACTCATTAACATGGTATTTTTGTTCTGCCTTAGTTAATGTTGCGCTGGCGTATGACACGACGAGTTTATTGCCGTGGTCATCTTTTTGAAAAAGGGTGGCGCCGAGCCCACGAAGTGAGGCGTCGGTCTGTAAGTAAAAGTGCTTGGAGAAATCCGGACGATGTAAAACTAGAGGTTCCTTGAGAATTATTGTTTTTAAATTTTCGAAAGCTTCCTGGCATTCGCGTGTCCATTTGAACTTTATATTTTTTGATAAAAGTGATGTTAGTGACCTGGTCAACTGGGCAGCATCCGGTATATACTCGCGAATCCAGTTGCAGGTTCCTAAAAAGCTTTGAAGCTGCTTCTTTGTTTGCGGCGGTGAGAAATCAAGGATTGTGTCTATATGCTTTTGTTGAGGTTCTGTTGTAGCTCCTCTTATGTGATGTCCAAGATAATCTAATTGCTCGGCTGCAATAGTACATTTTTCGGGTGATATATGCAAGTTATGTGTCCTAATGCATTCAAACATCAATTTTAAGTGTTGGACATGGTCTTTTATCGTTTCACTATAGATAATGATGTCGTCTAGATAGACATTTACAAATTTATGCAGAAAACCCGTTAATACCTCACGTACCATGAACTTTTGAAATGTCGCTGGGGCTGTTTTTAGCCCGAAAGGCATGGCGGTGAATTGATAGGAAGCGCCATCAGGCGTCGTGAATGCAGTGAACTGTTTGGAATGCTGTTCCATTGGTATCTGCCAATAGCCGGATTTTAAGTCAAGAAGTGTGAAATATTTTGCCTTCCCAAAGTCTTTGATTGTCTCATAAATTTTTGGTAAAACGGATGATTCGTTTTCCGTAATTTCGTTAAGCTTTCTGAAGTCAATGCAAAAGTGCGGCTTTTTATTTGGCCGCTGCACGAGCACAGGTGGTGAACTGTACTGTGAGCGACTTGGCTCTATTATGCCGGCCTCTAACATTTCCTCGATTTGCTCATTCAAGATCTTTTTCTTATCTGGCGACAAAGGGTAAGGTTTTTGATGTATAATTCTATTAGACGTTAAATGGATGGTATGTTGAACACTGTCGGTTGTGGCTTTAGCTGGGACTTCGTCGAATAAATCAGTGAATTCGTAAAATAGTGATGTTAATTCTTGTTTATGTTCTTCAGGTATTACCAGAGTATTTGGTAAGGTGTTGTTGGAAATTTGCTGTTTAGTAGCAAGATCGCAATAAATTGTATGTCGTTGATTTACGCCTGCATAGATACATTTACGTCCGTAATCTAAGGTTACTTCTTCGGAGTTTAGAAATGGTGCTCCTAAAATAACGTCCTCATTTAGATCATCGAATACTTGAAACATGCCCGATGTGTATAATTCTTGCAAACTGTATTTTAATTCCAGGGTGCCTTGCGATGCGAATGCGTTGCTACCGCAAGCAATTTATCCACTAGCTCTGCCTTAATAGCATTACTAGCAGCTCCGGAATCTATTAAAGCCAACCGTTCCTGGTCATTTATGTTTATTTTCACCCTGAATAGGTATTTTAAATGGGCTGTCTGATATAATGGTAAAATTTTCTGTGGTGTGGTTTGCACGCCTATAGATTTACAAATTGGTTTGCCAAAGTTTATAGTAAAAAGTGTGGATACATCGTACGTCTCGACGGGTTGTTCATAGTTGCTGATATTTAAAGGTTTGAGTGTATTTATTTGACTTGTTTGTTGTGGATTATTATTTCTTATTTGTTGTGCGGCTGGAAATATTTTTTCTTTCCAGTTTTCTTGCATTTTTCTTACATTTGTGGTTGTGGGAGCGGCTGTTGCTCGCCAGTTTCTGTCATCGTCTGCATGGTTTCTTGCCGTTGGGGGCCCGTATTTTGGGGACGGCGCTGGTTCTCCCCGGCCCTGGTGTAGTTTTTTGTAGTATGCTGGGTTTGTTGCTGCGTCCTAGCAAGTGCTTGTTGTTGTTGTGGCTGCCTGTTAGGGCAATCCTTGTTAAAATGCCAACCTCCGCAGTGGCGGCATGGCGATGGAGGCTGGTTAGTGTTTGGCTTGTATGCCTGAGACGTCGTGGGTGTCTGTCTTGGTCCTTGATAATTTACATTCCTGTTAGGATTTTCTTGGGTGTTTCTAGTGGTTGTCGTGGGTGGATGATTTGGTTCCATCTTCGGTCGATAGGACCTCCACGCTCCTCCTTGACGTCGGCCTCTATTTGTGTTGCCAATCGGATTAGTTCATCAGTGGAGCGAATAGATGCGCCTCTCAGGAGGCTTCGGAGTTCCGGGCGCAACTGGTCTAGAATTGTTGCAGCTTTGTGCTGCTCACCTTTTTCCGGCTCCAGCCGGTTGAACAAGCAATGTTTTTTAGTGATAAACAACTCCGTATCCTCGGTTGCGCCTTGTTTTTCGCCATATAATTTGGCCGTGTTCTGTGTGATATTGAGTGTAGAATCGTACCTATCGTACAGACGGTCGATAAATGTGTTGTAACTATCTATTAGGTTCTTATAGGGTTCGTACCACCGAGCAGCGTCGCCTTGCAACTGCTGAACGGTGATATTCAGCTTGTCCGTGTCGTCGGTGGTATTCGTACGCCGGAAATGCTGGTCCATGCGTCGAATGAAGGCGGTGGGATCTTCATGGTTCTGTCCCCCGAATGTATGTGTGGGACGAATTCTTGACGCTCGGTCTTGAGAACTCTGCAGGGTGATTTGTTGTAACACCTGCATAAATGTTGTAGCCATGCTGGAGAAGGCATTCTCTAGTTGCTGGACAGGTGCTTGAACCGGCTGGGGTGCAGAGATGCATGTTGTGCTTGAGTTGGCAGCGGCTGTTTGTTGTACAGTCTCCGGGGTGCATGCCGATTGTGTAAGCATACATGAAGGTCTATTTTCTGGAAATATTGGGACTTCCTGCGAGCCATTTCTTGACGCTAACAGGGGTGCATGTTGTTGGTTTGCTTCGAAGGAATACTGCTGTGCATTATGTTCCATATTTGCGGATGTTGCTGTTTCGTTGCTCGTCCGGTAAGGGTTCGCGTCACCTTCTGGTTGACTGCAGATTATTCCAAGACGGGTGCGACGTGCCGTATTTATTATCGGAGTGTTATCGTTCAATATATAAGTTTGTAATTGTTTATAAGAGTTTGTAAAAAGTTTATAAGAGTTCACTTATAGCAGCATAAAAATGTTTATCGAAATGTTTATAACAGTAAATGTTTATAGCAGTAAATGTTTATAAAGGCAGTTGCAGGAGAGTACTACAGATATCGTAAATTGCTTACCTGTCCTGTGGGCGTCGCACTCACTGCACTATGGTTTTTTACGCGTTTGTTTAGTTTTTTAAACGGCACTACACTGTTTTGTATTAAACTTCTTTCTTCAAATTGCTGGAACTGTAAGCCCCTTAGTTGGGCGACATGTCTACGAAAACGAGGGTTGATGTCTATGATTTTGAACTGTTGTAAACAATGGGCCCCACGTTGGGCGCCATGTCTACGAAAACTAGGGTGATTTGTGAAAAAATAAAAAATGTTTGTATCGGAGACTGCAAATTTTTGAAGTTGAAGGGCGCCAGCAGCCTCGTGAGTGGTGTATCGTAGATCTGGATAATGGACGAGCTCTCAGGGCCGATTTTTGAAGTTCAGTAGTGGTTTTAACGATTTTTTTGAGTTTAGGTAGGTATTGCTACTACCCCCTTGATGTAACTTGTGAGTTGTCATACACTTACACCGCTTTTGGTGCAAGGTACTCCACTTTGTGCATATGAACAGGCGCTTTTGCCTGGTATGTAACGATGCGATGAAAAAAAAGACGGAGATTCAATAAATTGTAACGTTAAGCAGAACTCTGGCGACGTTCGTTGCACAATTTCATTTTATGGTTACCCCTAACTTTACTGAGCTAACACTTAATTTCGTAGCGAGTTGAAAGTCACGACGCGACTGTAGATGTATCGTTGATGTAAGCTGGCCTTTCTCCTCCACGCTGCAGGGTATAGCTACGCTGGTAGCTATGACGCCGTGCTGGTATTGGTCCGTTAGGTGATTGTTGAGACTTGAAGTTCTGTTCGAAGTGGATTGGTAGATGTTGACTCGTAGTAGGCGTAGACTCGACTGACTGCTGCTGGATCCTCGCCGCGATACTGTAACTTTCGGGACGGACGGAGCTCCGAACGTTAGGTCGGCTGGCGTTCTAGACGTTGTGTGCCGAATGAGCGGCCGGGGCCGCCTGCTGCGTCGTGTCGGGCCCGCCCAGTCATGCCGAGGCGGACGGGAATCTAAACGTTGATATACACTTAGCGCGTTTATTGCGTTGTATTTAATTCGAGCTGAGATATGACTGTGTAATGATGTAAAGCTATAAATTGTGACTTTTTGATTGATTTTAACTAATTTAAATAGCCTTTTTTGGCCCCGACAACAAAAGCTTCTATCAACAGCTGGAAGGAACCCTCTGTAGAATACCTAAAACGGAACGACCCGTTATTCTTGGCGATTTTAACGCTAGAGTAGGGAGAGATGCAGACACCTGGCCAGGCATCATAGGCAAGAACGATTTGGGCAACATGAACGCTAACGGTCAACTACTCCTAACTAAATGCGCCGAACATGATCTAGTTATAACAAACACCATTTTCTGACAAAAGGATAAATTTAAAGGCACCTGGCGTCACCCCAGATCAGGTCACTGGCATCTACTGGACTATGTTATCGTACGTAGGAAGCATCTCAAGGACGTCCAAATTACAAAGGCGCGCATTGATAGCGAATGTTGGACCGATCATCGTCTTGTTGTCTCCAAAATGAAAATTGTTATGAGACCCAAACACCGAAGAACTCGAGTAAAACGTAGACCCCGTCTCTGTATTAGTAAATTGCGTGACCAACAAACCGTCGAACAGCTAAAGCAAAAAGTTCAAGAGAATTTGAGTGCACTAGAAGAAACCAATTCTGTAGATGTCGCTACTACCTGAACACAAATTTAAGACAGTTTAAAAAGTGCGAGTGAGGAAATTCTTGGCACTGCAGCAAGTAAAAAAACAGGAGGACTGGTTCAATGATAATGAAGCTTTTATACAAGAACTTCTTGATCGCAAACATATTGCCTTCCAAAACGCTATCAACCACCCCAACGACTCATCAAAAGCAGAAGCTTTTACCCAATCTAAGTATGAAACGCAACGCGAAATGAGAAGAATAAAGAACGAGTGGTGGGCAAGCAATGCCAGAGAAATTCAAAGGTACGCCGATTCACACGACTACAGGAATTTCTTTCAAGGAGTAAAAGCAGTGTACGGCCCCAGTCGGAAAAATATGTGCCCTATTAAAGATTTAAATGGAAATCTCCTCAAAGAAGACCAGGAAATAAGAACCCGATGGAAAGAACACTACTCTAACATTCTTAACCAGCAAAGTCAAGCCGATCACGATATTATAAATCTTATCCCTCAATATGACACCTTCGAAGACTTTTTTTTTTTTTTTGACGAGGAGGGGAAACCCTCATGGGCTCCCAACCTAAGTTGGGTCAGTGTCAGACTCTTACTAACTAAAACCCCTCCCCACAGGGTCGTCTGTAACACTCCGAGGGCACTGCAGCCTCTTGGGCTTATTGTGCACTCCCTGTTCCGATTTACATTGCCCATTTTAATACTCCTGTGCCACTGACAAGGTGATACAGGTCTACGAATGGGCGAGTCTTAACGCTTTGCGGGTCTGTTTGTGTTTGCCCGTAAATATTATATCTTCTGCGGGCCAGTGCCTCACATTCATATATGATATGGTCTACTGTCTCTGGTACCTTGCCACATAATCTGCAGTCAAGGTCGCCATCGAACTTGCCAATTCTATGCAGGTACTTCTTAACAGGAAAGTGTCCCGTCAAGAGGCCTGTTAAAATTCTCAACTGTAGCCTGTTCTTTGGGAGCAGTTCTGCAGACTTAGATAAACCACTAACAACGGAAGAGATCTTAACCGCCATTGGGCAGCTAAAAAATAACAAATCTCCAGGCGCCGACTCACTCCCAGCTGAGATCTTTAAAGCTGTGTCGTCAGAGCTCATACCCTACCTCAAAAAACTGTTTGATGTCGTGTGGGAAAGTGGTCAAGCTCCGCAGGAGTTTCGTGATACACTTTTAATCAACCTCTTCAAAAACAAAGGGAGCGCTGCGGACTGTGGAAATTACAGGGGTATAGCTCTCCAGGCTGTTGGAGGGAAGATACTCACTAAAGCGATGGCAAATAGGCTAACACCTGTTTTGGAAAAGTTACTTCCTGAAACACAGAGTGGCTTTAGACCAAACCGAGGCACATCGGATTTAATCTTCACACTTAAACAGCTTCAAGAAAAAGCACTCGAACATCAAGGAGAAATTCACATGGCCTTCATTGATTTAACCAAGGCGTTTGACTCGGTGGACAGGGAAGTGCTCTGGAAAATTATGCTCCGCTTAGGTATCCCTAGAAAATTTGTGGAAGTATGTCGCAGTCTACAAACAAACAACAACGCCCAGGTTATGTATAATAATGAGGCAACCGAACCTTTCCAAACCCTCACTGGAGTTTGGCAGGGATGTGTCCTGGCACCCCTACTTCTTAATTTGTTTACAACTGTTCTAACAATTATTGTTGGCAACAAACTGATAGTCAGAGGAATAGGTCCCAGATACCGTTCTGATGGCGGTCTCTTTAACATAGGGCGCTTTAGAGCTTTCACGAAGACACGCACACGATTCATTTGTGATCTCCAGTATGCGGATGACTGTGCACTTTTAGCCTCTATGCCGGAAGAGCTTCAAGAACTTTTAGATGTGTATGCCCAGAGCTATGATTCCTTGGGGCTTAAAATCAACATTGGAAAGACTAAGATTATGTCAACTCCTCATCAAGTGAACCAAATAGATATTACACTTAACGGAAATTCTCTTGAAGTGGTGGATCAGTTCAATTACTTAGGCAACGTTGTTAATGACAAAGCAAACATGGACAGCGAGATTCGCAATAGAATTAACACTGCATCTAGAGCACTCTGGGGACTTAGAGAGAGAGTATTTGACAACCACGACCTTGCTTTGTCAACGAAAATGGCTGTCTACAGAGCAGTTGTCATTCCAACACTGCTATATGGATGTGAAAGCTGGGTCACTTACCGTCGTCATGTGAAATAATTAGAACGTTTTCAGCAAAGACACCTCAGAAGTATGATGAAAATCCATTGGTTCCATCACATATCAAACGTGGAAGTACTCAGGAGATCAAACAGCCTTCCAATTGAGGTGCTTATTTCAAGAGCACGCCTAAGATGAGCAAGGTCACGTTCATCGTATGCATGATAACCGCCTTCCTAAATGTACACTTTATGGTGAATTGCTAAGCGGTAGAAGAAGGCGTGGCGGTCAACGAAAGAGGTTCAAAGACGTTCTCCATGAAAATCTAAAATCCTGCGGTATTCCAGACGAGCAATGGGAACAACTTGCAGCGGACAGAACCGAATGGCGAGGGGTTGTGGCCAGCTATCAAGTAAATGTTGCTGCAAGAAGGCCGAATCCAAGACCTAACCAGGTCTATGTTTGTCCTGACTACGGTCGACATGTGCTCTCCCGAATTGGCCTCTATAGCCATAGTCGTGTGCACCGTAGTTGAATGGGAATTACAATAGACTACATATTTTACTTGTTTTTTATTACACACAATCTATCGACTGTAACATTTTTTTTATACTCGGACTCGAGTAAAGGCTAATAATAATAATAATAATAATAATCTAGTTGTTCTCTATGGTAGGTAGCATGGCCGAAGCTGGCTAACCAAGGATACATCCTTCTGGCCTAGTTGTTACGTAAATATACGCCAAATCACTCCTCCGGAAATTAAAATCACGAAGCATTCGTTTGTATCTACGAAAAAACTCTAATATTGTTACTGATATAATAAGTGAATATTCTAGTCCAACTAAATTGCAAATTGCATACTGTTTAAAATTTGTAAAAGATACTTCAAACTGTAAAGAATCAAGGACAATAGGTTCTATCATTGCTTATGAAATTCAATTTGCTATAAGCCATGTAATGAATTCAGTTTAGGTACTGGCATTTGGAGAAGATATTAATCACTTATTAAATCAACAACCATTGTCAAGAAGGAGTAATTCACTTTCATTGCATTGAGACCTTTCTTAGATGAAAATCAAATATTGCGAGTTGGAGGTTGATTAAATATTTCAGAATTAACTTATTTACAAAAATTTCCTTGTATACTACCAGTCAAATATGATTTCACGACATTAATCATACGCGACAACATATTAAAGATCCATATCCACAAGCAGTACTAAATATTAATGTTCACTAAAACAAATTTTGGATTATATCAGATCTAAATGCGGCAAAACGATAAAAAATCGTGTAAAATATTGGCGGTTAAATTTAAATTACCATCAGAATGAGAGATTTGTCCACATCTCGAATAATACCTATGTATTGCATTTGACATTGCAAGTCCATTTACCATAAAGGAATCAAAGGGCCGCGGAGACAAACCTTATTTGTATATATTTGTTTACTTTTCAACAATAGCAGCCCATTCAGAATAGCCAGTGTTCTATCCACTGCAGCCTTTATTGCATGCCTAATACACTTCGTTTCTTGTGTCATACAAATTATTCTGGCAATGGAACAATCTACATTATTTGTGCAGATCCCGAATTAATAATGAATTAGCATTAGCATTATTTGAACCACTTATTCGATACATTGGAAATTCTTACCAGTAAGGTCACATTTTGGGGGATTATGAGAGGCATTAGTAAAGTCGACACGTCTCTCAAATAAAAAGTACTCACATTTTCACTTTTGAAGAAATTTTAATATTATTTGCTCAAATAGCCAGCTCAGTGGCTTAATACTTGCACGTTAGGCTTGCAACCATGGATTCCCGGGTTCGAATCCTGGCTAGGGTATGGATGTTTAGTGGCATTTTTAATGTATTACCGAGTTGGTAGCAGTGGACTGGACTAGACGGGGTTGTGTGAAGGACAACGCGGCTAGTCGCTGTACCACCCCTGAGTTGGAGTCTCAGCTAAGGCAGATGGCAATATCGTAGGGAATAGCCGTTACCCCAAAGCCTAAGCCTATGTGTATGTATCCTGGTTGAATGGTGAAATAGCTAATGTTAAACTCCACCAGAGCGATAATCTAAATAAGATGGAAAAAAAATTGAAGCCTCTCGCCCTTTGATCCCGTTAACTTCAAATTGGAATGATTATAATTTCCTTAGTCCAGATAGGTGACTCACTATGGCATTACCAAAGTCTAGCGTTGTGAATATCAAATTAAATCGGCTGAATCGATTCCAGTTAGTACAGTATTATCAACAACAATTTTGGAGAAAATGTAGTAACCCTAAATACCTCGCAATCCAGATTAAAATGGAACACTGCAGGACCACTCATTCAACAAGGAACTTTGGTTCTAGTGCGTAAGTGAACTCCCTCCGTATCCTGGTCATGTGCAGAATAATTGACACTCCTGGTGCGGATGGCATCATTCGCGTAGAACTAGTGAAAATCGTAACCGGTTGTGTTAAACGTGCGGTAACCGAACTGTGTGAACTGATAATGATTCATGTACAGACTCTTCACTCGAAAATTAATGTTAGAGCAAAACTTTGATCTGTTTATTTGTATTAATATTTGAATATTTACTATCCTTATTTTGTTATGTTTCAGGAATTCATATACTTCTAAGGAGGCTGGGACGTTAAAGTATGCCTTTTATTTGTTATAAATTTTTCAAATGCACACCTGCGTGGGTCGTTGCATATGCACTTTACCTTTGATGGCACCATAGTTTGGTTAATTGAACATCTATAAAGAGTGATTAATGTTAAGTTTGTGCAAAACTAATACTTTCTTTCAGTATCGCATATCTTTAGAGGCGATTTCTATGATTTTTTATGCAACTTTTATATAACTAAGTGATGATTGATGATCTTCTTGATGCTTTTTTCCTTACCTAGGCAGAGGTTTCGTAAACTATACAGTTTGCTACTAGTTCAGGACAGAGTAGAAGACTTTCTTAATATAATTATTGAAAGTGAAGAAAAAACCGCTGCCTAAGGAATCACTACGTCCACATCCAGATTTTGATCCAAGTCTTATATACATTAAATCCCAATGTAATATTTTATTTCCTATAGTAATAGGGGGTGGCAATGGTGGGGGTAGTAGAGGGGGTGGCTAATGTCAAAAAAACTTTAGAGGCCCTTGGTTCTTGTATACACACTAAATCCCAAATTAATTTTTTACTCCCTATAATAATAGGATGGGGGGGGGAATGGGGGTGGTAGAGGAGGTAGCTAACGCCAAAAAAAATTTTTGAGACGTTTCGTTCTTGCATATACAGTAAATCACATTCCATTTTTTTTCCTCCCTTTCATAATAGTGTGGGGGTGGTATTGGGGTGATAGTGGGAGTGGCTGCCAAAAAAAATTTTGAGACCTTAACTTTTCGTACACGCCCTAAATTGCAATTTTATGGACTCTCACCTGCTTGCTTTGCCTATTTACTCTTATTTATCCCATTTACCCCCGAAATTTTCAACGGAATTAAATTAAAATATGGTCTACTTCCAGAACTCGTTATGTATGTATTATAATACATAAGTGAACCAAATTTCAAGTCAATATCATAAACGGCTCTAGAGTAAACGTGCACACAAAAAAGTTAGACAGTCAGACAGAAAATTTTTTCCGCTCAAATTTAAAATCTCGACGTTTCATGACATTTTAAGCCTATATCAATAAGAAAAAATAATTTTGTTTGCGTTACGTGGGAGTGAATGCCTGGCAAGTTGCTAGAAGACGATGCCCTTGAGCAGAATCCCTGACAAAAGCAAACATAAAAGCTCATAAAAATATATATAAGATTTGACAAGTTTCTAAAATCAAGAATATATGAGTTGACAAGATTTTAAAACCTCTTTGAAGCAGCATCGAAGAGTATTTATAAGATATAGTTGGATAGTGGTGAGAGTTTCAATGATCATTCCCAAAAAACATTTTATCAATTTATATAACCAATTCTATGAATATTTGAAAAAAATTTCCACATTTTATGTGTACCTATAGGTATATAACTTTCATAATGAGTGCATTTAAAGCGTTTTCTAAAAGGTTCTCTAATTTATGATCAGGTAGTGAGAGTTTCAATGATCATTTACAAAGTACACATTGTGATGTTTACTTTTATAACTCACTTGATAATTTTAAATAATCATCAAAGAAGTATGCAAAATAAATTCATTGATGACAATAAGTCAGCAGTGAAAATGTAATTTCTAATTTAATAAGGTTACGTCAAATTGCTAGGGCATCTTGGAAAAGAAATAAGTAACAACATGAATATCAGACCCGTCTAGTGGAGATTGTAGTATGTAGTTTTTAAGTTTCCCATACGAAACCTATCATATTTATGATTTTATGGTGTTTGACATGCATCCTAATGCTCACACTCCATCAATGATGGAAGTCGTTTCCCTTCTAACAGAGGACGAGGGAATGACCAATTAAATAACGTTTTCGTTGTCACAATGGCTGGGACACAGAACAAGGCAAGCATAGTTCAATGTAATCTGCAATACAGCAGGGCAGCGACGGCAGTACTATGCCGACGCCTTGATGTGAAGCAGGATACACTGGCACTAATGCAGTTGATAGTTCAAACCATCAGAATAACAGTGTTATCAAGACTAAGTGGACTTATTTCCAGTTCACCAACAACAGAGAGACCGAGGACAGCCATCTACGTTCCTCGGCATATCAAAACCCAGCCACGTCAACTCCTTTCAAAATCTGATCTAACGGCCGCGAAGGTGGAATGTTTGGTGGCAGACAAACCAACAAATATTGTCTTGGCGTCAGTATGCCTTACTCAAGACTCGGGTACTCCACCACCAACAAGGGCGATGGAGGACCTGGTAGTACACTTCCGCAACCAAAACTGGGAATTAATCATGGGCTGTGACGCCAACGTACACATGTGATCTAGGGCAGTGAAGACAACAATGTAATAGGTAAGTCGCTTCATGATTATATTACCGATAACAACCTTAGCGTAAGTAATAGGGGCTGTACACCGACATTTATTAACTCTAGAAGTCAAACTAAACTAACAACGTGGCGTATATCCAGCCTAGCCCTAGAATTGGCATGTGTCTGACTATGTAACACTACAGACCACCGATGGATAAACTTAATTAATCTTACTAAGGCACCAAAAAAAACCATTCTGAGATCTCCGGAGAACTGACAGAGACAAATATCAATGTCAACTCAGGGAAAACTTGGAAGAATTAATAAGAGGGTGCCCAGATGGAGTGGCGAAATAGAGCAATATGTTAAAATCTTGCAAACAGCCACGAGACAAGCTTTTGAAACATCCTGCCCCTTGAGGTCCTCTCAACAGCCCGATGAGGCCACCAAGTGGTGGTCTCAAGAGCTGACTGACCTCAAGAGGAAAGCTAGGATCTCGTTCAACAAAGCAAAACTGACAAGACAGGAATCCGATTGGGAATCACACAGAACCAATCTGAAAGAGTTTAAGAAATTAGTCAGACAAAGAGATGCGCGGAGAACCTACTGTGAGGAAATCGAAGATTATTCTCAGACTGCTAGGTTATGCAAAATCCTCGCCAAAGACAAAGGCCATGACCTCTGCCTATTAAAAAAGAGTATTGGTACAAGAACCACCGACCTTCGTGAACGGCTAGAGTTACTCATGGAGATTCACTTCCTGGGATCTGTGGTAACAGAACTGAAGGAGTGGCTAAACAAAATCAACACCCAACCCTCGGCTTTGGATTGACAAATGGCCAACCAAATAGTGAGTGAGGACAGAATAAGATGGGCAATACAAAGCTTCTCCTCTTTTAAGTCGCCAGACATTGACAGTATCTATCCCGCTCTACTGCAATTGGGATTGGATGAATTACTGTCGCACCTGGTTGGAGTATTTAGGGAGTGCTTAGCACACCATTATATTCCAGAGATATGGAGAGAAGTGAAAGTTGTCTTCATCCCAAAGGCAGAACGGATGGACAATACCACCCCAAAGCCTAAATCAGACCTATTAGCTTAACCTTGTTCCTACTCAAGATGATGGAGAAACTATGTGAACGATATATAAGGGATGTTGTAATGAAAGACAACCCTTTACATTCTAACCAGCACGCATACACCCTGGGAAGATCCACCGACACCGCCCTCCATGCAGTGGCAACTCGGATTGAGAGATCCTTGGATAATAAAGAATCCACCCTTGGCATCTTCATAGACATAGAGGGTGCGTTTGACAGGACCATCTTTCCAAAAATTACAGCGGCTCTAGTGGAGAAGAATGTCCCTACGATGGGAAGCTGGATATGCAGTATGATCTCGAAGAGAGCTGTACAAATCAGTGTGGGAGATGCTTCTGTACGAGGAATAGTCACGAGGGGCTGTCCGCAGGGAGGAGTAATATCACAACTGCTATTGAACCTAGTTCTTGACTGTCTCTTGTGCCGCCTCAATTCAGAAAGATTCCATACAATTGCCTACGCAGATGATCTAACAATAATGCTTAGCGGAATATTCGAAGGAGTCCTCTGTGAAAGAATGCAGGAGGCCCTAAGAAAAATCGAAAAATGATGCAGTGAACATTTTCTGTCTGTCAATCTCAGGAAGACGGAGCTGGTTCTCTTCATAAGGAAAAGGAAACTAGGAGCACTGAAGGCATCTGCCCTCTTGAATACAACACTAAGTTTGAGAAGTGAAATACCTTGGGGTAACCTTCGATGCCAAACTAACATGGAATCTGCACATACAGAAGATTAAAGAAGGCTTACATTTCTTATGAGCAGTGCCGCAGGATTATGGAGAAAACCTGGGGAATGAAACCCAAATTAGGTATGTACCTTCATAAGACCAATGATAACCTATGGAGCTGTGGTTTAGTGGCCTAAGAGCAAACAGACTACAGCTAAGGCCAAGCTTAGCCAAGTGCAGAGAATGCCTGCCTAAGCATAACTGGAGCTATGCGAACAACGCCAACGAGAGCTATGGAGGTAATGCTGTGTCTGCCACCACTAGATACATATCCAGGAGAAGTGGCTCTGACTACAATGGTACGCCTCAAATCCGTTGGCATACAACCAAATGTAGGATGTGGAGATGCCAGAAGTCACCTATGGAATGATGCTATCAGGAAGACGCATATTCTACAGGCGTGCACAGATGGCATTTCTCCCCGGTTTGTCTTTGACAGATCCTACATAATACAGACGAATAGTGAGAACGAGGCTGCTGGCGAAGGTGTGATCAACATCTTCACAGACGGATTTAAAAAGAAGGATGGGGCAGGATGTGGAATATACTCCAGAAGTCTGCAAATCCAATATAAATGGGCTATGGATGGGAGAGCCAGCATAGTACAGATGGAACTGGCGAGCATAACGATAACCGCAAAAGAGATTGTCCGTAAACAAACTACGGTAAAACAATCAGGATGTACACAGATTGTAGACAATCATTACTAGCCCTGAGAAGTTACAAAATTACAACAGGAGCAGTATGGGAATGTCATCAAGCACTTGTAGGTGCTTCCAGCATGAATAACATACTGGCATGCTGGGTGAAAGGATATGATATGTGTAATGACAACAAAGTACCCGACAGTTCGGCCAAGAAGGCAGCAGGCCTAAATATCTTTGGACCAGGCCCGGTCAGTCTGTTACCGATCACGGAGATAACACAAATAATTAAAGAGATCACCCACAATGAATTCAAGAAGCTGTGGGATGAAACAAACAGCTGTTAGCTTGCTAGGGAACTCCTAATATATCCCAACAAGAGTACGGCAATTGACTACCTGGCAATGTCCAGAAGAAATCTACATTTTATAACGGGAATCCAGACTGGATACTGTCCGTTAAGGAAACATCTACATAATATGAGATTAAGTGAAACACCTTTCTGTAGACATTGCGAATAAAAAAATGAGACCGTCCAACATGTACTTTGTGACCGTTCTGCTGTCTCATCGATCAGAAAATCCATTTTGGGAGAACGTTGGCCTACTTTGGCTAATGTAAGGGAGATGCCCCTAGGCAGCATCATCACCTATTTCACAAGATTAGGTTGGTTAGAGGCCTAGGCGAAAGTCTGCCTTCAGGGAGGATATACGTACAAGGGGCCCAATAGGGCCTAAATGCTGTGGTTCAATAATTTGTATTGACCACCCTCCCAACCAATTCCAGACATGTATTTTTGTAGTTTCTGGTGTGTCTGCGTTTTCAATGTAAATTTCTTTCCTCAAGTTATCGGCAGTTTCATAAAACATATGAACTTTTTATAAGATTTGATGTATATATCTACAATAGATTTTGGAAGATAAATTAGCGATATTGTTCCGGTATTGCTCAGAGTTTATGAGTTTCTATAATAAATATCAATGGAATATGAATAAAGCTCCTGCCCTCAAGAGTCTATTGATGATTACGAAAAAATGGCCCGAGAAACAAAACATAAATATGTATGGTTTCGAAAGGGTAAAACATTGGTTAGAAAAAAAGAAGATTCTCCAGTGTTAATAATAGAGAGTAAAAAGGATCTGCAAAAGTTAAACATGGATAATAATCTAAGCCCGGACCTGTCTAACAACATCGCACGTGCTTGAATCTTTCATTTTATATAGATACTCATTTCTTTAGAATATCAACTTCTGTTCTTTCTTAAGCTTATCAAATATTTCTTATAATTTGTATAAATTAACTGTTTACTTTCTGTATTATGGATACCTATTTAACAAATTTAGAAAATGCAAATAAAATCACCACAGTAATTCCGCATGATATCGATACAAATAGAAATTATTTATTAGATAACAACGAAGCAGATACAAGCTCTATTTATTTTTTACACACAAACATCAGAAGTATTATGAAAAATTTTGAATCATTGGAGGTTTTTTTACATATTTATAAAAATATATACCATGTTATTGTATTAACTGAAACTTTTAATATTACAAATATTAAACCTTTCTATCTAGAGGGTTACTCTATATATTATAATAAAGGGGAAATAAATAAAAATGATGGTGTTGTTATATTTGTGAAAATTAATTTGAATCATACAAGTAACATAATTACATATTTAAATTTTAAAATTTTAAGGCTCACATTAGTTGTAAATAAGCAAAAATTTGACATAACGGGTATTTACAGACCACCTTCTTACAATATTCAGGATTTCATTGCACATTATACAGACTATTTAAGTAATTATTGTAATTTGAAGAATGAAATAATAATGGGTGACTTTAGTATTAATATATTAGAAAATAATGAGGTAAGTGAACAATATCTAAATCTAATGGCTGAATATGCATTTTTACCCCATATAAATAACTTTACAAGAACTGAAAATAATAGCAAAACATGTATTGACCACGTATTATTTGTCAAAACAGATATTAATCCACAAAACATACTCCCAATGATATTACACAGCAAAATAAGTGATCATTTTCCTCAAATATAAAAAATTTCACTACATAAAAAACTAGAAAGTAACGTAAATACGGGATGTGAATCGCCAAAAACAATAAATATCATTAACTACAATACTCTAGAAAATTATTTGTCTAATAACGTAAACTGGGATGATATCTTACAACTAAACGACATAAATAATGCTGCAAAAATATTTATAGACACTATTAAACGGGCTATTGCAATATCTAGTGAACAAAAAAATCTTAAACATACAAACTGCAAAATTGTATAAGCAGACACTTAAAAGTCCTAATAATATTCAGCTAAAAAATGAGTATAAATATTATAGAAATAATTTAAACAAATTAATAAAAAAAAGTAAACAAGATTTTTATAAACAAAAAATTAATGAGAATATAAATGATACTGCAAAAATATGGTCGTACACAAATGAATTGCTAAACAAGAAAAAACCAACTGATAACAAAATAAAAGCTATTAAAACTGAGGCCCTGAATATTATTAGTGATGAAAAGGAAGTTGCAAATTATATGAACACGTTTTTTACTGATATTGGAACAAAGACAGCTAACAGTATAAAAGTCACCAACTACAAACATAAATTAAAAAACAAACTTAGGGATACTATTTTTATAAAACCTGTGAAAGAAAATGATGTACTAAATTATATAAATAAATTAAAATCAGATACATCACCTGGTATAGATGGAATACATTCCAAAACATTAAAATATATTAAAGATTTTATTGTTACTCCATTAACATAAATCATTAATTTGTCCTTTTCTAATGGTATTTTCCCCGACATATTAAAGGAGGCTATTGTGAAACCAATACACAAGGGAGGGGATGCAGATCAAGCAAATAATTATCGACCTATCTCGCTAATATCCAATATCGCTAAAATATTTGAATATGCTATGAAAGACATAATGATGGGCTTCTTAAAAAAACATAATATACTAGCAAAACAGCAGTTCGGTTTTCAGGAAAAATTGTGTACACAGGACGCTATAAACAAATTAATTGGTCATGTATATCAGAGTGTTGATAAATCAAAACCTTCGCTAGCAGTCTTTCTCGACTTAGCTAAGGCCTTTGATACGATATCACACACAAAATTAATTGAAAAATTACCGGCATATGGTTTCAGAGGTAAAATGTTAGATATAATTAAAAATTATTTGTACCAGAGAGTACAATATGTGAAGAATGGTAACAAGATCAGTGAGCCTTTAATACTAAAAAGCGGGGTACCACAAGGTACTGTACTGGGCCCCATTCTTTTCATATTGTATATAAACGATATATTTGACTTAGAAAAAGACTGTTACATTATATCATATGCCGACGACACAGCCCTGTATATCGAGGGAGACCGCTGGCAAGAAGTTAAAAAAAAAACTGAGAAATTATTACAGAATATTAAAGCATGGTTAGATGATAGTTTACTTATGCTAAACTACGGTAAGACTAAATTTCTTACATTTTCTTCAAATACAATCGGCCAGCCAAATTACAATGAAATAAATATACATAAATATGAGTGTCGCATGCCTGAAGACTGTAATTGTAATATTACTAACATTTGTCAAATATCTAGGAGTAATTGTTGATTGCCATCTAAGATGGGACGAACAGATATATGCAGTTTGCAGTAAGTTGAGAGTTTAAAATTTTAAGGAATGTATTAACTCCTGATTTACTGCGAATGACATATTATGCTTTGGCACAATCGATAATTACACATAGTCTGTTAGCATGGGGAGCAGCCTATAATACTATATTAAGGAATGTATCAGTAATTCAAAAACTCCTTATTAAAATAATACTGTCTAAACCAATGCGATACCCTACACTTTATTTATTCTCGGAATTTAAAGTACATAATATTCAGCAGTTGTATACGCTTGAAATACTAAAATATATATATAAAAACAGATCATTGAGCTCACCAATACATAATTATAGTACAAGGTTTGTATCAAATGTCGGTTGTGTCCCACCTCTAATGAAAAAAAGTATTGGCCAGAGAAGTTTTACTTATTTAACAACAAAAGTATACAATGTATTATCTTTGAATATAAAAAATTACAGAAATATGCCTTACAATTGTTTTATGAAAATGTGTAAAGTATATACGATTGGGATTGAAACCTTATAAAAACTAAAAGCCGGCAAAAACAGTCGGCATCTCTTTATTGTACATGGGCGGAGGTAAATACAAATGCTTGTCATAACAAAATGATAAGATTTTCGGGCGTTATTATATTATCCTCTGTTTCAAATGGTCTCCAGAAAGCCATGGTAAATTAGTAAATAATTAAAATATTTTACCTTTTATACAGTAGTAAATATTTATAAATGTGAACAGTAACTAGCTAAACTCCTACGCTTGATATTATAGTAGGTATTTATGCGCTGCACTTGGTTCTTGGTAACTTTTTTGCCTGCTATAAAAGAGTTATTTACTGGTGGGATTTTTTTTTAATAGCACTTCCGATTTTATCGGAAATTACTTTAAATTGAGAAATTTAAATTAAAATAATTGAAAAATTCTTGCTCAGCACTTTCTGCCATTTGGATGGATTTTTACATTTTTAATCTTACTTACCACATTATTTGCAAAATAATAAATGGAAAAAAGTTGAACCCCCTCCGAGATTCGATCTCTGAACTATTGCACGGAAAACGGGATTGCTAACCACTTCTATTCTGACTTTTAACTCTCGTTAACCATGGAAAACTTCTCGGTGAAGTAGAAAACTAAATATTTTCTTTTTACATTATTTCTCACAAGCCCTCGATGGAGAGGTGTATCATATAAATGATAACGAGGAAAAGGAATGGATGGAAGAGGGTGAATTTAATTAACGGTTAAAGCAGAAAAGAAATGGCAACAGCAAACGGAATCTATAGATATACGAAAATAAATATCTCATGAAATTGATGCACAAGTACAAATTTCACGGCTTCGCATATGGCAACTGGTATGTACAATTTTATAACAATTCCATCTAAAATGTCAAGAATGACCTCACGCAATCTATTGGAATTACTTCTTTTGATTAATGTAGAGCATAACAAAATTCCTTCGGGTGAGGAAATTTTTAGCAGCTTTGGTTCACTTATCTAAGAAGTTGAAGAAAACATGGCTTATGTAATCAGCGAAACAACAACCAAACTAGCCAATTATTATTATTTCTAGGTACCTATCTGCATGCTAATTATCCTTTCAATGATTTACAACTAGAATGCTATTTTTATATGTCTCATGAGATGAATTATACATATTTTTTATCTTCATATTTAAAAAATATGTTAATATCTCTTAATCCAAAGAAAGTGTATACGTTTATTTTTTAGTTAACAGATATTTTCTAATATGCGGATTACTTCAACGTTCTCAATTTGCTCTCAAAAAATACTAGTGAACTGAAAGAAATTTTAACAAAAAGATGGATGTTTACTCAAATTTAACAAACCCCCAAAATTTCAGATTTTTAAAAAATGTATCCATGTGGATACCCCTCACTCACCACTTTCAAATATTTGATTTTTAAAAGGTTTTCCTACCACGTGCAGTTACATTTCCAAAGTGTGTTATTTAGCGGGCATATTTAATTTTTCCTTAAATTTCCACGTAAGCCCGTCCTCTGGACTGGATGAGTGGTCTACAATAGTAGTGGAATAAAAAAAAACTTTTGTACATCAGTCCAAATGATTTTTAATAATATCAAGTTAATAAATTTTATAATTATTATATATAGATATACAGAGATCCCTGATAAGACAATATTTACAATAAATTTCTTTATACAATAATTATTACATTTATATAGACAATAATAATTTATACAAATATACAATAACTATAAAATATAGTCAAATAAATACACAATGAAGAAATGTTCTTCAAAAGTTTTGCAAACTGGAGTAAACATTGCACGGTAAAAATATTTTTAAATTTAGGTATTATTCACAGTCAAACTTGTTTGTATACAAAAGTTTAGCAACATATATGGTATATTTTATATGATACCGCTGTAAGTACTCATTTATTTTGTAAAACAGTAAATCATAAGTAATCCAAATATACACAGGAAATTTACAACAAGAGCAAAGCACGCCAATAACATATATACAGAGAGAGATCTAAAAACGTTTATATTTACCATAACTTAAAATTAATTTTTATACAACAAGACTAAAGATAAGAAATTATGAGTTTGGAAATGTATTATTTCAAAATACAAGTGGCGTAAAAAACAATAAAAAACGTTAAACAGAGTTCAGCATTAAAGGCATTGGCGTAGATTTGGAAGTAGACAGACGAGTTTGAATTGTCAGAGTTTTATGGTTTGAACCAATTCTCGTGTTCTCATAATCGTCTAGCTGTTTCTATCATTTCACAGATAATAATAGAGATTCATGTTGCATAATCAGACTTGGGATGAGCGAAAGGGTCACTCAAGAAATATATTATATGGGTTTTAGCCTATACTAATCATATATTCATTCGTTTCGCTCCATTATGCATGGAAGCTGAGGAGGAGGGGGCATATGCCACCAGGGAATCCCTCTAGTTATAGCGGTGTATTCTGACTTTCTGTTTGTTTAAATAAAAAGTTATAGTACTTGGCGATGTTATAGTACATTACATTCCCTATTAATAAATGCAAAACAAAAAATGTCAAAAACAGCCAAAAAATTCAATCTTTCGGTCCAAGAGGACAAACCCTGATAAAAAAGCATCTTTAATTTTCATTTCAACCAAAAACCGCAATTACGTCACAAAAAATCTGAAAAAATTCACGAACCGACGATAACTCAAAAATACCCCAAAACAACAAAAAACATTAAAAAATTTATTCATCAATTTTACAACACAAACTTTTCAAATGACTCACCTAAAAAATACTGCCCCATATAATAGCATTCAACACATAACACCCTTTTCGTACCTACGGTATAAATCTCAAATTCATATTCATAAACTTTTTACAACTCATTTTCCATTCAATTTTGACCTTCATTCGAATTCGCGTCCTAACTATTTTATCTGTTTCATAACAGACCACATTTCTAAATTAATGTCACGACTTCTTCACGTTTCAACGCATTAGCATACTTTCATTTCAATTCCATATTTACCCCTTCAAACATCGACACCGGAGATAACCCAACGTCGCGTACATAAACAATCATTACGAGGACGAATCAATATATTCTACTTCTTTTTTATTCTATATCTTCTAAACCAAAACCTATTCGAGTTTCATTCAATCACCAAACGATTTCTCTTTCATTTTCGAATTTTAAATTTTTACAAAGATGATACAATATTACGCAACCCTCGCCCGCACGGAATGTCGGGGGCCGATTTTCTAGAATAAAATGGGTGTAAAAACGTTCGTGCAAGACTCACGAGGCACGTAAAAGGCAGAGCTCAATACGCTTTAGGCAAGTCAGTGTCATTATCCGAAGTTAGTAATTCTGCATCTAGTCAGTGCAACGCATGCTCACGCGCTTCCTTGGCCGTAACCAACCGCCACCGCGCAACTAATTTTCAATTGAATTTTTTCAGACAATCAAACTAATTTAATCTGCCACCACGCACCTAATCTGAAGTGAAATTTTTACATTTTTTAAACAAATTTCAATTCGAATTAAATCTCCCAAGCTGGAATTTATTCGTTGTCGAAAAGTTAGCAAATAGTAACTGTAAAAGAATAATAATGTAATTTTATTTAAACTTGTGTTCGTTCTAATAATAAATATTATATCGTTTAAAGAAAGTGTTTTAATTTGCCACAACTACGTACAGGGTATTCTGTCCTTCTTATTTGGGTTTCTTGCCACATGTAAAAACAAATCACCAAGTCTACAAAATAATAGAATTATTGGAAGAAAGCCTCCGTGCCTGTGACTTTACGTCAAAGGAACAGTCAGAGCAGGACACAGAAATAATGTATTTTGCTGACGTTTCGGAAAGTAGTCACTTTCCGTTTTCAAAGCTTTTTTCGAAGAACTCTTATTTGTTGTGTATACAAATACACAGGTTTAAGATTCTGTTTATGTTATTTCCATAGATACTTACTACTGTGTAAATTAAATAATCCGAGCTATCTGCATTACCCAGCGGAAGTCAGTGAAAGCAATCAGCAGGGGATTATACAAAGTGAGCAATTTATCCTGATCCAACTTTTTTAAGTGCAATCCCCCCAAAACTTCATTCTACTACAAATTAAGTGCACGTCAAGCCTCAAGGGTATCTACTAAGTTCATAGCTCTTATTTGTGTGCGTGTTTATAGCGCCCAACTTAGAACCAAATATATTAACGTCAGAGGCTTTTTGGTGTTCAACGACCACATCTGATGTTATGCGGTTTCTGCATTTAATCAACCCAAATTGTGTGGTTGATAATTTGCAAAATTATATTATTGCAACGCCGAATATTTGGACCCTTAAACTGGATTCTCTCCTTTTCCCACTTTCGCATCTGTGGTAAGTTAGTTATCATCAATGATTTTTGATAAGGAACATAATACGAATCATAAAGATATACGTTATGATTAAACCGTCAATGAGTAATAAGAAGAGAAAAGTGACCACAAGCTCATAAGACGAAATATAAATACCATAATCGGCTTGTCACTAAACAGACACGTTTTAACTTCATAGTTAACCAGTTACTATGTAAAAAATATTGTAATAAATTAAGTCTAGCCGAATTTGCATTTATTTCTTCTGTAACAAACAAATATCTTTTTAATTATTTTAGTTTGGACATTAATTTATTAATAGGTGCAGTTGAAAAACGACCAGCGTTGCACACCACTGGGATACATATTTAAAATATAATTTAAGACTTCCCATTTCTATACCGTGTCCATGATGATACTCGGGAATTATTAAGTTATCAGTTTATTGTCCAGAAGTTTAAAACCAAAGATTAAACTGACTGAAAGATGATGTGTATATCAAAAGTATCAAGTAGTAACTGATTATCGTAACTCTTTTGGAATCAGAACCATATACCTACTTTGAAATGCATAAATTTTAAGATTTTTTTTGTCATTTACAGAGGAAATTTTTGGTTATTATAGAATGGATACTAAATAAGCGAAGCGTATTCTAATTTATATCTCACAAATGAATAATAAACAACTCTTAGTATTTGCATATTATGAAAATTCCGACAGTTTCTAATAATAAAGCCTAACATTCACAATGAGGATGATACAGATTGACTAATGTGATCGTTAATGTGATTTTGGTATCAAAAATTACGCCAAGGTCTTTTATGACTTCACATCGATTTAAATCTACTGAATTCATTTTATATGCAAATTCGATTGGTTGTTTTTTTAGAGTAAAGCTCATAGTTCTACATATCTGAATATTTAACTGGAATCTATTCACCTGGCACCAAATTTGAAGATTTTGTATTTGACACTGAATAAGCACACAATCCACAATATCGATCATAGTAACATATTTTTAAATAAACAGCAAACAAAATCAAGTTGCAGTGAATGACGTTGTAATGTCGTTGATAAATAATAAAAATAACAAGGGTCCAAGATTGGAACCCTCAGAGATTCCAGATATAGAATACAAACATTTTGAATTAAAACCATTATATGATACAAAATGAGATCTTTCGTTAAGGTATGGTGTAAATAGTATTAAAAGAATATTAATAAATCCGCTGGCTTTTAATTTGCTAATAATGATTCCATGGTATATTCGGTCAAACGCCTTAGAGAAATCTGTATATACTTGACCTTGATCCTTAATTGCCTCAGATACGTATTGAGAAAATGTTGCCAGGTTTGTAACTGTGGACCGGTACTGAAGGGGTAAAATTACATTTCTAACACATGGATAAATTTTATTATACAGAGAAATCTCTCTAAAATGTTTGCAAAATTACATAAAACGGAGATTGATCGTAATTAACTATAACAAAAAAAAGATCACCAGATCTGAGCCCTGGACATATTCGGACTAGTTTTTGGAAACATCGGTTAAAGCACCTGTTTTAAGAACCATGTTAAATAATATGAGTAAAAGTTGAACGAAAATATATTTACAATCCTTAATTAAAGAACTTGGAACCTGGTCGTACCCTGATGTTATTTTATTTTTTAAGTGTCCAATGGCATCAAAACATCATTTTCAGTAAATTCGCTAACATTCAAAATTGGTAAATTATTAGTTTTTAGATTAGAAAAATCTGGATAGAATGTGAATAAACACTACGAAAATAATTACTAAACCAATCCACTAATAATTAAGGCGTGTCAAATACATCATCTTTGTTGACTAATTTGCCTGGTATTCTAGTACGTCTTGTTTAGATTAGATGTGTAAGACCAGAAAAATTTAGGATCGGTTTTCAATTTCTCTTCAACGGTATAATATATCCTGCAGATAAAAAACGAAATAAAAACAAAACAAGCGGCCGCACATTAAAATCCTATAAAGATAAGCGAGTAGATTTGCGAAGAAATAGTACAGAGCCGTACTTAAAATTCGTATGTATCAGAGTGTACATATTAATAATACTTGATCGAAATGCGTTGTCAAAATTGAACGACTGATTTGCTGATCTAAATATTTCAAGTGCGGACCTGGGCGCAATTACTTTTGCGACTAGTTTAATGGTATTTTAATGAAGTTGTAAAGTTTTTGTCGTCTTTTCTACGTGTAGTGTAAATCTGAGCTCGACTATAACTAAGTATGATTAATATGCAGTATTAATTTCCAATTTTACTAATGACATCAATCTTTTAAAATTTTCTAGGTAGACTGCAGCTTTTGTTTTAAATTTTTTATGATAGTAATTTTTTTACTTAATATTATTAATAATATGTAAGGTATACCATGATGGGTATAATAAGAAGAAATAGAAATAAGAAAATAGAATATATGTGTTCGTGGAAAACAAATAACCATGACACCACCTTCCATTTAATATAAAATAATTAAATAGTCTTATTCTGAATGGCACATTCAAAAACGTAGCATTTTAGAATCTATATTCATACAACTTCTCTCTTAAATTGACAACATGCTATTGGAGTTACATCAAGCGCATTGGTGATAGCCTGTATATATTTTGGACTTTCAAAATAAAGTTCACAGCAAACCAAAATTATTGATACTCGATTATCGAGTAAGTATTGACAAATCTTCCATTCAATTTACCTGAATGACTTTTCGTCGAATGACGCGTTTCTTACTAAAACTGAGTGGTAAACGTCTAGTCTTTTACAAGGTGCCATCATGAAAAAGGTGACCAAATTGAAACTTTATTGGAAAATCTACATCATGTGCTTAATGCAAATAATTCTCATTTCACATTTAGGCTGGAGACACACACACATTAGATACCGGCATTTATTGCCGCGTCGCATTAGTGTGAACACACCTTATTTACGCTACTTACACACTGGAGACTTTGCAACGTAAGCCCCTTTTCACACTGGGCGATTTATCAGCGCGACTTAGTAGTGCGGCTGAGCCGTGCATACTATTTGTACGTGATGTCCCTATACCTTTACACATTAGGCAACTTAGCAGCGCAAGTCGCAGGTAGCCGTGACGATTCACCCGGCTGTTGTATTTAAGCTGGGGTTTCATTGCGCGAAACTCGCGAAACTAGATTCGCGTTGTGGATACCTAGTTTCCACCCCGAAATTTTTAGCGCGAGGACGTTTCGAGGTGAGCGGACCAGTAGTCTGATTTTGACTGCGCATCAAAGTGTTTCGCGTTGTTTATTTCGCTCCGTGTAAACGCATACTTGTCTAGAGCTTCAAAATGAACCAGGAGGACTGCATTCCCCTTATTGAACTGTTTCAAAGCTATCGACTTTTGTGGGATGCCATTACAATACCTGCGTGGAAGGAAATGAGCGTCAAAATGGGGCAAATTTTCGATACTCTTAAAGCAAAAATGAAAACTCTAATGGGGTCTTACGAAAGTGAAAAATCAAGGGAAAAGAAGAGTACAGTCGCTGGATCAGGTATGCAGATTGTTTTATTTTTGTAAAACAACCCGCATACCTTATCCAGTGACTCTGTTACTGCTTCTCTGATATTAGTATCCATTCTTCTTATTATGGTATCAACCTGTGACAGAGATATTTAAAGTCTTGTGAAGTCATCCGGGTAAAGATATGGTATCATTGATGGGTTCTACTACTATAACTCTCAGAAGCTGGTTTCCATATTGCAATCGCCGACGAAATAATTTGATGTTGCGGTCGTTGTATATACGAACGGCGTGCTTGTCTCGCACAAACTGGTGGTTCACTTTGTTTCGCCTCTATGTTGCGAAACGTTTCTCATCGTGGAAGTGGCTAGTACGAGACAGCCGATTCGCGAGTAATTCTCGCGAAACAGTTGCGCGAGTCAGTTTCCCGCAATGGAACGCCAGCTTTAGATTATAACCGCGGGACTTAGTCGCCCAGTGTGAAAAGGGGATAAGGAGTAGCAAAAATACGCAACTAAGTCGTACGGCTGACAATACTTGAGGGTAGCGGGAAGGCAGTCGCGTGGGCTAGCAGCGCCAGCATTGTATATAGACACATCGGATAAATCATCTCTGCTAGTTCTGGAGACCTACTGTTGCAACGCTGCTAAATCGCCAATGTGTATAGGGATAGAGAATCACGTACAAAAATAGTGTACATGGCAGTCGCGCTGCTAAAACTCGCCAGTGTGTAAATAGTGTTAAAACCATGTATTTTATTTGCATTTTTTATCATTGCGACTTTTCGATGCGATAAATCGCGTCGTAATCACTGTGTGAGTGTCTCCGGCCTCAGCACGCATTCCTATTAGCAAGTTTCGATGGCAGTTGATAGGAGCGACGTTATGCTAATAAGATTGCTTATGGGTTTCTACATTAAACAAAAATAGGGTGATGTAGATAGAAGTGAATAAAATAAATTAACCGATATTTTTAATTTATATGTGCGTATGTTAAGTTAAAAGTGGCTGGCTTAATTAAATTACCCTTATTTTAATTGCATATAATTCTAATTTATCTATATTAATCAAGTTCGTCAAGTCAGTTCGGTTATCTCTTTCTTTCCTTTGTGAATAGAAAATAGAATGAAAATACCAATAATGTTGCTATACATTTGCAAATTAAAATTATATATTCATAAAATTCATCACCATAGTCAGTAAGCTGTAGTCGCACCACTATGGTGTATATTACCAAAATGTCCCAAGCTTCCTAAGGGATCAGGTGCAGGAGGTGTAGGTTGACAAGCAACATACCACTCACTGAGGGAAGTTGCACCAGGTACTTGGGGTCCAGAAACGTGGGGACTTGCAGCTACGGAAATGCTACCTGCTGAAGAAGAATTCGACTCCTCGCCATCGCTATCATAGTGTGGAGGAGATCTACCGGAGCAGCCGTGTACTTTCATGTGTTTCCTGAGCGACGAAGGATGGGTGTAGGATTTGTCACAGCCAGTTACCCGACAATTGTACGGTTTGTCAGAAGTGTGAACGTGTGAATGCTTCTTTCTGTCCGAGGAGTTGGCAAACCGTCGATCGCAACCTTCGTATTCACATTTAAAGGGTTTTTCTCCTGAAACAAAAAAATGTTTGATATATAAGTCTGTTAAATGTATCATATAATAGATAATTACACTCTCTTAACTTATTAACAATAATCAAATTATAAATTTAAATGTTTGACTAACCTAACCGCCTTTCAAATTACCACAATAGTCAACAAGTCTAGAGGAGCTGAATATATTTGACAATGAATTAGGCACGCGGCATTATGTAGTATAATATATAGGATATATATTATAATTCGGAGAAAAAAAGAATTGATAAATAGTAATAAATTCATTGTGATTTTAATATTTTAGCACATATTTAACCTCCGAAAAGTAAGTACAGACAGAAATTTATAGGGCGAATTACTGGAATTTGACTTCAGTAAAATAAACAGTTGGTTTTTCGAAAAATTCAAATTTATTTATATATAATGAAAGGCTATAACGTGCCATAAAAGGAGTGAGTTAGTATGAAAAATAATGTCCATCAAGAGACAACCGTCTTCTTAGATACAATTCAAGCCGTTTTTTAAATCTTCGTTCACTTTGTCCAATATTTGCCGATCGATCAGATCAATATCTTGCCTGATGGCCTCTTTCAAGTTTAATTTGAATGACTTGTGTGTATAAACCTTTGATTGCGGCTACAAAAAAGTCCGGATTATTTCGATGTAGAGAGACGAGTTAACAGTTACCGCAGACCTGCTTTGGTAAAAAAAATGAGCCCCAATGATTCCGAAGGGAGCAACGGCTGAACACAATAAGAACCTCTTGGCGGAGAAAATAAAAATCGGCCAGTCGGAGGGCTTGTTCTGAGACCCCCAAGGGTATTCGTGCATTAATTTTGTGTATTCAAAGGTTTCAGAGAAATAAGGTTTTTTGTCTCAGGGCCAATGCTTCACAATGTATGAGACTTTTCCCTAAAAAAGCTTAAAATTCACTTTGGGAAATTTTGGAGGGCTACTTTTGATATACCCTGTATATAGTCATCGATTAAAACGCTTGGTTTAAAAACGAAAAGTAAAATTTATTTATTCACTTCACAATTGGTTTTAAAATAACGAAAAATTATATTCTGAATGGTTAACTTTCAACAACGAAGTTGCGTCGTAAACAATTAACTCGATTTGTTTAAATAGTTTTAAAAATTCAATTGTTGGCGGAGGAGCCGGTTTAGAATAATTAAAAATCACTAAAATATTTTAAAATGCGCTAGGGCAGAGATTTTGGATGTTTTTACTTGAACCACCAAGGAAGAACGAGTACGGTTAAAGAACGCGGCACTGGTTGAACTTGCTCGAGCTTCATCTCACCCGAGCTTATATACTCTCGTGAGTTTTCGTTAAATGTGCCCTATCGAGTAAGGCGAAAACGTTTGTTTGTAATCTGGATTTGTCCCCAGACTGCATGCGGGCTTGGTCTAAAACCGGTCGCCGGTCCCAGCCATTCCGTGCATCCACGTAACTGCGTAATTATTGAAATCTTTAGAAATCCTATCAGAAAATTATATTATTAAATAGAGTTTAAATTTTGACGCGTTTTGATTTTTTGGGGAACCTGTATCATTTTTATTAAGGGAGTTATTTGAAGTTTTATGAAAACTTGAATTTTAAAATTACAATAAGCGACCGTACTATACTGTTCCTCAGTCCAGCGCTTATCCACGAAGGTGGACGTAGGTCTTAGATTGCTAAGCGCTATGGGATGTCTATCTCTCATGCCTTACTAGGCGCGGTGAATGTTTACGAAGCGGAAATAAGTATTGATATACGATTGTGGGGTGACGTGCAGAAAGATAAATAACCGTTTGCTATTTACTACGCAATTACGGGTAGACTTGCCAGAGCCTGCGACTGGATGCGGAGAGGAATGAATGTAAAATTTTTATTTAAATGAATTAAAATTTGATATTTGGGGACTGTGGAGAGTATGACTAGCGGAATGAAAATATACAGGGGCAATATTTTTAAGGTCGAAAATTTTTTAAGTTTTTTCTGTAAAAAGTGGAGTTTGATAGTTTTGAAGGTTTCGGCGATAGTTTAAGCATCTTTGGGAATTATCGAGTGGGGCTGAATTTTATCGGAGAAAAATTGTGGTTTTTTGATATTTGAAAATAGAAGGGCTTTTTTATATGTTTTGGCAAGTGGGATGGAAATTTCGGGTAATTTGACGGATTCTGGAATTTTTTCGAGTTAATTTTTTCTGTTACAAAGTAGGTACTACAACACGGCACACCAAATTGTAACGCGATAACTGCATAAAAATTTTTGGTTCCATTGTTACTGACATGGCATACTAAGCAAAAGAATGCTGCCAACCTTGCCCTTATCCGCTGACTACCTACCGTGTACTACTCATTCAAAAAATTCACGTGTGTCGCCCGATAGAAATATTAATTTATCTACTCATATTAGATTACATATTCATTAGCGAACTGCTTTTGAACAAGTAATAGTATTCATAAACAAATAGCGTGAGTTATAATAACTCACTAGGTACAAAGCCAATCTCCTTTACCTTATGTCTGCTATTTGAAGAGAATGTAACTAAAAAACATCGAGGAGGGTGAGGGAGGTAAAATCAATTATCCATCCTTATTTCCAGTCAAGGGGATGAAAAGTACCCCAGGGCTAATAGCCGTTTCTCCCCCCGTTTTTGGAAGCGGAAAATTGATTCCGATAGGTCCGAGGGTCAAAAACACTTGCCTTCATCCCCTATTGACCAATAACCACTCCCAAAAGGTGTAGCAAGTAAAGACGCAGTTTTTATGCGGAATTTTTTGTGTAAAAATGATTTTTCATACGGGGCCACCGAGAGAGTCGATCAAAGGGGGTGGAAAGCTACCTCTTTGAAACAAAAAACAGTCGTAACTGATCGTTTAGCGCTGTTCGGAGGGAATGTAACTAAAAAAAATCGAGAAGGTGCATGAGGGAGGTAAAATCAACGATAAACCTCTTATTTCCAGCGGCTCGTGCTGCAAACTTCATCTGCGTGAGTTATTACCTATATTACCGCTCGTTAAATAATACACTATTAATATATAGATTCTCATGTTTGATAGATCATAATATTACATTGTTTCAGCTATTTATTATTGCTATGAAAATGTTGTCTATTCTAACTCTTAAAAAAATCATCCATTATCCAAAATTATCTCAACACATCTCGTGAAAGAATATACCAAAGGACAAACATTTTTTAATTATGGGTTAGAACATCTTTATTTAGGGAAAAATACAATAATTATAAATAATATAATGTTGCATAATATATACCAAGAACTAACTATACTGAATTTTTTTTATGAGCGTCGAGAACCTTCTTCGATATTTATGGTGCATAGTCCTGTTTAAGGAGACAATCCTACGCTGATTTCGCGTCCTGGCAGTGGGAGTGTTTTCATATGAGGGCTATTTGTCACAAATCAATATCTATGATGTCTAAAAACCTCTTTTACAAAACGCTAAAGTACTTGAATACACTACTCGACGTGCGTTCCGCTATGTCAACATCATCGGGAAACGAGTATGTTTGGTTTTCAGTTTCAATTATTTCCTGATAATGCTAACATAGTTAGCAAAACTCGCGCCGGATACTGTATTCGAGGGCAGTGGTGAAATAGTTAGAGACGTTCAACATTTTGAAAAATAATTTTTATTATTCAAAAAGTTCAACGTCTTCTTCACTCTTCAGTTTCATAATGAAGACTTAAAGAATTCAAGCAATCCTCTTTACATCTGCACATTGTTGCACAATTGAGTTTACTCTTTCGACACTTAACAAGTTTTTCACACACTGAGCACTTTTACATCTACACAAGTGTTGACGTCGACATATGGCTTTGGTACGTTTTCTAGGGTTTTGAAAACTAGCCTTAACAGAGTCTTGTGAGATCCGCCAGGATTTTGATTACTTACATATTAAAAATAATTACCAATTACAATTACGTTTGCTGACAATATTACCCCTTAAGCCCTTTACATAATTACGAACATAAAAATTCACTTTTCCCAATTAATTATGGCCAAAAAACTGTAATATTGTATACTAATTTAAAACGTTCAGCAATTGTTTCCTGCATTCTGAGCTTTTATTGTAAGTTAGGAAAAACGTTTTCAGAATGTTATTTATAAGAACGCGTATTTAAAAAATTATTTCATTTGCTCTAACCAACTAATTAATTATACCCAAGCAATGTGAGCAGAAATTCATCTTCCATCCCCTCTCCTTCTCACGTTGAAACATTGTTTTGTTTTGTGTTCCCTAAGGTGTAAATAGACAAGACATGACGCCATGACGGGTTCCAAACTGTGGGGACACTTTCAACAAGAAGCTTTTTGAAAAAAAATCGACTAGACTAAAATGTATAAAAGTAAAAGTTCACAAAAATTTAGTGGGTGTAAAAATCACGCAAAAAACTATCAGTCGCACCGCTTAGCTTCCCTCATTGCTATAAATGAGGTGCCGGAGGGAGAAACGAAGTCATAAGCTTGTGTAGAGCCTAATGAACATGGATGGGAGCCTGTAGACAAAATTGGGGTGGAGGCTTGCTCAAGACCGGTGATTTTCGGAAAATAAAAATAGCTCTCCGGAATGTAAGGTGTAAATCATGAGGCCCTTTTTATTTACATATTGTTTAATAACGTTTTTATACTTATATTTTTTGGTGATTGCAGGGTAACAAACGTAGAAATTAAAAACATTAAACTTATAAGCGAGTATCCTGATATATATCCTATCCTAAATTGACCTTTCTAGATTTTTCATTAGGGAATTCTTCAATAATAGCGGAAATGTCCAACGCTCGCAAGATATCACTATTGATACTCATACTAGTTAAACGATTGAGCCTATCTTGGCTTATAGACAATTTTAATCTATTTTTCTTCAATTTTAGTTTTCAAAATGATCTCTTATCAGTACAATTTGTGGTTATTATTACAAGATAAATTTTTAATACGTTCCCCAAGTATCTTTTAAAATTCTATCTACCAACAGCTGATACAAACGAACTTCATAGCTAATTTTTTTTTATGTATCATCATCTTCAGATCGTATTGCTATATTACTCATGGTCGATATAGTGAACCGCGTGCGTAACAACTGAGGGGCGGAAGTTTGGTTTGTCATTCTAAATTTTGAAAGAAATCGAAAATAACTCATTTTAAAAAATTTTAATGAAATAAATTTTCAAGGAAATTTGGTGGGGGCTTCGACGCAGAGCCTCATTGCCTTGGGGTTAATACGGCACTGAGCTTGTGTAATTTAAAACATGAAAATTGAGACAAAATCTTTATATCGGTGATAAATATTACAGAAAGGCCATATTATTGTTTAAAAAATAATTATTTTGTACGTTATCTCTATCGCGAAATACTGAACGAATTCTTCCCCCACATGTAATTTTAAATAATATTGCTCAAGTCGCACCCATTCGTTGTCATTTTATGGTATATCGGTATTTTAATTGGGTCGTAAAGTAGTTGTAAAACGTTTTTTGCATGATTTTTTACACCCACTAAATTTCTGAGTAAAACTGTACATATACTAATACTTGTCTTTTATAATCGTTATTAAATATTATAATTATTCTTTATAATTATCGACACAATTTATATTACACATTTATTACCTATTATATTTGAACAAAATACCAAGAGGTTTATATATTCTTGATTTTGTATAAAGGCGGTCATTTATCAAATTTTGTCCGCATCGACGACTCCACTTCCAAAATTTGTGAATAATAAGAGTCGGCTGCGGTGCGAGCCGACAACAAAAACGTAATAAAAAGAAAATTTACTACAGTTTTTCTATGAAGTGGGTATTGACTTGACATGTGAAGAACTCAGTCAACTGTTTTATTTATGTCGGTTTACCTGGAGACCTCTGTCCATCAAACTTTGTGTAAACGACTGTTTTACATGTGCTTTTTGAAATATTGCGTGATGTTGGCTTGACTGATTACGTTTATTTGTTTTATGGCGTGCTTCTACTAAAATAACGCAGATTCATTAGAAGTTCATTTACATCTTAGGTTTAAATTTAAATTAAAATTAACTTACGCCATGCTACACGGTATAAAACGTAATAGAACATGATGGGCCCAGTACACACCCTTAAATATTATGATTGATAAGCCGTCTCCTTGTTTATTTATACATAGCTATTCGAATTAATTATAACCGTTCTATAAAACTGAAATTACAGGTAATATTATCTCCAAAATAAAATAATAAATATTAGAATTTCTTTTGGTAAGGATGTTATAAATTTACTTTTGTTAAGATTTGCTACATCACAACTTAATACCGTGTTAATAATTTGTAAGTGGTAGATATGTCATGATATGAAATAAAGCAACACTCGAGATGACATTCTATTATATGCATGTATTAATAATATTACCTACTTTTAATTAATAGCCATTAAATGTTAATATTGTATACGTGTGTATTTACAATTATAATTATAATAAGACAAAGAAACTACAAATCGATACCTAAACGAAAAATAACAATATAGGTAGGGTAATTTCTTAACAATTATGAAAATATTTACACGTTTTTGTGGATGATTATCAAACACGTAATAAATAATTTTGAAACAACCAAGTTGTCAGGGTTGATTCTAATTCAACATTATACATAATATAGGCGTTTAGAATCGAATTAGAGATTAATTTCTGTGGTAGTTTTTAAACGAAACTCATAGTCACGTATTCGCATATTATACTTATTCTTGTTTTAGATACATATTTAAACTTGTGTGAGCGATACACAAAACAGATGTAGTGTGTGTTTTCGATTTTTTTGTGCATGTTATGTAGTCGGCCACCCCTCCCCTTATCATCTGGACATGTTTGCGGGCGCGAGGGGGGTGGTGGAGGGGTTGAAATTTACATGTAAATATAGGGAAAATCAGTTTTTCGGACATAACTCACTTAGTTTGATTCGGATCGAAAAAGTGTAAAACGGATGAAATGAAGGGCTCGCTTGAATTGAATTTTGACTCGTCGAAATTGATCCAGCGTTTCTCGAGATATTGCGATTTGAAGATACGGATTTGTATACGAATTTTTCGTTGCGGCGGGAACGTACCAAGAGTCGCTTTCGCGTATTTCTTCGGGGAAGAAAGTGACTTGGCGACTTTCTTTTTCTTTCCTCGATAGACACTCAGGATCTAAGTACTGTGTCGAAGTCGCTAGGTTGATTAGGCGAGGGGAGGAAGGGTAAACGTAAATGAAATTAAAACTGCTGTAACTTCCGCAATTTCGCTCATGTATTTTCAATTTTGTCATAAATAAACAAATGGTTGCGAAATAACCAATTCATTGTTATTATTGTTTTTAGAAAAACTCATTTCTCACCAGGAAAGAAAGGGGTGGGGGAGATTTTTTTAGCCATCGGATGTGGAATTTTTCTCTCTTTGATTTGAGCCCGACCAGATTGCGATTGGATGATTAGGAGGGGAGGGGGGGGTCCGCAAACTTTTCGTCCTGTAGAAGGGCAAGGGAAAGGGTTAAAGACTTCGAACCGGGCTCATTTTCAAGAGCAATCAAGCTCTAACTTCATTAGGGCCTACACGCACGCGTGATACATTTATAAAAACGGACGAGCGAAGTGGGACGTGTATTTGTAAGAGAGAAGGGACACAAGTGGGAGCGCTAGGCTCCTCCCTCGGCATCTCGCTGCACGGCTGCTGAATTGAAGCGCTCGTTTTTATAAGTGTATCACGCGCGCGTGCAGGCCCTAATGAAATTAGAGCTTCGGGGAAAAAAAAAATCTTGAAAGAGAATTGATTGCCTTTGAAAATGACCCTGTTCCGAAGTCCCTAACCCTTTCCTTTGCCCTTCTACAGGGCAAAAACTTTGCGGGCTCTCCTCTCCCCTCCCCATCATCCGATCGCAATCTGGTCGGGCTCAAATCAAAGAGAAAAAAATTCCACATTCGATGGCGAAAAAAATTCTCCCCCGCCCCTTTCCTTACTGGCGAAAAATAACTTTTTCTAAAAACAATAGCAACAATAAATTGGTTATTTCGCAACCATTTGTTTATTTATGGCAAAAGTTGAAAATACATAAGCGGAACTCAAAGTAGACATATTAGTACACAATCTCACGTTTGGTGTGCGATTTGCGGAAAAAATTGCGGAAGTTACAGCAGTTTTAATTTCATTTACCTTTACCCTCCCCCCCCCCTAATCAACCTAGCGACTTGAAATTTGGACACAGTACTTAGGTCCTACGTGTCTATCAGGGAAAGAAAAAGGAAGTCGCTAAGTCACTTTCCTCCATGAATCAAACGCGAAAACGACTCTCGTTACGTTCCCGCCACAGCGAACAATCCTAATACAAATCCGTACCTTTAAATCGCAATATCCCGAGAACCACTGGACCGATTTCGACGAGCCAAAATTCAGTTTATGCCCTTAATTTTATCCATTTTACACTTTTTCGATCCGAATCAAACTAAGCGAGTTATGTCCGAAAAACTGAATTTGATGTTTACATGTAAATTCCCTCCCTCCACCACTCCCCTCGCACCCGCAAACATGACCAGATGATAGTGGGAGTCCGCCTACATAATATACACAAAAAAAATCGAAAAAACTGTCTTTTCGGGGCTTTTTTCGTGCCAGATCGATCCCACTAATGTATGTTTTTTGGAAAACGCTGAGATACGTCAACCTTATTTTCTAAATAGGCATTTTAACTCCGTTGAAAATGATCGCTTAAAATTTTAAAAACAAATGAAACGTATCTAATGCTTTATACTCAGAGGTATATAAGAAAACAATAATAAATGAATATATCTACAAATTTTTCTAAAAATTCCTAGGATTTCAAACGGAAAAAATATATATGATATGATATGATTGGAATTGATTATATACTTCAAAGCCAGTGAAATTTCAAAAGAAAAAAATGTTGACAAATGCGACAAATATGGAGTCTCCTTAATTTGTTTCTCAAGTGCGTATAATTTTTATTTCGAACCCATTTTTCACATAAATACAGAAAAAGTCATGCTACTATAGGTAGTATAACTATATCTTTCATTTTATCTTTCATTTTTTTTTTTTTATTTTATACGGTCATTTTTAACGAAATTGATATGGTTTTGGGCAACAACAGTTGCACTTATAAAATATTTAATAAAAACCTTCTTTCGTGTCACGCGTATTAACGGAGATAATGGCGAAAAAACATATTATTCTTCATAAGTCAAAAAACATGACTTATGACAAAATTCGTGAACTTAAACTCTCATTTATGTAATTGGTATTCAACGTTTGAAGAAAAAATAGCATGTTATGTGTGGAATAAAGGGATATTTGTGTATCGTCTGTTCTTGCCTATGCTCAACAAAACAAAATGTCACTTTTACTCCATATAACACAAAATACTTACTATTTTGTAACTTTTTTGCCATTTTTTTTTCCAGGAAATCTGTAAAAGGCAATATTTTTTTTATTTTAAATTATTTACTTTAACGTTTTCTTTCACCTTCTAATATTTTTATTCTGGCACCTGAGTAATAAATAAGTATATGATGATTGACTACAGACATATTTCTTCAGTATCAATAATTGATCTTGAATATCAAATCCACATTCTCAAATAACATTATAACTGCTCTAAACTATTAAATTAATGTCTATATCAGTTATACTAGTTTTACGTTGAAATTAAACATTTCTATACTGATAATAATTTTACAAAATACAGGAATTATGTTATAATATTCAATTGTTAAAAATTTTATTCACAATTTTTCCGCAAAATTATTAGTTTTTACTGTCACCACTAGTGCTTGGTATGGTACCAAGTAATTAATTACTAAGTTAATATTTTAAATTTGACATTAGTTTGAAAATTCCTCGATGATTTATGATTGTTATATACCAGGTTATATATTTTTGCCCTGTCTATCGATAAACCATTCAAATGCAGAAGGTTTTATTGATGAATTAAGGAGTGTTGCGAATTATTAATGATTCTCGAAATGACTAAGACGATTTTTTATGTTACAACTAAATCGTGCAGTCTTGGGTCTTGTGGTTTTCATATTATAAATCAATTTTGAAAAGGGTTCTTTATTATTATGAACTTGGATTAAACTGTGTAGTTTTAATTAAATTTTATGCTTATTTTAACTTGACGTGAACATGAATAGTTAGTTGCATTATAAAGCAGATTTAAATAAATAAAAAATTATATTATTCCGTATTTTGTTATAAGTAAGGTTTATTCTAATCAATAAATAAAATAAATAGATAAGCAAATAAATCTATTGTATGATAAATATTTTATTTTATTATATCCTATAGGTAAGCAGGTATCTTCCAATCATCTTCTTAAACGATAAACGTCTTTGAGTTATAGTAGTACATATAAAAGCAGACAAGCAAAAGGTCAAACGAGGGTCACAGGTCAAAGCTGTCCTCCCGGTACAGCTACACCCCCTCTACAAGACAGTGGAATGCATCGCATCCCAACGTAGGCCCGAAAATCCCATGTGAATCTCTTTCAAACTCATCATTTACTGGCTCGGAGCAAGTTCTTTACTAATTTAAGAATATATTTGAAAAGATATGGACATGTGACAAAATGTTAATTTGGATTAGTTTAGTATTTTTTAACATTTTTGCCACTATGTATTTTCCTTATCATTATGTAAATGATGAATTATTAATAATTTAGGTTATCTTTTTATGAATTTATAAGAAATAAAGATTTGAAATTAGTTTCCAAATTTTTTGATATCCTAACATCAAGTAATATATTGATATCGATATTTGAATGTACTAATATTGATTAACAATTCTAAAAATTCTACGAGGGCAAATTTCTATTTCAGAAAAAAATTATTATGTCATTTCAAAGCGTTCATCTATCCGTTCACTTAATACCCTTTCGGGATTATTCAAATGCTAAAGGGTCTAACGCTTTAAAGCAAAAAGTGATTTACTGTTGTTTGACTTGAGATAATCTGTTCTTTGTCCTTCAGATGTTCTCAAATAGAAACTGATTTATACTAAACCTTCAGCTGACTTAATAAAGATATATTTCAACTTAACAAAATATTAAAATCCTTTTCTTTGATAATTTTCCTACATCATGAATGCCGAACAAAACAGACTACCTGTTTATAAAAATTTTCCAACATAGAAACGTCATCACAGTGATAAATATTGCATTTACCTTATAAAGAAGAACTCATTGTAAATGTCGGAGTTTCTATATCCGTCAAGGGAATGCAGTTTAACAATTGCTATTGCAAATTTGAGAATTTGAAAAAATTGATGACGAAGTTCACAATATAATCATGACAAATGACTACTGAGACATTCGGCATTATCCGAACGTATGGGAATAATGAGGCCATTGTGACCAGGCACACGTTAAATTGATGATGCTTTATTATTTGTTGAGGATTCTTCACAACCAAATGTTCGGAAATGCAGAATATATTTTCGAGAGGTGCTTTATTATGATAAATATTAAGCAAACTGCTGTTCATTATTATGTGAACTTACATTTATCCAAATAGAGCAATACGTATAAAAATGGAAACGAAATTAAAAACGTTTAAGTAATTATTTATTTTACGCGTAATCGTTCATTATTGATAAATGATTAAAATTTGCAAATATTTTTCAATATGTAATACGTCAACGTCAATTAAGTTTTTCAAATATGTCCCATATTTGTCCGAGTGCAAGGAAAAGGACAAAGTTACACTTTTATTGTTGATTAAAATTGAATTACACGTTTTATTTTATCATTGTTCATTTCACGGCAATACAAAAATATTTATAATTGTGTGTCAAATATCAGAACGATGGTCGTTATGTTTCAAGTAGTTCTTTGGAAAAAAACATTCAGAAAATCCATACTCATTTGTTTAGAAGGTAAAATTATATATAGGAAATATTTGAGTTCTGGTATTGATGATAAAAATTAGGGACATCAATTTGACTTCTTGCATATGAAAACAAACTCATAAAAAACAGACGGTGTTTGTCTCGTTAAAAATGTTATAACTTGAGCATATTTAAGTCACCTAGAAAATGAATGGTTAAGGGAACATTGCTCGAGATACTACCTTATGAAAGCCGACATTAAAAATGTTTTTACGCGTCAGATACGCGCACATACTGTACACTCCAGTCGAATTGCTGTGGGGGAGTTTTATCAGTTACCGGAACAAAATATATTTTAAACCAAGCCTTTTTGGTCCCTGATTACGATCCAAAAGTTTCGCTCGGTGAAAGTTCACCCCTTTTGGGGCAAAAAACAACCCTTTCATTAGTCATTAGTCTTCCTAGGTTCCGTTAGGCTAATCACCTGTGTACGAATTATCATAAACTATAAATAAAAAAGTATTATTTTTGTAATATGAAAATTATTTTTGTATATTTAAAAATAAAATAAACAAGCTTCTATTATAATTCTAAAAAAAAATAGTTACCAAAAAATCATATTCAATTTATTTGATTTATATACATATTTATCCATATATTATTTATTTTACAGGACAATGTTTTAAAAAAGTAAGTTATGTGCAGACATTTTTTTTCTTTAATATAAGGGTTGTTTTGACTCTTCCTTGAGTGAAAATTTGATATATAAGTTTACAATTTATACCGTCTTCTCTATAATCATAATATAATACTATACATAACGTTCTAAAATTATTTTTCCAGTTTATTCTTATTCAAGGATAGTTTACACCCCTATTAGGGGTTGGAATGGATTTTTTTCATTGTAAATATCATGTTACAAAATTTTTTTTATCGTATTATCTTTATTTTTTTATTTTGGGGTAGCTTCAACCCCTTCTAATTAACCTTAATATTAAAAAAAAATAATAATTATAACAACACCTAATAAGTTTTTCAATTACAAGTACAAAACATTTTTTTTTTATAATTTCATATCTGTTCTGAGAATACTGCGAAACAACTCCTTTGTAAAGGGTGTTTTTGCCCATTTAAGGGTGTTTGACCTATTTTACGGATATGGGACCCCGAAATTCGTGATCAGCGACCCAAAAAACATATAGGGTATCAGAGAAAATGCATTTTATAAGATAATTTAAAAATTACACTCAGAATATTGCGAAAAACCCCCAAAAAGATGTGTTTTTTACCCCAAAAAGGGTGTTTCCGGAATTTCCACCAAGCGAACCTTTTGGATCGTAGTCGGCTACCAAAAAGACTTGGTTTAAAATATATTTTGTTCCGGTAACTGATAATACAATCAACCCCGCAATTCGACTGGAGTAATATATCAGTATGCGGAGGTTAGATTTGTGCCCCAAGAATTAAAACAGTCGATCTATTACAGAACGAAGAGACGAAGATACATCACCCACTGATGCAAAAGATCGATGGAGGGAATATAGGGAGGCACTAGAAAAACAAATGAGAGGAGAACTAGACTGGATATTAATGATATAGATAAATAAAAATGGCGGCAAAAAACATTAAAAAGATAGAACATAACAAATATGAATAACTAAAAAAGATAAAGGCTAGAAGCAAACAACGGACACGGGACAACGAAAGACTAAAAAAGAAGCACAGAAAGAGAAAAGGGAGACGGAGAGAAAACATGAACGTAAATGCAGAGTGTTCTTCAAGGACATATAAACCTTCACAGTAGGAAAACTGATAAACCAAATTATTATCGAAATACATAAAACTACAATAATATACACGAGAATACCTCAACGTTGAGCTAAGAATCTGAAGGAAGAAGGTAAGGCAATGAAAGATCGAATCGAATTAATATAAGAAATGGATCACTGACCCTTGAACAAGCCACCATCGAAGAATGGACTGCTAAGCGATTTGTATTAAAAACTTTCAAAAAGTTAACATTGCAAAAATGATAATAAATGCGCACCTAGGAATGCTGCATTTTTCCCGAAATATTTATTTGGTCTGAAAGTACCGCTAAAAGTTTTTAAAGTGAATTTTAATCCATTACTTTTAGGCTGAAACTATTAAATTAACAGAATTATAAATAACGGAAAAATATTTTTTTAAATAATTCAAGATTTATACGCGAAAAACTGGAATTTCTTTTATTTTTGGAATACATCAACCAGATATTATATAATTTCACATTATAACCAATTCCTTAAAACAATGTTTTTCGATATATTCAAACATAAAGGTAGTTTTTTAAAAGCTCAAAGCAACATTTAAAAAAAAAAAATTTACCTAAGCACCACGACTAACAAAAATTTGTACGGCCATTTTTTAATTTGAAACAATGCACTAACTTTTATCAAGAATATTTTTGTTAAATTGTAGCATAGTTTCCCAAATGATGCAGACTTTTTGGCGGATACTAATATTGAGCGTTGAAAATGTTCAGATCATCTGACTCTTTACAAAACTTCCCTAATTCCCTGATTTCTCAATAGTCCAAATTACTTGTTTATAACAAACTGCTATTCCCTAACTTTTTCATGTTTTCCAGATTTTACCATTGCCAGGAACACCGAGATAATCAGGAAAGATATATTTTTTTCTATAAATAACACATTTAATTAATTTTCGTAAGTTATCAAATAAATTATTGTAATTATTCTTCGAAAAACTAAATGCTTGACTGAACGTATGTACTACTAATACCGACATTGGCATTCTGAATATGCTCCTTAGTACAATTTCTCGTCTCGTTGCTGCTAGAATTTATATTATCTCGAATTCGTAGATATTTTCCTCCTTAAGTTTATATCACCGGCTAAGATTTATGAAGTAAGATATCACATTTTTCAAGTAAGTTAAGAAACAGAATGGATAGAGAAAAATGTTAAATACATTTTCCGACGGTTTGCCAGTTCAGTGGCTCAATGCTTACGCGTTAGGCTTGAGACCAAGGAGTACCGGGTTCGAATCCTGGCTAGAGTATGGATGTTTAGTAACATTTTTAATGTATTACCTAATTGGTAAACGTGGACCATACGGGGTTGTGTGAGAAGCAACACGGCTAGTCTCTGTATCACTCCTGAGTTAGAGTCTCCGCTGCGGTAGATGGCAATATTGCAGGGATTGGTCGTTGTGTAATTATCTGTGTATGTGTCCTGGTTCAGTGGTGAAAGCTAATGCTAAAATCCGCCACGGCAGTAATCTGAATAAATAAAAAAACGTTGAAAAAATTGAACATGATGGTGCCAAGAATTTTCACAAGTCCTGCACTTTTGTGCGCTTCGTAAAAATAATTCATCTATTTATTAACTCAAGTCACACAAAACTAATAGGAGAGAATCAATACTGGAGTAGCGATACTTTGATGTTAAAGGGATCAAAAATGGTGAGATTCAGCCATGTTTGTTTGTAATATTTTAAGCGCTATATACAGGGTATCCCAACTCTATTTAGACAAGCATTATCTCGGAAACTGTTAGATATAGGAAGAAATGTTTAATAGAAAACTGAACATTATTCTGTTTAAAAGATGCATTTTCAAATGTACAAGGCGTTTTAAAAAGACAGCAGGTTATGCAACTTTACCTTTTCAAATGGGACGCCCTATATATTTTTGCATTTTTGGATTCTTCTTTTATTTCCGAGCAAATTTTGTTAACCATGTCCTATACCTATCATTAACGGTTTACGACATATCAACGGTTTAATCTTGATTCAGTCATGTTTCATATTCTTAAACTAATAAGGCAGGGCTTGATTTCATACAAAAACAAAAATTATTGACTGTCATTCTGTGTAAATTTCACTGATAGTTGTTCATTTTAAGACTCTATTTCATTTTCAAATCAGTAATATGCCGTCATTGTTTACACCTAACGAATATGCTGATATGTTATTTATTTATGGCGAGTGTGGAAAAAGTCACGAGTCGCAGAACAAAAGTATAGAGAAAGATTTCCTAATAGACGTGTACCATTTCGTTAGACATTTAGAAATGTGGAAAGAAAAATGCGTACTGGTTCCTTTCCAAGCCCCAGAGGAGTTCAGCATGTCCGTCCAGCAAGACACGAACAAAATGTCATTAATGTTCTTGCGGTTATAGTAATCAATCCGCATGCCTCTGTTCGCAGTATTGCGGAAGAGATTGGTATAAGTAAATATACGGTGCACAGAAGTGTACAGTAGATAATGGTCACCATCCTTACAGAATCTACTTAGTTCAAGATTTAAGACAATGATTACAATAGACGTATGGAATTCATTGCCAACTTCATGGTACAGTTGCATGATGATCCTGTTTGTCAATAAAATTATGTGGACTGATGAATCACGATTTTACAATAATGGTACGGTTAATCTACATAACAGTCATTATTGGTCAGTGGAAAATCCTCGCTGAGTAGGAGAAACCCATTTTTAAACTATTGGGAGAATTAACGTTTGGTGCGGCTTATTTAATGGGCGATTAATTGGACCATACTTTTATGAGGGTATCCTGAATGGTGACAGATATTTGAGGTTGTTAAGAAATATCATTCCTGGTCTTGTGGAAGAAATTCCAATAAATGAGCACCTCATTATGTGGTGACAGCAAGACTTAGTACCACCGCATAATTCGAACCTTGTAACATGCTCCTGACCGAGAGATTTGGAAGGAACTGGATTGGTAATCAGGGACCTGTTAAATGGCCTACACGATCACCTGAAATGAGCCTCCTAGATTTTTTCTTATGGGGTCATTTAAAACAAGTTGTATACGCTGAGAAACCAAATAATTTTAATGATTTAAAAATAGAATAACTCATGCTTGCCTCCAAATAACCCCAGATGCCATAAGGAGTTCTTGTACACGAGAACTTTTAAGAAGGTATGAGTTGCGTCAAATAGAATATGGACGACAATTTGAGCATCTTTTATAATAATTATAATATTTACTGTTTTTTGTATTGTAGTTTTCCTTATAATTACGTTAATAAAAAATATTATCCCAAAAATTTAATTGCAAATATCTTAACAATGGTTAATGATAGGTATAGGACATGGTTAATAAAATTTGTTCGGAAATAAAAGGAGAATCCAAAAATGCAAAAATATACAAAATGTTCCATTTGAAGAAGTAAAGTTGCATAACCTGCCGTCTTTTTGAAGCGCCTTGTACATTTAAAAATAAAATGGCTAAATGCATCTTTTTAAACAGAATAATTTTTAATTTTCTATTAAACATTTTTTTCTATGTCTAACTGTTTCCGAGATAATGCTTGTCTAAATAGAGCTGTATAGGGCATCTGCCCATGACGTGACATTTTTCATATAACTTTAAATACCACGTTTTTATAATATTATCTCGTTGTTCAAAACATACGATATTTCGAAAAAATTAAATATTATATTAGATATTATACAGGTATATGTATTAATAACACCACTATGTAGTAATAGCTTGATATTTAAATATACCTACTTCAAATTCGGGAACGGATTTACGCATAGGCCGAGTAGGCTGGTAGCCTAGGGCGGCAAATTTTAGATCACATTTTTAAATATTTGGTGGTAAAGAAATTAAGGAATTTCTTTTAGTCTATGATTCTTTGTTCAAACATAATATTAAGTATTAGTCCATTAAGACACGTTGCGTACCTACTAGTGCCATTTTACATTACACAACGTATGACTGTTTGCAACCGCGTAAATGCGGGGCTGGCACTAACTCACAAAAATGAGTTGCAGTGTCACTACCCGCGTAAACGCAGTTGTTGGTTTTAGCTATTTGCTGGTAAGGAAATACAAAAATATAAAAACTTTTATTTTTGGCAGAGAAAACGCAAAAAATAACAGAATAAAACATGTATTTGAGTTTACCACTGAATAGCACAGGTCGAAAATGCAAAAGTTCGAAATCAACAAAAATATGCTTCACTCTAATGCCTATGCATAACAAACGCTACAGAAGCCAACCCCGTACTGAAGCAGACCCGTTAAAACAAGATAGGAGTCACCCGCGAAAACGCAGGTGGGGCACTGGGCATGCACAGCCGAGCCCGGGTAATCGCCGGAGTGGCCGCAATGTGTTTAAAACGCAAATTATTTTCATTATTCCTATTATTATTACTATCTTTATCTTACCACCTAATCTACTAATATCGTCATGCTTGCTTATGTATCTTAAGAAACTTTCCATGAGAGGGAGCGGCGCAAATATTTACAGCCTAGGGGCGGCAATTAGTTAACTCCTTCTCTGCAAATTACAAAACTACTGTTACCAGAATGTACATAACCTCACTGTCCAAAATAGAGTTGCGCTGGCAACGTTGCGCATAATTTCATTTACATACATAACATAAAATATTTGATGGTAATTATGCTTGCTTTCGAAGCTTTATTGTTTCTTCAATAGGAATGGAAAAGTGAAACTATCTTAGAGTATATGTGCATAAACAGTTTGCTTAGTTTAATATCGTTAATGAAGTAATGGCACAGTATTTCATTTAATATTTACTCATAAAAAGTGTTCATATAGACAGATTGTTATAAATTATTACTATAATTATTGTTTCAGTTTAGAAATATTAATATTATGTAGTTAAACGGACAATCTTTGAATATGATCTTATTCATGACTTTCAAAATTGCACTTTGCTTAAAAATGACACCTTACTTTTTATCTTTATTTAGTCTCTTATGGTTTTGTAATTCGGCTATCAAATCATCTTGCATAAAAACATAAATACCGTGCAAACTTGTTACACAGTTTCTTAGGTATTTATTTAATTAAAACAAAACAAAAGGAACATCTCAGATAGACAACAAAATGAATAATCAACTACAATCAATCTAAGCACGTCGTGATTTGTTCACGCTGACGAAATGAGATGGATGATTAAATATTTATTGAGTGTCAGCCTGTCAAAAGATTGAAAATGAGAAAAGGGCCGGAATCATTTACTCTTTTTTTTCTTTCATTATAAATACATTTTAAAAAATATGCCTAGGAGATTTAAAATAAAATTATGATAATAAAACTTTACAATTTGACCATATTTCAAGGTTAAATAGATATATCCTGTAGCAACGTGATTGAAAGCAACTTGATACATTGAGTTGACTATTATAGTATTTAAATTCAAGTCTTAAATGTTTGAGAGAAATACAGAAATTGTATCTTTATTTATATAAGTTTACAAATATTACACAAATAATTCTTCATAAATTTAATACTAGTCCAGTGTCTATGTACATTTCAGCTTGCAAATAGAGAACTTGCACATTTCTTCTTATTCCATAAAAATGGTCAATAGTGCACGTAAATAAGATTTGCAAAATATAACGCCTTGAATTTGTTATAAATTTTTTTAAATCGCACTGTTTGAAATACATTTATAAGGGTGGCAAGGCTCTGACGTCACTTAGTACAAAAGCGCAAGTTATAATCATAGATAATGCTGATGTGCTATAAAAAATACCAACGTAACATCTTTTGACAGGATTCAGCATTTAGGATATGAAACTTTATAAATAGTAGTAAGAGACGCTTTGTGATCTCTTCTATTCTTCAGTTCATTCTGACATTTGCTGTACTTGTGTTCAATAAAGTTTTTAATCGATTCTTAAAAACTTACTTCTTTTTTTGACGAATCTAACTCGCGCTACCGTCACGGGCTACAGTGCTAGACCACGGTAAATTAGGTATATGCGGCGTATTTATAACTTTACTAAATACATTACTCGTTAAAACTTAATACAACGTATTACTACTGACAATGGAAAATAAGTCAACGTAATTTAAATAACGTATTTTAAATATCGTATTGTACCATTGTGTAATAGTACTACTCTTAAGATGGCAAATAAAATATTTTTACGGTTACGCAATGATCGAAGCCGTCAATGGCTAAGAGCATACAGGAGGAATGAAAAAGGTATTCCACAAAATAGTGGTGCTTCCCCATGTGTGCGAAAATCATTTCAATGAAAGTATACGATTATTTGTTTGATTGTTTTAAAAAAAGTTAAAAGCCACAGTTAGTTGTTTAATACATATCTTGAGTTTGAACTTTTAATCTAATTTTCGCACATCTAGGGAAAAATTTTCACAACTCAATTTTTATTAATGCTCCATGAACAAACTCACCAATTTTAGCCTAATCGGAGCAAGATGATTATTCACTCCCCTTTCCCTATCATACCATTAGGATGTTTTGAGAAAATTTTCACAACTTATTTTTTATTAGTGCCTCATTAGCAAGAACTGTAACAAATTTCATCCACATCAGAGCAAGTCGAATTTCTAACCCCATTATTTTCGCACCCCTAGATGGATGTTTACCGAAACATTTTCACATTATATTTTTTATTAGTGCTCCATGAACAAAAACTGTATCAATTTTAGCATAATTAGAGCAAGTTGATTCTTAACCCCTTCCCCCCTTATTCCCTTAGGGAATTTTTTCAAAAAGTTTTCACAATTTAATTTTTATTAGTGCCTCATGGCAATAACTAACAAATTTCATCCAAATAGGAACAAGTTGAATTTCTAATTACATTTTCACAACGTACCTACTACATAAACAAAAACTGTATCAAATTTTACCCACAGCGGAGCATGTTGATCTTTCAATTCCCTTTTCACATTTTTCGAGGTATTTTGAGAACGTGTTCCTACATTTTAGCCTATATCTATGATAATTTTTATTTATTATATTATTTACTATTTGTATGTTTGAAACAGATTAACAAGTTCACTGTTTTCGCCCAGCACCTTTAATCGTGCCTGCTCCGTCCCCAGAGGGGCTATTGTGATTATCATTAGCCAACAGACTTTCCAGGAAAGTATTTCAGTATTCACAAAAAACCGGATAAAAATCGGTCAGAGCATTTTTGAATTATGAAACCATCAATACAAACACACACGTTAAATGCATGGGACCCGTCGTATCATCGAGGATTAAAATTAAAAAATAATTGGTTTTTGAAAAAAATGATGAGAAAGCAATATTCATATAATAAAACAATACCCACTTATTTTTCTTAACGCCACGAACTCCAAGGGAAAACTAGTCGTATTACTTCCACGCCTAGTGGATGTATAGTAACACAAAAAAAATTATTATTATTATTATTTTTGTTGAAATAGGCTTAAAATGTCATGAAACGTCGAGATTTTAAATTTGAACGAAAAAAAAAGTTCTGTCTGTCTGTTTATGATATTGACTTGAAATTTGGTACACTTATGTATTTTAACGAGATCTGGATAGAGTGAGTATATTTTGATCTAATTCCGTTGAAGAGTTCGGGGTTAAATGGGTTAAAGATAAATAGGCAAGCCAGCAGGTAAAGTCCATAAAATTGCAATTTAGGGCATGTACGAAAATTCAAGGTCTTAAAATTTGTTTCGGCATCAGCCACCCCCCTTTCCACATCACCCCCAATACCACCCCCACACAATTATGAAAGGGAGTAAAAAAAAATGAAATGTGATTTAGTGTGTATACAAGAACGAAACGTCTCAAAAAAATTTTTTGGCGTTAGCCACCCCCTCTGTCACCCCCACCCTATTATAGCTACACAATTTGCAAGCTGAAACATTTTTAGGAACATAGCCACTGCATTATAAACAATTCAGTTGTGTTAATTATACAGGGTGTTTTGCAAGTCGATACAAATCTTTTAGTAGCTGATAGAATGCATCAATTGGAACCTATTTAGCTATATTTATCTTAGCACAAAGTACAAAGTCTTACGATTTTCAAGCTATTCGCCAATTTATTTTTTTAAATCCCAGAGTTATACGCTAATTACACAATAATGAGAGGTGTTATCTTTATTCTTTCAATATATTTAACGATTATCTAAAGATGAATCAGAGATTAGTTATTTTGAAAAAATATTCTTAATGTTAAACTATTTATTCCTTACATATATGAAGAATTACCTCAGTATTTTTTATACACATATTTAACTTCGATCCATTTCCGCTATAATAACAAAGAGGCATATCATCGACGCCTGTAGACGAGCTACCCCAACCAGGAATTTTGCTGAACCGCTTCTCTTTCGAGGGTAGAGATCTTTTACTCGCCTAACATTTAATAGACAAGGGTCAAAATATTAATAGATGTACTTTTCCAAATATAATAAAGTCTTTACCTACTTTTAGTAGTGAAATAAGGCTATTGAATTATGGAGGTCCTCTACATTTTAGCATCAATGTAAGAAATTATTTAAGGCAAGTATTTTCTGACAAATGGGTAGAACGGGAAATGATTATCCTTAAAACTGGCCACCTCGATCATCAGATCTCAACCCTCGCGGTTTCTCTTTATTGCAGTGCAAGAAGACTTTGAAATAGAATTGAAAATAACTGAAGCATCATCAAAGAAAGTATTAATAGATATTAAGGTATTAAATTTTGCATAACCTGGAATAAAGCTGCAGAAATGTGAAGGGTTACCTACTCTAATGAACAACTTTTTGTACTTCAATTAACTTCAACTTAACCATTATAGTTTATACCGTACTTAAATCGTATACCAAACTGGAGGCGTGTGAAGAAGTTTAAAATAAATCCTATATTTAGGGGGGGAATTGAAAAACTGTATCTCCTCAAAGTTACAACTTGGTATAAAGGAGGTAAATTACATTCAATCTCCATATTTTGGTCCAATTTGCACATAATTGCGTCTACATCCACCTGCTTACGAGTACTGCATATGCTATGAAGAGATTACACGTCTATCGACCTATTCAAAAGAAAGTTCTGTATTAGAAATTGGGATCATTATATTATAAAAGGCTGTGAAATCAAGCCACTGCATTATACTGGTAACTTGATATATTGAGAACTGCGGTTTATACCCACCTCCTTCTTACAATTTACATTCACCGGTTACAAAAGACCCATTTTTTATAAAAACTGTATCGTGATTCATTTGGTCGTATCCTTAGCCAGTAAAATACCCGTATCCGCTATTTTTTGTAAACTTATAGGATGATACCGTCAACTGTCATTGTCAGCAGATTTTCTGATATTTATTGTAAGTTGAAACTGTCAATTGCACTGGATTAGGTATATCATCATTGTACGATTTTATATAGGGAATGGAGCAGTGTAGCAAATATAATGGCGGATTAAGTTAAATTCGACATAATCGCTTTATGTTAAATCAGTTCAAGGGTTTGATAGAGTTTACTATGGTTGGCTGATTAAAACGTACCATCTGCCATCGCCATGCTAGAAACTTCAGAATATGGTGTTTATTACACACTAAATTATTAATGCTTTAAAAACTGATGTATATTAAAAAGCTGCTAACTATTTTAAAAGACGCTTTCTGAAATATGTACCATGCGTTTTTTCACCTCCTAATAATAATGCCGATACATTCAAAATATTAGCGGATAAAATAATTTAATTTCTTTTATTCTATTCAGGAGATTTCCGGATAGGTACCTATTAGTAATATAGCGTATCTAGTATATAAGTATCATGAAAATGTATTAAATATAACATCATATATAAATATCATTAAAAATACCTTTATTATTATTCACAATAAAGATCAACGCTTCATTATTTATTAATAAATATCTATTTTAATATACTTGCAGATTTACATTATATGCTATACCGTTATTATTATTCTGGATTTAATAAAAATGAATTATCTGCGTATATGGAGTTTGAGGAATTAAATTGTGCAATTGAGTGAGATTGAAATACTTGAAGCAGTAATATAAATGATATTTGGAAAATCTGTATTCGAATTCGCCCGAGTAGGTGCTCAAATCAAGCCTTAAACGAATTAAATAATATAACTAAGATGCAGATTTAACACATGTTAGTTATGGTAACAATTAATTACTTTAATATTATACCATCGATATATCGATTAAAATGCAGAACAAAACGCCCACTGAGCAGTTTTGATTGCTCAGTAACCAGTGCCAGTGCAGTTACCGACAGCGGCGACGCGCGACGGTTCGCCTTTAATGATTAATAACAATTGAATCTTGAATCAGAATGTAAAATTTTCAGTTTAATTCAGTTTCAACTTAAATTTGGCATTTTCTCGCACAGTAAAATTTCCTGATATCGGACTGTTAGTAGAAGTTACGTCATGTAGACCAAGAGTTACTTAAATTTTTTGACCGTCTAAGAACCTCCTTCAAATTTCATGGTGCGTAATCCTATTTAAGGAGAGAACCCTGCGAGTCAGGGTCCTGGCGGTAGAGGGCGTTGTTTTCTAATGAACGATATTTCTCATAAATCAATATCTTTGGTATCTAAAAACCACTTTTATAAAACGCCAAAACATTTGAACACTGAACTCGAATATACTATTCAACTCGTGTTTCGCTAACCATGTCAGCCTCATCGGGAAACGAATAAAACTGGTTTTTAGTATTTAATCATCATCATGATTAAATTGCACGTCGAGTAGTATTTAAATATTTTGGTGTTTTATAAAAGTGGTCTATTGATACTGATTTATGCAAAATAGAACTCATATGAAAACGTCCCCATCGCCAGAACTCGGATTCAGAGTTGAATTATCTACTTAAACAGGACTACGCGCCGTAAAATTTGACGGGGGTTCTCAAGCGCTCATTGAAAAATTCAGTAATGAAGAAATGTCATTTTTACAGTAATGTGTAGCGAGAGTCTGCACCTATCAGAAAAGTTATGGAGTAGGGTGACATTTTTTATGGCGAACACCATTCATTGCACGTTTGCTAACAGCTTAATTAGATTTTACTTGGAAACTGTTGTGGTAATATCTGGGATGGACATTCCACTTCTATTCGGCGGAGCATATTGAAAACAAGATAGACCAACAACTGTTTTTTTTACTCCAGCATCTTTAAGACTTCAATTGATCTATTTGTAATTTTAAACATCTTTTCAATGATACCAGATTGTTTGCTAAAGACACTAAGTACACTATGCAGTAGTTTTGTTGTGGATTTTTATTATGATTGCAATTTTCTTCAGGTATATTTTTTTTGTTAACATGTTCCGTAATTATTATATTGTCAGATTGATATTTTGAAAGTTTTCCTCTAAGTAACAATATCTTTCTGCCCTGATTACTGAATAATACAATTGAATTCAGTTCAGCGAAATGTTATATCTGGAAATTAGGTATGATTTACAACTTTTTGAGACGTACTCGCCATATATGACGTCGAAAACATACAATTCATAAGAAAAACTGCCATTCCTATCGGTAACGATACACATCATGGAACTTTTGGCCGCCAACCGTTTTGACTACAGCGGTAGCACATATGATAACAAAAAAAAAAATTCTGTAACATTAAGCACATGCTTTTAATGAGTATATAGTATATAGATAAAAATAATGTTTTGAAAAAAATTCATATAAATAAAATAAAATTTATTTATTGCAATTAGATACATCAATTTCTTGACATAAATAATAATTTTATAATTTTTTTTTAATGGCAATTTCCATCATTGACAGTGCCATTTGAATGAGTTTTTTTACATACGAAGCATGAAAGGTTATGTATGCAATGTTACATGACAATATTTCAAACGGCCCACTATATCCTGAAAACTACAAATATGTTACCATCTCTTTACCATTAGTGAAAACAATGTAAGCATTTACATCATAATATATGAAATCCATTGATAGAAATAAATTAAATCACTTTTTACAAAACAAAAATACAGTGTCATATGACCAGTTGTTGTCATACTTTTAGTTAACCAGTATCTCATCTTCTGGTTTATTTAACTATAAGATAACCAAAACATAATATTTTTAGTCGCAAACTCCTCTATAAAATCCTTATTTTACTATAAGGAACGTAAGCAGACTGCAACCAACAGCTACTCTCCGGGTTATGTGCCCCGCCGAGCGCTGAATTACAAGTTACAAGCCTGGCGCGTTAAGTGTTAATAATTGCATATTACCATTAAAACGCTAATGCTTCGATTGCAACAAACACCAGCCGAAAGACCGATCCTACTTAAAGGAGCTCTCGTGCCAGTCGTCACACACCACTTGCAGACTGCAGTTTCGAGCTGTTGGCTCTCGTCAGTGCAAGGTAGGCATGTGACGACCGATAAGAGGATCACTTGACCATTTAGTACATTTCGATATCTTTGGTACAGCGACATGTAAAATAGTCAGCAGGCCCATCTAGCGGTCCAGTGTCTGTTGCAATCGAAAAATAAATAGCCTGACTGAGCTTAGCATAGTTGCAATCGAAGCATTAGCGTTTTGATGGTAATATGCAATTATTACACTCAACGCACTAGGCTTTAACTTGTAATTCAGCGCTCGGCGGGGCACATAGCCCGGAGAGTAGCTGTTGGTTGCAGTCTGGTTACGTTCCTTATAGTAAAATAAGGATTTTCTAGAGGAGTTTGCGACTAAAAATATGTTTTAATATTCCGCCCTCTAAAAGTACATTTGAACTATGCTAAGCCCAGTCAGGCTATTTATTTTTCGATTTCAACAGACACTGGACCGGCTAGATGTCGCCTGCTAACTATTTTACATGTCGCTATCCCAAAGATACCGAAATATACTAAATGGTCAAGTGATCCTCTTATCGGTCGTCACATGCCTACCTTGCACTGACGAGAGTAAACAGCTCGAAACTGCAGTCTGCAAGTGGTGTGTGATACGTGATTGAATGACTTCGATGAAAACCTAAAAACTTGAAAAATTCATGAAATAAGCTTGACTCAAACTGTGCTCCTTGATCAGTAGTGACTGTCAAAGGAATGTCAAAACGGCAAATATAATTTTGAAAGACGTTTTAGCAATAGTTTCTGTAGAAATATTATCTAAAGGATAGGCTTCTGGCCAACGAGTGAATCGATCGATAACCGTAATGATATAGGAACATCTATGTGAAATTCTAAATTGAGTAATTAAGTCTGTATATGTTCAAAGTGAGCTTTGGGGACTGAGAAATCTGATATTGGAGGTTTAGTGTGTTTATTTTCTTCTGAAGTTTGACAATTAAGACAAGTTTTAGCCCAAAAAATACTGTTTGAATTAATTTTAGGCCAAATGTAATTGGAAGTTTTTTAGGGGCACGAATTCCTGAATGGGTCAAATTATAAAAGGTGTCAAAAATTGGACGTCGTAAAGATTTTGGAACGTATGGCTGACATTTAGAATTAAAAATATCACACCAAATCGTGTACTTAGAGTTGGGAATTAAAATTTGTTTTAAACTATATTTATATTGTTTATTTGAATTAAATTAATTATTAATTAAAGAAGTAAGCACGCAATCTTTTAATTGGGTATTAATAAATGACTTTAAATTGAAACGATCTGATATAGTAGAGACAAAGGTAAGTGGAGAATAATGTGATTTAATGGACGACACATCATCTATACGTGAGAAGATATCTGCGATAACACTATCTTTTCCTGATAAATGACGTACGTCATTAGTAAATTGTGCTATAAATCCAGGTGCCTAGTCTGAGGAGGAGTTTTCTCTGTTCTCATAAGAAGTGCCCTAACCAATGGTTTATGATCTGTATAACAAACAAAATGACGTTCCTCCAAAAAAAATCTAAAATGCTTAATTGCAGAGTAAAGAGATAAAAGCTCTTTATCGAAGGTAGAATAACGTTTTTGTGCGTCATTCAACTACCGACAAAAAATGCAAATGGGATGGTAACATTACCAGACTGTGCCTATAGCTACGTTCGAACAATCTACAGATAAAGCAAGTATAAAGTTATCACTGTAACCTGGATGCGAAAGAGTAGTTGCATTGCTTAGCTGCAATGAAACTACTGATATATTCTGTTGGCCAAGAATCAATATCCTTAATTTTATCTTTAGCTAATTGAATACTGAAAATACGAAGTGGAGCTAATATTTCCGCGAAATGAGGAACATAACGATGGTAATAATTTATTATTCCTATGAAACGTTGTACTTGTTTAAGCGTTGATGGTTTTGGGAAGTTATTAATAATATTAATTCACTTAGTGGTAGGTGAAATTCCATCAGAAGAAATTTGGTGTTCTAGGAAATCTAAAGATGGCACACCAAAAATTCGTTTTGAAGGTTTGATATTGATGCCAAAATCTTCAAGAAGTTTAAAAACGGTTTGTAAGTGAACTAAATGTTCATTATGATTTTCACTTGCTATCAAAATGTCATCTAAATAAACGAAAATGAATGACAGATCTTTTAAAACTTCATTCTTGAATCTTTGAAAAGTCTGACCAGCGTTTCGTAAACCAAAAGGCATCCTAAGAAATTCAAAAAGACCAAATGGAGTAATAATTGCAATCTTATAAATATCATCTTTTGCGACTGGTATCTGATGGTATGCTCGAATTAAATCTATTTTTGAAAAAATAGTGCATCCATGTAAATTTGAATTAAAATCATGTATATGGGGAAGGGGATATCGATCCGAAACTGTAACAGTATTTAACTGTTGATCGTCACCGCATGGTCTCCAATCATTACGTTCTTTTTTCGCAACCATATGCGAAGCTGTAGAAATTGACGAATAAGGAGGTGTGCAAATTCCTAAATCGACCAGTTGTTTGAATTCAGTCTTAGCGATGCTTAATTTGATATTATCAAGCCTACGCGGTCGACAAAACGGCAAACGTCCTTCTGTTATAATATGATGTTCGCCTGTATGTTTGACTGGTAATAAATAATTTGGAGAACTAGTTAAACTTTTAAACTTGGAAACTGAAGTAATAAGTTAGTGTACTGGTTAGTTATTGAAAACAATTTGGGAATAATAGCCGAAGTATCCGTATGATCAAAAATACAATTAATAAATAAAGAAGTTTTGTTATCAATTAAACGTTTATTTTTCAAATCTATCATTAATCTAAAATGTTTAAGAAAATCAGCGCTTAAAATTGGTATTTAAATATCAGCAATGTTAAAAATAAAGGAAAAATTACGGCACAAACCTAAGTTAACTGTCGGTAATCTTTTACCAAATGTAGAAATTTCTGATCCATTAGCTGCAGTTAAGGTAATGTCAAGGTTCTTCCCCAAATCAGTAAAATCGTTTCTTGGAAGAACTGATATATCGGCACCAGTATCTACCAAGAAACGTAATTTATTTGTAGTGTCACAGACAAAAAGGCGAGATCTATGTAGAGTACTAACGTTTGCTGTTGGAACGCTAGTGTTTGTAATTTTTTTGACTGATGTGATTGAATTGACATGTTTTCCCTAGTGAAATTTGAATTATAAATACACCATGAACCAGTGCATTTTCGTGGTTTCTCTTTAAATATCTGATGAAAATAACAAAACTTTCGAATTTGAAGGATTATAAGAGGAGCGATTGGGAGAGAAATTTGGTGATCGAGATCGATTTTGACAATTTGTATAACGATGTACTTTTTCAATATTGGTCGAAGTGATTAAAAGAATTTCTACTAAGGATTGGTCTTAACCATAGAAACCTGCATCTCCAAAGTTTGTTTGATTTCGGAGATTTGATTAGAGGTATGGTTAAAATTAATTTTTAAAGAGCTCAAGCAAGTTAATATATCTTTTAGATTAGCTGATGAATTTAGATTTGAGGAGTGTTGATTAACATGAGACATGACCAGAGTTTTGACAAGCCTCTCGGACTTTATCAGCAATATCAATGATGTCTTCAATATCCGTTTTTCCAGAAGCTGTAATAGCTATATAAATGGGTTTAGGTAGTCTACGTTGCCAAAGTTTGATTAGCAAGTCTTGGCTTGTCATTCTAGAACCGCCAACAATACCTAACATGTGGCGATAAAAATCAGATAGTTTACGTTCGCCCATCTGCGAATCGGTCAATAAATCATCTATTTTTCTTCGCTTGAAGATAAACGGGCCAAAATTGTTGAACGTAAATTAGAATATCAATTTTGTTCGGGTGGTCGTTGCATAACGTCGTAAATAACATCTACTGCTTCATAGGAAGACTGGATATGGCAGCGTCGTACTTTTTTCGATCACTAGTGATTCGAGCAGCATTGAACGCGAGTTAATTTGTGAAAACCACATTTTTGGACGTGAGGTCCAAAAGAGTGATAATTTAACTGAAGAAGCAAAATTTTGATGTGAAGTTAAGTCTGTGTCTTGAAAGTATTGATTCTTTGACAGTAAGTTGAAAAGAATGCAGAGGAAATACAAATAACGAACTCACACTATCCAAGGGCTATCTTCAATTTTGTTACTGGTTATCTACTGGGATGTTCAATCGAATCGACACTTTGTAATCAGACTTGAAAATAGCTGCGCAAACCAGGCCTGTGCTTCTATCTCTCGTGGCTTTGTGAATTGAACTAAGTGCCCATTAACCATGTGTCCATGATGATTCTATGAAAAACGGCAACTTCGGGGAATCTCAATAGGGGATACCAAATAATCACATCAATTATAGCTGAAGCTGGATATAACGTCGGGGTCACCAATTATACCGTAATTATCGGTATAAATAAATCTAAAATATTGTAAAATGATTCTTTATTCCAGGTTTAACAGTTGTACAAAGCTGATGTAATATATATCATAATCATAATTCTATCTCTTGTTTATTATGGTGTCCTAGATAACAAATTGGCCATATTTTAAAGATGGCTGGTTAAACTCAGTAGATTGTATGTAGTGTTAGGAACGCTACACTCTGCATATTTTGTTGGGACCAAATTGACTTGTCTGTAAGACCTGGATTATCTTCATTTGGAAATAAAATGGCGGGATGGGCTCGAGTCCTACCTACCGCGAAGTAATTTTCAAATATAAATTATCCCCAAAAAGTAGTTCGGATCCCACTATGAACTGTAGGGCCCCGTACTCAGAGAACTCAGAGAAATCTAGATTACCTATTAAGAGCGCACCTGTGCCCTGGAAGGCGGCTAATACACATTTAAACAAACATTTAAACCGTAGCAGCAGTTCTGCTTATAAAAATTCCTAATAACGCTGACCAGTCAATGTGCCTTCGAAAAAGTAGGATTTTATAATTGAACTGTCAACAATACCTGCCCACTCATTCATTTTTTGAGGATGCCGCAAATCAGCCTCAGTCATTCAATGTGGATTTTCCTTAGACCAATATCTACAATTTTGTCTATTTACAGTGCCGTTGAGGCAAAATGTAGTCTCATCTGAAAAAATTATGTTGTCTAAAAATTAGAATCTTGATTGTACTTTGCATATCTTCACAAAAAATTGCATTCCATTATCAAAATCATCGTCATTTAATTCCTGTGTTAAAGCTACCAGGAAATGAAGCCATTTATCTTTTCTTAAGTACTTTTGCATAGTAAATTGACAAATCTGGCTTTCACTAGCTACTCGGGGAGGTTTATGAAGGTATATAACGTTAGCAAACCACTTTTAGCAAAATGCAAAAAAAGCTATTGGACATTTTGTTACTTTTATGTTGCTATTTTGTACCACTAAAATTAGTTTTGTACCTTGAACCATTTTCGAGAAAACTAAAAACTGCTAACGTTAATCAAACGTTAGCAGTGACTGCGATATCTCAATAGCCATTAACGCTAAAATAAAAATTTTGGTGTCAGAATTTGTTACTTTCAAAGTGTTTTCAGATGCCAATGATATATCTTTAATTAGACCAATGTTTAGCAAAAAATTTTCCAGTCTATATCTAAAGAAATTTAAAGGGATAATAATAAAACCACATTCCCCCTCAGGGGCTTACTGCGATAGTAGTAAGTACGGGCTTGGCGCACCCGAGGTACCTGAGCCCGTCTCCCCGACGCAAAAGGGGCGGAACCCAAAGTATAAACTGGACCGTGCTGATGGGTGAATGGCTCCACGAAAGGGAGTCGCGAACGGTGGACATCGGATACCTGGCCACCTCCGGTGTTATGTAGGCCTTGACACGGTAAGGGCACACTGCCGTGTTGGACCTTTAGTTCGTCCCAACTCGTGGGAACAATATGAATCCAGTTATAAACAATACGTTGGGGGGTAGTGGAGAAAGCAGCGCTGCCTCTTTAAATCGCACTGCTGAAACGATGAGCCAAGAGACGGTGGGCAATCCCCGGTTCTTGGTCATCAAGAAGACAGATGGAACTGACTTTTCTAGAGTCAGTCCATTCTTAATACATAAAACTGTATACGGTTTGATTGGTGAGGTTAAAATGTTGAAAAAGATTTTTGAAGGTTTACTAGTAGAGACAACATCTAGTGCTCAGAGTAAAAGATTACTTAAAGTTGAACGGCTTGCAGACTTTCCAGTTACTGTTAGCCCTCACATTTCTTTAAATTCAAGTAAAGGAGTTATTTACTGTCGAAACCTCTTGAATTGTTCAGTTACAGAAATAGAAGAAAATTTAAAAGAAAATGGTGTAATTGGCGTTAAGAGAATACAAGTTAGAAGAGAGGGAACTCTAGTTGATACGCCAAATTTGATATTAACATTGAATACTCCTAAATTACCCAAATATATAAACGCTGCGATGTACAGATTAGAAGTTCGACTGTTTATACCAAACCCAATTAGGTGCTTCAAATGCCAACAATTCGGCCACACCTCCTCTAGATGCAATAAAGAAGAAGTTTGTAGTTGTGGAAAACCTAAACACGAAGACTCTCCATGTGAAACTCCAGTGTGTGTCAATTGCAAAGGAGATCATTTTGCACAAGACAAGGGATGTCCTAAGTATAAAGAGGAGGCAGCAATACAAAGAATTAAGACCATAGAAAATATTGATTATAAGGAAGCCAAAAAGAGAGCCACAATTAATACTCCCACACCTGGAGTAACCTACGCTCAAACCGTACAGTCCAGCATAAAAGAAAACATAAAAGGAGTAATTAATGAACTAATACCCGAAATAGTTAAAATATGTACTTATTAGAGAAGAAAAGCAACCTGCTCCAGTGCTTTTAACTAGAAGAAAAAATAAACCACTGAGTCCAATAACTAGATCTACTTCAGATAAAAGAACCGAAACCTAAAGCTCTACGCTTAAATCCCAGAACGGATTCTGAGATAGTCCCCAGATATCCTTCACAGGGGACGAGTAGTAAAAAATCCAGTATCTAGTCATTTATATATCTAGTCATATTCTATCTAGTTTTATTTATTTGTTTGTTTATTTATTTATTTATTTATTTGTTTATTTGTTTATTTATTTATTTGTTTATTTATTTATTTATTTATTTGTTTATTTATTTATTTATTTATTTATTTATTTATTTATTCATTTATTTATTTATTTATTTATTTGTTTATTTATTTATTTAATTGTTTGTTTATCTATATGTTTATTTATTTTAATTTGTTTGTTTGTCTAATCAACTAATCGTTTTTATTATTTATTTGTATACTTGTCCATTTGTCTTTTTACATTTAACTGTCTTATATACAATAAACTTTAGTCTAGCAACTCAATTCCAATGGAAAAAGAGAAACTACAAAACATACTACAATGGAATTGTAACGGATTGAAAAGTCACTACCCAGAAATTAAGACAGCAATCACAGAATCATTACCTTTTTGCATAAGTCTACAAGAAACTCATCTAAAACCAGGAGAAAAATTCAACCTCAGGGGCTTTAACGATTTTAGGAAGAGTGTACCTCCTGATCGCCGTGCTAGAGGAGGAGTAGCCATATATGTCAAAAATAACATCCCTGTAAAAGAAATTATTTTGCAAACTCAGCTACAAGCTATAGCTGTACAAGTATATTATCCGGTCAAAATGACTATTTGCAACTTGTAACTACCTAACTTTGCATGGGATAAAAATGACTTACAAAACTTGTTCTCCCAACTACCAACACCATATCTTGTATTAGGAGACTTCAACGCCCACAATACCTTGTGGGGCTCAGATAATATAGATCAAAGAGGACGAATAATAGAAGAAGTTATTAATGACAACAATTTGGTATTACTTAATACAGGCGCAATGACATATATAAATACTAGATCAAACTCATTTTCGGCTATTGATTTATCTCTAACCTCCCCTACAATTGCAAATCGACTCTCTTGGGAAGTACTCACCAGTCATATTTGTTCTGACCATTTTCCCATATGTATAAAGTTCGCTGAAGCTAATATTTCCAATGCATCTGTATCAAGATGGAACTTAAATAAAGCTGATTGGCCTAAATTTAAAGAAGAAATTACTCAAGTCGAAATTCTTAACGACGTTAACACCGCAGTAGACGCACTCTCATCATCTATAATACAAGCAGCCGAAAATAGTATCCCAAAAACAACAAGCAACTCTCACCGTCCAAAAGTTCCTTGGTGGAATAATGAAGTTGCTACTGCCATTAAAAATAAAAAGCGTGCCTTAAATAAATTTAGAAGATATCCAACACAAGATAATTGCATTCTCTTTAAACGTACTCGGGCAATTGCTCGTCGCGTCATCTTATACAGTAAGAAACACTCTTGGGAAACGTACGTTAACTCAATCACTACTGATACAACTATCTCAGATGTATGGAAAAAAATAAGAATTATAATGGGTAAAAAATTCCCAAACATTTCACCAATTTTAGAAGTAAATGGCCAAGTAATATCAGCAAATGATGGGATAGCAGAAGCACTAGCGGATCATTTCAGGGATGCCAGTAGTTCTTTCAATTATGATGCGGATTTTTTACAACATAAACAGGTTTCTGAAACTCCTTTAGACTTTAGTGAGCCTGGAATTTCGAGTTACAACGAACCTTTCAAAATGTCTGAGCTAGATCACGCCCTTGAAACTACTGGAAACTCTGCGCCAGGAACTGACAAAATTGTTTATGAGATGATTCGTCAACTACCTTCTACATTTAAAGAGTCACTATTATTATTGTTTAATAAGATTTGGTTAGAAGGTGTTTATCCAGATCAGTGGAAAGAGGCACTTATTATCCCTATATTGAAACCAGGCAAGGACCCAAAGGTGCCTAATAGTTGCCGTCCTATCTCACTAACTTGTTGCTTAGGTAAATTAATAGAGAAAATGGTTAGCAGTCGACTAATGTGGTACTTGGAAAAGAACAAATTACTATCTGAATCTCAGATGGGTTTTCGAAAGCATAGATCTACTATAAATAATCTGGTTCAATTGGAAACGGTTATTCAAAACAGTTTCAGTAGTAGAAACCACACAGTCGTAGTTTTCTTCGACATAGAGAAAGCTTACGACATGATTTGGAGATTCAGTATCCTCAAATCCCTCCATAAATGGGGTCTCAGGGGTAACCTTCCCTGTTTTATTCAAAGTTTTTTATTTAATAGAACCTTTAAAGTACGTGTAGGAAACTCTATATCAGGTACTCGACAATTAGAAAATGGAGTACCGCAAGGTTCTACACTGAGCGTAGTATTATTTGCCATTGCAGTAAATGAATTAACGACTTCTATAACCCCATCAATAGGAAGGATGTTATATGTTGATGATCTGGCAATATATTACTCAGGAAAACAAATAGACAATATTGAAATGAACCTACAAACAGCTATTAATGACTTGTTGGAAAAAGCCAACAAAAATGGCCTTCGCTTTTCAACTACCAAAACTCACTGTATTCACTTTTGTCGATTACGATCAGAACATAGACACCCACACCTTACCTTTACAAGACCGAGTATTAGATTATAAAACTGAAACGAAATTTTTGGGAGTGACGTTTGATAGTAAGTTAAACTGGGGGGCCCATATTGATGATGTCTCCCTGAAATGTAAAAAAGTGCTTAACTTGCTAAGATCAATATCGAGTATTAGTTGGGGAGCAGATAAGGAAATACTCCTCAATATCCACAGAACCATGATATTGTCAAGAATAGACTATGGATGTGTAGTGTATAGCTCCGCAAGAAAAACTAGACTAAGAAAACTAGATAGTATTCACTGTACGGGATTAAGACTAGCATTAGGCGCTTATCGCACAAGTCCATTCAAGTCACTCTGCTGTGTGGCTGGAATCCCGCCATTAGAATACAGACGACAACAATTCCTAGTGTCTTATTGTTCTAATATCTGGGCACAACCAGAGCATCCGAATTATAAAATTCTTTTTGACCGAGACCTCTATCTACTATACCAGAATAGAAGCATTATTACAAGGCCAGTCAGTGTAAGATTTCACGAACTTTTAAATTTAATGCAGGAAAACTTACCTACTGTGTACAGTTTGCGTCCAACAGAGATCCCACCGTGGAAGCTGATATCTCCAGAATTTCGCTTAGAGTGCACAGTATTTAAAAAGAGTGACTGTAACCAACAGCTACTACTGGCGCAGTTTTATTCTATAGTGAATTCTTATGAAGGAGGTCATAGGTTGTACACTGATGGTTCTAAATTAGATCAAGGAGTGGGAAGTGCTTTCTCAGACGGCATTAATGCCTACAGCTGGTCACTACCCAAATCAGCTAGGATTTACACGGCTGAATTATATGCTATTTGGATGGCTTTAAGATATGCCAAAATGAATAATTTCTCCAAGACCATAATCTGCTCAGATTCTCTCAGTGCATTGCAAGCGTTGTCTGACTATACTTCCATCGATCCTTTAGTACAATCCATCCTAGAGCTTTCTCATTGGCTACAAATTCAAGGCAAACGGGTTATTTTTATATGGACTCCGAGTCACATGCGTATCTACGGTAACGAATTTGCAGATGAAACGGCGAAAAGAGCAGCAGAGTTTGAGGCACCGGAGGATATACCAGTACGTAACACTGATTTAAAAATTTACTTAAAACAGAATATTATGGATAGATGGCAAAGAGAATGGAATGGAACTAACTCCAAATTAAAAGAAATAAAACAAAGTGTTAATAAATGGAAGGTTTCGACATCATTAACTAGGAGGGAACAATCTATAATATCAAGGTTGAGAATAGGACACACCAATTTAACATCTAGTTATATGCTTACGGGAAATGAACCACCACATTGTAATAATTGTAATGTAGCATTAACGGTCTATCATATTTTAATACAGTGCCCTATGTATAACTATCATAGAAGAGAAGTTAACTTATCAAGTCAACTTAAAATATGCCTTGACAATCAACGTGGGAATTTAGAGACAACTATTAAATTCTTAAAACGGTCAAATTTATTTAAAAAGATCTGATACACAGAAAACAGCAATATTAATATAATTATTTTCTACTTTAATTTTAATCCACCCCTAGTAATTTGTTTGTAATATACATACATCTCCTTGCGTGAGATGATGGGCTAATGACCTCAGCAGTCGATGCCCTTATCTAAAGGAAAAAAAAAACACATTCAGCAAAATTGAAAAAAAATCATTGGACATGCTGGTACTTTCTCATTGCTATTTTGTAGCATCACAATTAATTTTGTAGCTCAAACCATTTTCGAGAAAACTAAAAACTGCTAACATTAATATAACATTAGCAGTATTAACGCTAAAGTAAAAATTATAGTGTCAGAATTCGTTACTTTCAAAGCGCTTTCATATGCCAAGAGTGTATTTTTGATTAGACCAGTTTTTGGCCAAAAATATTCCAGTCAATATTTAAAGAAACTTAAACGTGTAATAGTAAAACCACATTCAAAATACAAAAAAAATCATTGGACATGTTGGTACTTTCTCGTTGCCATTTTGTAGCACCAAAATTAATTTTGTAGCTCGAACCATTTTAGAGAAAACTAAAAACTGCCTGCTAACACTGTTCTATAGTTAGCAATAACCAATATGTACCTATCAGTGGCCATTAATACGTTATAGTAAAAATTATGGTTACTTTAATAGGGCAGTATTTTGCCATTACAGCCTACCACTTAAAAGAATATTTCGTAATTTTTAGTACATTTATTACAAATTTATGCCAGCAAAATAAATTTGATTACCATTTCCGGTAAATAATAGCAAGCGAACAACCCAGAATCAATCTAATCCTACACCAGCCATTCTCATCTTCTAAACTGAATGAGATATTACCAAAGCACCATAATTTATGACAAAAAATTACGTTCGATACATTATAATCAAAATATCATATAGTCTATGGCTCAAATCTTATTAAAAAATAATTTTCTATTTAAAAATTCTTAATATTGTCTGAAAGTTATTTGTGGCACTCTACGAATATTCTTGCCTATTATTTGGGTTTTCTACCACATGCATTATTATCCTCTTCAAAAACAAATCACCGAATCTATAAAATAATAGAATTATTGGAAAAAAGCCTCTGCGCCCGTGCATTATTTGCAAAACATAACTTCTGACTGTTCCTTTGACGTAAACGTCACGGGCGCAAAGACTATTTTCCAAAAATTCTATTATTTTGTAGATTCGGTGATTTGTTTTTGAAGAGTATAATAATACATGTGGGAAAGAATAATAAATTCTTAATACAAATTACAAAATATATTTTCATTTTTCACACTATGTATAACATTAATCCCTATTTTCCACGGATAGGTATCACTATAAACGATAGTTTTAAATAGTTTATAATTAAATTCACATAAACTAGCTACCATTATATCGCATACAAGACAATGGAGTAGGAAAACTGGATAAAGTGTTTTAAAGAGAAATAGGTAAGTAACAAAATTGTTCATAAGCAAGAACAGGAAGAGAATAAAATTGCGTCAAATTCTTTAATATTGTATTACAATAACCCACCACTAATAAATCAGAAAATATCCATATTTAGTTTAGTATATATCAACTGACATAGTATTTGGTTAGATTAGCCAACCACAATTTAATACATAAATAGGAAATGGATATATTTACTTTATTATTTTTTCATTGAAATGTATTAACAACTCAACTTCAAAAAATTAGTTGCCCTATTTGTTCTCAATAAATATGGATCTACTATGCGATGAGTGTCGGTTAAAAAAAAACAAGTTTTAACAGAGGCCGCTTTTTGTGAATCTTACAGTAATCTAAATTAAATTTTATATTCATGGAACTCAGAATATCAAGAGGAGCAATTAATGAATCAATCACTTTTTAAACTTATTTATTTCTTTTTCATTTTATTCAGTTAAAAGGAATAATAAATTGCTGGTTCGAATTTTCTCACCCCGACCCTGAGATAAATTAATGTGTGCTTGTGTTTACACAAAACTCAAATACCTGTAATTAGTCAGCTATTATTAGTTTTTTTGAAATATTAATTTTGTTCGTATGAAATACCTAATAAGTACCCAAGAAGTGAATAAAAAGTGCCCTTTGCCATATTTAGGACAATATGTTTCTGTGCAGTAAATCAATTTACAATAACCTTTTTAACATCTGGTGGCTATTGTGTTAGCTCAACGACTTGAATTTTTGCGAATGGTTGAAGTTTTTAGATTTATTGACATAAAACGTTTAAAAAACCTACGTTGCATTTCACTTCATTTCTTTATTATTTACGTTAGAGCTGTCCCAATAAGACCCGCCTCCTGCGCCACTAAGTCTTGCGGGTGCAAGAGGAAAAGGAATTTTAATAAATTAACATTTACAATTTTATCTGCGAAATCACAGGATAGTATACCTTAAATTACCACGTATCAAATATCAATCTATATAAGTCCTCGATTATGGAAATTGTCCATCTCAAAATGGAGGGACATGGACCGAATAAATAATTATACTGAACTGACTTTGTGGTTGGTTCCCTGTGAAACATCTTAACAATAATTGTTTTTAAGTAAACACTGCTTTTAGATGTATCAAATTACTTTGTTTAAAATTCTCTATACACTGTATACACTTTTATTATATTTGGTCTTTTTTGTTGCTTGTAGCAAATTGCACTTATATATTTGTGAATTTAAATTTATTAGATGCTATTCTACTAGTTGATATATCTAATCAATTTGTATCAATTTTTTAATTTCTGTTCTACTAACGAGCAAAATCGCCGTGAGATTTGCAAGAGACTTAATTTCCAGGTAAAATTTGAGAAGTGTAATTAGTAATAATTAATAGTGTTTATTACCTCAGATGTTGGAGAATGAATAGGCAAAACCAAATTTTTATATTTTTCTTGTTTTATTAATTGCTCTATTAACTTGTAAGTTGTAACTTATAGATATTCAGAATCTAATACATTAACAATCAAATATAAAGTTATATATAATAATTGTAACTAAATGATTAAAGTTATATTTAGTTATATTAAGCTTTAATAAGGTAAATAAAAAAAACTATTTGAAAACTCGATTTTATAATCTTAGTAAATAAAATTTAGACGTAAATTTTATAACTTAGATGTTGTATAGATGATAAAAAAGTGTTTTTACGAATTTAACTTGCTCAGATGTATTCTACTATTCAAGAATTCTAACAAAGTAGTATCTTTGCATTAAGTACTGTTTTTTTGCTAATACTGTAGTAGTGCTGCAAGTTTTTATATTTAATTTATTGTCTTTTATTCAATTTAAAGTTTTTATGGATATTATGAGGGGTATAAATTAAGTTTCTTTCTTAAATTTAAATATTTGATTGATTAGGAATATGAGAAAATAGTAACCACTGATTGAAAATTATTTTCTGTTAGCCAGTGTTGCGTAATTTAAACTATCAATGCAATGTTCATATTTTCTCCTTTCAATGCATACACAAAAGTCATCTGCATGCTGTACAATATTAATAGTTATTTGTTACATATTTATACCATGTAGATAAAAAACAAAAAGTGAGTCATTACCGATCCCTGAGGTAGATCTGAGCATGGCGAGCATGCATACCGAGGTCCTATTTTGCTACTGTCAGAAAGTCGTAGGATAACTCTTCTATTAAAAAATAACTTGACAATAGTTTGCGCCACACTTGCCAGTATTGTTAGATGCATAAGTTTATTTCCTAGGATCAATAAATCCACCGAATCATAGGCAACATCTAAACATATGGCTTCTAGATAATCAATTTTTGAGAAACAGATTTAAACGTCTGTTACTGTGCTCGGTATAGCATCTACTATTATATATCCTTTTTTAAAACCAAACAACAGTAGTAGCAACAAAAAAGCAAGAAATGTGCAATAATATTTTTTGCATACTTCTGAAAATAGTTTTGTTAATAAACTTTTAAGTTTCTTTAAACATTGGCTGGAAAATTTTTGGCTGATAACTTGTCTAATCAAAAATACACCCTTGGCATCTAAAAACACTTTGAAAGTAACGAATTCTAATACTAACATTTTTACTTTAGCGTTAATAGCTACCGAGATATCGCGGTTACTGCTAACGTTAAATTAACGTTAGCAGTTTTTAGTTTTCTCGACAATGGTTCGGAATACAAAATTAATTTTGGTGCTACAAAATAACAACGAGAACGTACCAACATGTCCAAGGATTTTTTTTGCATTTTGCTAAATGTGGTTTTATTATTACACCTTTGAAATTCTTTAAATATTGGCTGGAAAATTTTTGGCTAAAAATTGGTCTAATCAAAAATACATCATTGGCATCTGAAATCACTTTGAAAGTAACAAATTCTGACACCAGAATTTTTATTTTAGTGTTAATAGCTACTGAGATATTGCGGTCACTGCTAACGTTACATTAACGTTAGAAGTTTTTAGTTTTCTCGAAAATGGTTCAAGGTACAAAACTAATTTTAGTGGCACAAAATAGCAACATAAAAGTAACAAAATGTCCAATAGTTTTTTTTGTATTTTGCTAAAAGTGGTTTGCTAACGTTATATACGTGGTTTATGAGGATTCTTAATCAATGATAAAAATACATTCATTTTGGTATCTCCTATGCGGGGACGACCACTTTTTCGACAATTTGTTACGGTACCCAAATCAATAAATTTGTGTAGGTATAATTTTACCAACAGTCGCGACTGAAAGTTGTCCTCTATTTGGATATTGTCCACTGAAAAATTCACAAACCTCCTGATGCATTCTTACCCTACAATATCGTAAGTTTAGAAAGAAACTTGTTACCAGGACGTTAATCTACTAATATATAGGCATGATAGTTCAGTCGCCTAAAGTGGGCTGTATGGCGAACACGCTTATTCAGTCTCTGTTGTATTCTGCGTTCAATCTCCAGTACAGGCACTGATAATGTCTATGGGTATTGGATGTTGTCTGCGTTATTTCAGATATTAACTTCCTACCGGACAGCTTTGGATTTGGGTTGTCCACTATATGTGGCGTGTTTGTTTATTTATTATTATTAACGAGAAATAGGTTTTTGCCTTATACCCCAAAATGATTCAACAGTGTAGCTAGACTCGTGTTTATTTATACAAAAGCTACCTAAACTGAAGACTAGAGGATGCTCATAAATTGCATAGGCCCATTACCTTTAGATATAAGCGTATATAAAGATGAGCAAATCTATTAAGAGTGGTTTCATGATTCTGGTAGCCGTAGATATCATATTTCACCAGTTTTACCTGGCTACCCTAACTTATATATACATACGCTTATAGTATTTTCACAGATGAATGACCAAGATTAAGATAGGAATGTCCCTGTGTAGGTGTTTTACGTATATATAATTTAAGCACAATTGCTTATAAAATAGTTAAACAATGACAGCCCTGCCAAGAAGGCGCTTATATTAAAATATATTCTAGGTAATTTGAAACTGAAATTCACGTATCAAAATTAATTATAGAAGATTAAAGATGAGATTAAGAGGATTTTGTTTTATTTTATGATAAATCTTTCAAAATGTATGTGTTTGATTATTATACTACTCAATTATAATGAAAAATAGTACATATCAGTTTGTTAAATGAATATATCAACTCAACAATATTTTCCCAGTACTTAATTTTTTCAAATATTTTTGATAGGAAGCAAACTTAATTTTCAAAACTCCTGAACAATTTTCGAACTTATTATCTGACAGTAGCTTAGTTTACATAGGTTTGAGTGCACCGATTTATTGAGAAAATATCCAATTTAAGTGCCCACATACAACACACATTTGCATAATAAATAATGTGTCAACATTCTATTGTGCAATACAGCAAGAAATATTGAAATAAACAAGTAACGGTATGACGGTTGAGAAAAGGGTAAGACATAATCTTCCTCTTTTCTCATGTTTTATCGCCCTTACCAGTTGTGAGTATATCTAAGTTTACAGTCGTCGTTTACATTCATAAACCTCTCTTACAGTCTTCTCAAACATTTGTTTGAAAAAATTTAAAATCAATTGTAGTTTGCACCGAAATTCTACTTGCCTACTTGTCTGTTCAGCATAAAAAATAAAGTTTAGAGGCATACATAAAAAAAATTTCAACTGTTTTGCAATTACTGTTTCGGAAACAGAACATTATGCTATATAAGGTGTTAAGTAAACTATTGTCGAGGCAAATGGTATAGTAGAATGCAGTCGCAGTGAGACAGGAGGTTGAGAAACTTTCGTTCGTGCGTACAATTATTACGTTTCGCTTCACGTAAGCGATGTAAAGGAAGGACTAGGTCCCTCCCCGCGACCGCATTCTACTATAGTGATTTCCTCGACTATACCTTGGCAGACGCCTCGCTATAACTTTAAAAACGGGGAGATCAGCTTTATCTATAACAGTTTTTATTTCATGTGATTGATTGTTAAATACACCGTGGAGGAGTTCATCACGTACTGCCTTTCTCTATTCAATAACTTTCATTTTGGGATGTAAAACAATTGATGGAAGTCTAGATATTGGTAATCGATGTCAGTATCCCTTATTAGGTTGAAACTGCTAGAATGTCCTTGGTATTCGTATTGAATTCTAAGTTACAACAACCTTGTGCAGCATTCAAGTTATTAAACTATTGATGATTATTGTTATTATTACTAACTTGGGACATAATTCTTTCCCTGATCGTAAATGAACTAGATATAACTTATGAATACAACTAGGAAAATATTTATACATTTTAGCATAGGCATATTATAATTATTATATTACCAATTTATATAATTATAATTTCATACAACATACTTTTATTCATTTTAATACAAATTTAACTTTTTATTTTGTACTCCGTAGAAAGTTGGTTTTATTTTTTAAATGTCCAAACTGTTTAATGCCTCTTTCAGAATCAACGGTTAATTATATTTCCATCACTGAATGATGAGCCAAATGTCGTTACTATTGTTCTCGTTAAAGGCCAATAAATAACCAAAATTAGGTAATCATAAACAAATATCCCAAAAAGTTCATAAATCAAAGTTGAAAGTGGCTAAAATAAATGTATTTGATTCATAGAATTGCAAGTACAAAAGCAGGTATTTAAAACAGATCTCAAGTGCAATAAAAGACATACCTACTCAATTTATAACTTCGTGACGAACTATTTATTTATATTTACGATACCAATATAACGTGACAATTGTATAAATGTGGCAGCACGAATCGCTATTCACAATGGCCCCAACTTAAATAAAATATAAAACTTGTCATTCAAAGAATACTTGATAAATAGCTGTATATATTTAAGCCCAACTTCGAACGTATGGGGATGAGTATAAAGGGAGAAAGATATTGAAATAGTGCGTTGGTAACACTTCGATATTACATTTAATCATAAATATCTTAGTTGTTATAGATCTAAAATAGTGACAAATATTATGCAAATGTATACATATATATTATTTTATTATACTCTTCCCAATTATGAAAACGAATTATTATATTATTATTTCATTTAATTTACATTTTGATTATCTATTTCATCTTATCGCCTTGGCGGAGCCAGGCGACTCATATACACAGACAAAATTAGACAACGACAGTTCTCTACGACATTTCCATCTGCCATCTGAGACCTGAACTCAGGAATAGTACATCGATTAGTCCTGTTACCTCTCACACAACTCCGCCTAATCCACTGCTACCAACTCGGTAACACATGGAAAATATCACTAAACATTCACACCCAAGCCAGAATTTGAATCCAGGACTCTTTTGTCTGAAGCCTAACGAGTAAGCGTTGAGCCACTGAGCTGGCATTCTAAATGACTTCGATTTGTCTGTCCGTTACTATATCTGTGTCTGTATGTTCGTCTAAATATAACACTACTAACTGTTTACTGGCGACTGTTTTACTAATCGAGCTGACATCATCCGGAGTCAAATAAAGTTCAAAAAATTGGTATAGAATAGATGCTTCTCGATGGTACTTTCTCATCATTCCATATTATGGATATATTTCTAACTTTCTAAACCTTTTTGGAAGAACGTAAGAATAACCTAAACGCAATTTTTCTTAGCAACGTTTAATCCGACGGGAAATTTGCAAAGGGTGTTTCGGTACAATTGCACATATTAAAAAGTTTTTAATTGAAATATTTTTTCAATAATATAATTTAAATTTCATGAGGGGAAGAGGGATTCGTGAAAGAATATTGACATCCACCTTGGAGCCGCCCCTGGTGCTCTGTTGAGAAATTTAAAAAAAGAGAGAGCACATTTTTTTTTATACATTTATTTAACGTCGGCCTATTTCCGCTACTGAGGCCTAACACCGACGCCTGTAGACGAGCTGCCCCCAACCAGGAATTTTGTCGAACCTCTTCCCTTAAGAAGAGTAGGGATCTTTTACTTGCCTAACATTTAATAGACAAGGGACCGACGGCTTTACATCCCCTCCGAAGGATGGTATATCTCCTATACAACCCTCGCCTAAGGTTGTATAACTTCCGCGCATACACTGATATACAAGCCGCTAGAAGGTGTGTGAGACGAGGACGCGGTTTCCGTTGGAATGGTCACCCATCCAAGTACTAACTGCGCCTGTCGTTGCTTTACATCGCATACCGAAGTATGTACATAGTAAAGACGCACCTACGCTCGCCCCCACTTAGACGTTCTAACCTGAAATTGTTTTCTGATTCAGAATGTTACTACATTAGATTTTTAGATTAGTTTTAATCCCGTGGATAATATGTATCCCTACAAAGGAGATATTTATATATTTTATTATAGCCAGGTATAGGTAATGTTTTCATATAATAAATTTGTGTATAAAATTACAGGAATCTTACCAAATAAACAAAGGACCAGCTTTAAGACATAAGCAGGTCATTATGTGGCTCCTGCTTGATCAGATAAAGATTAGGACTCCTAATAAAAATGACAACTGGTTATTAGAATATTCTGTTTTATTTTATAAACATAAACAAATATATCACATATAGTAGACAACTACAATAACAAAGCCAATGCCATCAGGAAGGGGGTTACACATTTAAAAAAGACACGGACCACATTCATTACCCTCCGACATTCCCAATATCGCTGCCAGGGATTGAACCGACAATACAGCAGAGTATCCACAACGTATTCCAGTTAACTAATACCTCTTCATAATCCTATAATTTACTTGCTTCTTGTAAGGGCATGCCAGAAAACATTTCACAAATTATTTGCGTAGAAAATATTTATTTAAGAAAATTACTGACTGTCTGGTATTTTCTATTTAAATAATTTCTTCGTATACTAAATATGCTAATATTGTGTGCTCGCCTTCTCACTGAATAAACTAAAATAATTTATTGCAGATGTTGAAATAATATGGCTCGTAAGTTGAAGTAATATTAGTTTTATCTCAAATTACACAAGCTATTTTAAATGAATGATTGGCAGCTGTCTCTTTGGAAAACAGTTGATTAGTATAGTCAAGTAATCTTCAATGTGATTATTTATAATAAAAGCTTTTAAAAATATAAGCTATAAGTTGTAAAAGTTAGACAAGTAGTTGTAAAAATGTAAGATATACATATTACTATCAATGGATGCAATAGTTACTTATGCAACAAATATGTAAAGTGATACTTTTTCATTAATATATTTTGAATGAAAAATTCATTTTAACAAGAATTGTATACAATATTTTTTCCACTACCGAAATGGTTGCCTAAATATGGTTCAAAATTATCTCCGGATATTTCTGCAGTTGATAGCACATGCAAAAGTAATAGTAGTTTTTTATATAAACTTATTTCCGGAAATGAATCCACCTTAAAAGGGCGATAATAAATTTCAGTTTTTCTGCAATATCTTCCAACTCTGTTCAAATATTACATTAATATTTTAAACTTAGTCATGTACCATCCGGACACTAGTTTACATGGTATTAGTCAAGCCCTCTCTTCTGCTTAAGGGGTAGTTGTAGGGGTGAATGTCAGTATTTTCTTCGTAACCTTTTAATTTTTTTCATATTTTTAAAGATTGTTATAAAAAGTTAATTTTCAGATCATTAGAAATAAAAAGAATAAGAATTGTATTTCGATAAACCAAGCCGTTTTCGAGTAATTTATCTTTAAAAAATAACTTGCATTTACAAATTTTTATTAATAAATTAATATCTAAACAAATTACTTTACACCTTAGTGCGTAGAGTGTAGAGCATTTTACTTTACGGACTGGGACGTAAAATAAAATATATTATAAATACATCGTGTTTGCAAGGCCCTGCTAATTTTGCAAAGGTTTTTTCGCGGGATGTCCGGCTGTTCGGAAAGGAAATCGACGGAAGCGAGATATCCATGAGAATCCGAACGGGCATAAAGGAACGAGGAAATTTTTCGATAGGTATTTCCTCCAATCAATATATTGATTTCAGTATCTCTCCTGCAGGGAATAAAACAATGTCTGTTAATTATCTGCACTGTTATAAATATGAAGTCCATCTAGATAAAGTCCTAAGAACAGCAGATCCCTACTTGTCATGTTCAGGTCACAAAAAAGCTGAGGCGAAAATTGTGTGTTTCATGCTTGTCAGTTGAATTCTGATGCTCATGTTACGATACGATGTTCAGACACAGATATTCTGATAATTATGCTGGCAAATATGAATTTTATTCAAACCGATTTAAAAATTTCAATGCATGTTGTTACTAGAAACTGGAAACTACCAAAGATTCACTAATGTTAGTAAATTATAAGAAACATTGGGTCCACGCTTGCCAGGATTCATGTCCTCGAAGGCTGTGATTTTAATCCTGCCTTCTATAGAAAAATAAAAAAACAGTAGTTACTTAGTTCTATGTATTTATTCTATGTGTTAAACACATAGCTGTAATAACTCAAGTTTGTATCTCTTTCAACTTGTTATCCACAACCGAAATCATACTGTATGACGGCGTTTCATCGTAAACTGGTAACAAAATTACTATTGGTATTTAAAACTTAAATTAACTATACCCTATATATAATACCATAAGATGTGTTACAGAAGAAAATAACTAAAACCACAGAGGTAAACAATTTACTTCTCACTAAATCAAAGGAAATACCACTGCACAACACACGTAATTGTCTATATACAATGAAAAATAGATTTATAACTTTTTATTTTGGTAGTTGATAGTACACTAAAGTTCAAGAAAAGTAAAGGGAAACCTATGAGAAAGCTGTAAATGTTAAATTGACTACATTAAAAGATTTGAGGTTGTGTGCTTTCCAATGTCATCATTGTATGAAACGACTAAATGTCCTCTTTGTATCCTCTCACCCTGTCGAATCTTCTTGTTCGACCGTCGATATCACGATACCTTCCTTTTTCGACATCGACATCCCACACTCAATAATTTCAGTTGTTTGCAAAATCAGTAAATTTAAATTAAAAATTAGTGCCAATCTTCATAATTTGTAATTTTAAATGAACTAATTTTGGAAATGACTGAAATTATTGAGTAGGGACTCACCTGTCATAGTTCTACTTAGGTAGGCTTATACTTTTTAACAATATGTATTTAAAAAAAGTTATGGCCAAAAATAAGAAATATTTCCTTATTGGACCTCTCTCTCTTGGATATGCTCACCTTAATCGCATAGATCGAACATGCAGATAGTAAATGCATCAGCGACTCCAGCTCCTGATGGAGGGTCCCACAGTTAAAATCAGGAAGTTCCACAGTGAATCTCTCAGTATTTGACTTTAGCCCTGCTGATCTCAAAAAAGCGAAGGCCAACTTTTCCGTTAAACCCAGTGTCTATATGTTGTTATAGAACACATCGTGCATAGGTTTATTGACGTGCAGCCTGAAAGATTTCTCTGTTCGCCAGCTTTAATTTGGGCTGTCAAACGATTTGGCAAAATCTCGTGATTACCAATTCTGCATCAGCACTTCGCCGGCCTCCTCGCTTAAAGTCGAATAGAACACTGAGGTCATCTGCGGCCCTTCGCGCTACCTTACATAAAATGCGACATCTCACTGTTTCATGATCTCTCACAAGCCGTAAGAGTGGGCCTGAGTTCCTCAGTATGTTACACGCCATACCTAGCGCTACTCTGCCATACATACACTACAGGCTCAAGAGTCCTCAGTCCTCCGTTGAAGTGAGAGATATATTCGAGAAACGAACGATTTAGGATGGATGCTCCTATGAATATGCATCATCTCACAGATATTCATATCCCATTGGCGCAGCTCATCTAGCGTCCACTTGGCTTCCTCGAAAGAGTAGAGCAGAACCGGAACCGCAAGCATATTAGTGGTAGATACCTTGCTCTTCCCCAAAAGTTAGGATGACCAAATCTTTTGAAGCCGGTATCTGTACCAGCCACGAAGAAAATCCTTAATTTGTTTCACGTCCTGGATGTGGTGGTGTACACGTACAACGAGGTATGTGCAGCTCTCTCCGGCACCCAGGTGTCATAGAATGCTTCCGTCTCCGAGCAGCGCATCTGCAGAGAATCCTGCTTCATCCTCACTTGAGATGAGCGACTAAATATTTGTTCAACCTGAATTCCACACCAATAATCCACGTGTACGTTTGGACCACTCTGAGAGCATTCTGGAGTTTGTTTTCTCCAAAGACAGACAGTTTTGATTCATCCATATAAAATAAACAAGTGACCTTATGCCTGCGATTGTTGAATGAAACGCATTGGGAGTCACCCTAAATGTTACCAGTTCTGCCAAAACCCGCTGAGCACCAGATGTTATAGTGAAGAGAGTTCTTCTATATGATACTCAATACACATACCTCCGTCACTGTTTAATTGTAGAGCATGACATAATCACATATTAAGGGGCCCTATCTAAGTATACTGCATACCAAATTTGGGTAGCTGCAATAGTAATAACATAAATAAGTCTTTATTTTTTTGGAAATTTCAACACTCCGTATCTCCAAGACTAAAAGTTTTCGGACACGTTTGTATAATTTTTTTTTTATTGCCTAAGGAATATCCCTAAATTATTTTAACGTACTTAAGTTACACCTTGTATATTGATTTAAAAAACTTTATTATTATTATTAATTAACTGTTGTTTTTTGAGAATTCATCAATTTTAAGCATCTTAATATGCAATTCAATATTTCCTAGTACTAGATATAAACAGTGGCGAATCCAAAACGAGTTCAATATATTTTTATGTAAACATAAAGAATTAAATTAAAACCCACATATCGACAAAAAATTTATTGACATTACTACAAAACGGGATCCATTTAAAGGTAAATTTTGGTTATATTCATTTCACTACTTATATTAGTGAGTTCCAGGCTTTCCAGCACTTTAAATCCTCTTAAAAGCTACAGTTGTTGTCGTTTCAGGTAAAACTATAAACAGATGAAATAGTAGGAAAAAAACTTATTTCCGTCGGATTCGTGTAGTGTGCCAGTGGCCTTAAGGCAAATTTACATTAGTATAGTAAATGGGTTAGTTACTTGTACCATTAACTAGCAAGACAACAACTAATCCAATGTAAACATGAGGAAAGTGCTTGTACAAGTACTTGTACCTGTAGTGAGGACAGGCAAGCGAATAGCCTGCCAAGCTATTTAAGGCGAATTTACATTAGTATAATAAATGGGTTAACTTGTACACTATATAAACAGAAGAGGCAAGTACTTGTACAAGTACTTGTACCTGTAGTGAGGAAACACCTTACCAAGCTATTTACTTACTTACTACCCTTCCCCTTCCGCCGATTATTTTACCGCACTACTAGCCTATCAATTAATCCAATGTTAATGCTCACTACTCGCTATCCTGCTAGTTCACTACTGAAATGACAGCGATACAGTTTAGGAGGTTGTTGATAATTTTATTTAAAAAAATATAGTATTTGTTCTGAAATGAAGTGGTCCGAAGGAGATACTGTAAAGTTTGTAGAACTCTATCGTGAATATGAGTGTCTTTGGGACATAAACAAAGCAAATTACCGAAATAATCAAATAAGAGTGGGAGCTCTAGAAAAAAAAGTACAAGAAATGGGGCTCGAAGGTTTTAATATTGCTGACGCTAGCCAGAAAATAAGAAGTTTGAGAAACACTTATTTTTAAGTTTCAAAGTACAAACTCAGACTGATTAAAGGAGAAAACACTTTTATGTGTAAATGTTAAAGAACGCTATAACCCCGATATACTTTTCGACGTTGTAACAAAATCCGACTTAGGAAATACTTCGTAAGAAAAGCGTGCTTCACGTAAAAACGCCGTGGAGGAGGTTTTTAATTCTTGGAAATATATTTTTGCTCTTCGGAGCATTTTTTATGCCAAATTTTCGCTAACTCTTCAAGGAGCGTTAATTTAGAAACTGTAGTAAATGTCGCTGCACAGGGACGTAATGTCGCCCCGACCACCCAATTTTAGAAAGTATACTAAAATTGGACTTGAACTTCAAAATTTCCAAGATTAAAAACCCTTTTACGAATCCACGTTGTCAAGCACTGCAACTCTTACGAGGTATTGAATATGAGGACAAGTTAGTCCAACGACTATTCAAAGTATATCGGAAGTTATAGCGAAAATAGCCCTTAGCGACATGGGACCCCCATCATTTCCTAGCAGTCGGATTTGACGGGGAAATGATGTGTTTTGACGGGGTTTGCCCTAAACCGGTTCCTCAGTGATTCGGAGTCAAAAAAGTATCTATACCATGTACTCACACGTGCA